>ML802852.1:518786-568400 GCA_009831015.1 Picea engelmannii | reverse complement strand
AAACTATGCCACTCATGATTTGGAGTTGGCAGCCATAGTACATGCCCTGAGGAAATGGAGACACTACCTCATGGGAAAGAGGTTTGAGCTAAGAACAGACCACAATGGTCTGCAATATTTATTTGATCAGCCAAATCTAAATGTTACGCAAAGCAGATGGTTAGAATTTTTAAGTGAATATAACTTTGATATAAATCATATCAAAGGGAGAGAAAATAAAGTGGTTGATGCACTCAGCAGGAGGGTGCATAAAATACGTGCTACAGCCATCAGCATGTATTAGACTGATGTTAAAAGCAAAATTTTGGAGGCTGCAAATACAAATCTGCAGTACAGAGAATTGGTAGCAATGCTACAGCAGGGTAAGATACTTCAGAAGATGGATATTTATAAGTTGGGAGTAGATGGAATACTGTTGCACAAGAACAAAATTTTCGTACCAAATGTCCAGGACTTGAAACATATTATTTTGCATGAGATGCATCATGTTCCTTATGCGGGGCACCCTGGATATTAGAAAATTGTAGCAGCAGTCAAGAGATAATACTTTTGGCCAGGTATGAAGAGAGAAATAGCAGAATACATCACAAGATGTATGGAATGCCATAAAGTTAAAGCAAAACATAGGCACCTAGCAGGATTGCTGCAACCTTTACCCATTCCTGAATGGAAGTGGGAAGTGGTGACAATGGATTTTATTACGGGATTGCCTAGAACAAGCAAGTTGCATGATTCGATTATGGTGGTGGTGGACAAGCTTACAAAAGTTGCCCATTTTATTCCACTAAAAACTACTCACAAGGCAGCAGATGTCGTTGATATTTTCATGAAGGAAGTGGCACGATTGCACGGAATTCCTAAAACGATTGTGTTTAACAGAGACCCGAAATTCACCTCGAATTTCTGGAAAGGATTTGGAACAAATCTAAACTTTAGTACAACTTACCATCCTAAGTCTGATGGACAGATGGAGAGGGTGAATAGAGTGATAGAAGATATGTTGAGAATGTATGTGATGGATAAACCATCCAAATGGGAAGACTACCTACATTTAGTAGAATTCGCTTACAATAATGGGTATCAGACATCATTGAAGATGAGCCCATTTGAAGCACTTTACGACAGAAGGTGCAATACTCCAGTAAGCTGGGATAACCCAGCTGATAGAACAGTAGTCGGGCCAGAGTTAATCAAGGAGATGGAGGACCAAATGTTAAAAATTAAGCAAAATTTGAAAGTTTCCCAAGACAAACAGAAAAGTTATGCTGATAAAAACAGAATCCACAGAGAATTCTAAGTGGGTGATCATGTTTTCCTGAAAGTGAAAGCTAACAGGAGTTCCATGAAGCTGGGAAGTTGCGCCAAGTTAGCAGCCATATTTTGTGGACCATTTGAAATCCTAGAGAGGATTGGTCCAGTTGCCTATATGATTGCATTGCCTGCATCTATGTCTGTTCATAATGTCTTCCATGTATCATTGCTAAAGAAGTATATACCCGATGCTAATCATGTTATTGATTGGAATGTGATTCAGGTGGAGCAAGAAGGCGCTTTTCAAGTGCATCCGGTGCGCATTTTGGACCGGAAAGTCAAACAGCTCTGAAACCAAGCCATAGGGCTTGTAAAGTTTCAATGGACCTAGTACAGTCCTGAGGATGCTACTTGGGAGCATGAAGATGCAATGCGGACAAAATACCTGCATCTTTTTGAATATTTTTGAAAAATCTGATATATATGGGTGTATGATGCATTGAGGACAGTGCATAAATAAGGGGGGGGGATTGTAATATCCATCGACCGAACCCAATTGTAAATGTAATATAAATATACTTAAGCTGGTGAGCTGTTTTGACCTCATTTTATAATGCACATCATGTGGCATAGTGCGCACATGAACTGCGCAGTAAAATGATGTAATATGCACATCGCAAGATGTCGCGCACAATAACTAAAGTGTGCGCAACCTTGAGGACAGCGGATACCGCGTGCAGTAACTAAAGTGTGCGCAATATTAAGGTCAGTGAACCTTTATGTATATGATATGCATTATAGGCTGGTGAGCCAGTATTATAAGTTGAAATACTTATGTTTTGGTATTAGGCCGAAATGCCTAGATGTCAAGGGCCAATGCGCCTACTTTGTACATGACTCATGATTAATATAAAATACATCACTACGCGCAGACCGACCACGGGGGATTGAAATTCACCAGTTAGGGAAAGGGAGGGCCAAAAGTCAAGGGAATATTATATCAATATTTCCTAAAACATAAAGTATGGATAATTATTTTATCCTAAGTTCTAAAGTTGAGGACAAGTGGACAAAAGTAACTTCTGATATGACAAGTGTCAAGTTGGGGACATGCATTCATATCGTGGGGGAACTTAGCTCATTTGGGGGATTTTTCTCATGGATACCTTACCAACAGTGGGATGACCATCATTCTCACCATCACTTTTCACGAAGAGTTCACAGTGATTCCTGTACACACTTAGTTATCCAGTCAATGATTCCATGACCATTTCACTCATACATTTTGTTATCCTTGAGACAACCATTTGACCTCTCTGAAGCCTATTTCCGCACCCTTTTTGGTTGGTGTACCTAGTTAGCTTGGAGCGGGATTGAAAAAGCGAGTTGTCAGGCCCGTGAGCAGTTCTCTGAGTGAGAGAATTGCTAGGGATTGATTCCCAAAGGTGCTAAACTACAACTACAACGCTCTGAGACTTCTGGTCCGACCTGTTGTTGAAGCCCTGAAAGGGAAGTGGGGCAGTCAAGGGATTGTTGAGCAGAGAAGGGGGCACACTTCCTTGGGTGGGACAGGCATGTGGGGAATGAGAGGTTGTAGGTTGTTAGTTTAGTGAGCACCTGAGATGGAGTCTTTCCTGTTGTCCATGAGCCTTAGCCTGGATAGGAACCCTTTACCCTGGGTAGAGTTCAGTCCCAGCTCGGGGGTGACTCACTGTTGAAAGTGATGAAGAGTGTAGTTTATGGCTGGGAGGTTCGTGGACAGTCTGTAAGCATTTGGTGGCAGTCTTTCTAAGATAAGTACCAATTGTATGATAAATTGATATGTTGTTTTGTTATTTACATGCCTATGTTACGATTTTATCATATATGTGATTATGATTGCTTGTGTGCTTATGGGTAATTTCCTATAAATGATGCATATCGGTAGTTATTGTTATTTCAATATAAAAGTTGTATGTTACAGAAATTAATTGTTTGTTTATGTTTAGATGTAAATCTTTCGCGAGCGTGCTATATGTATATGTTTTAATTGCATGCAGTTTAAAGAGTAAATTTATGTGGCATTGCTTAGTTGACTACTGGGTATGCCACTATATGTTCTGTAGTATGGGAACGAAAGTGTTCCCTAGAGTAGCATGGCCCAGCCTGATGGCTGGGAATATTACCGACTGGTGTCAGAGCATGAGTGGTTGCTCTGGAGTGGCATACCCCGGCCTGAGGTTGGTTGAGGGGATCGTTACACCTTACTTTGTCTTGAAGACAATTTTCCAAGTGTCTTCATCCTTGATCCAAATCTGATGACATCCAAATTTCAACTCCATCTTGGTGAAACATATTTCATGCTACAACTAATAAATAGTCATCACTCTAGGGCAATGGGTATCAATTATTGAGAGTGATCTTGTTTAGAGATATGTAGGAAATTTGCATTCTCCAAGTCCCATCCTTCTTTGATATTTATAAAATGATAAGTGAACTGCATGGTGAGGTACATGGTCTTATGACTCCTTGCACCAACAACTCCTATAGCTACATCTTCACTTCATATGACTCTAATATGAACTGTCAATACAATCTTGTGTTTGATAAAGGAGAGTCTAGTAGTAATTGTATATCACGTTTCATTTACCTCTTAGGTTCCATTCCTTTTTTATTTAGACTGGATCATTATATAATTTTTCATCTAGGTACTTTCTAGGTGGAAAAATCAAAGGAATTGGCTTTCAGGGCCCATTTTAGTGGTACGCCTCGGTTTGGAGATTTGGGATCTGGAACCTTCCTAATCCATTTTGAGGCATCAAATGGCATTTTGGGGGGTTAAAATTCTGTGAGCATAGCACAAAACCCCTTGACATTTTTCTACACACTCAGACCTTTCCAACATTGCAAAAATCACCTCAATCAAAGCTCGTATGGGGAAGTTATGCCTCTCACAAGTTGACCTACCTTGTTGACCACCATGGTATGAGTGGATGCCACGTCATCCCCAATTACTCACACATGTGAGGCTAGCCACTTGTGAACTTTCAATAATATTCTAGAAGGTCCAAAACCTTATCTTGAATTAAGGGTTGATGATGCAAAAACCCTAACCCTAGACGACTATCGGGCTATGTTAAAAATCGAGCCACTAGGAGGAGAAGGGGTTCCATTCTTGAGCATTGTATTTGTTCCATAGTTGAGCAGAGCATCTAGGAGTGGTATTTTGAGAGCATAACAAAGGAGGTAGGAGATTTTGTAGTAGTCATTCATGCCACTATGTCAAAGGCAACTCCATAATGAGTGCCCCTTTCTTTGTACTTGCTTTTCATAACTGAAGTAAAGAGAGCAAAGCATAGGCCTCACCTTCTAGTTGGGTTTTCACCCATACCGAGTTTCCTAGAATAGATCTTTTTTTCATTTATGTGGATGGTGTGTTCATTTGATTATTCTTTCTTTTTCATATTTTAGTTATTTTCATAAATTTGAACAACAAGGTAGTGCTAACAAATCTGAGATGTAAGAAAATAAACCTACATAATAAAATATTTCCGTATAATACAAGATCTGTTGTGACAAATTGTTCCAGTGGAATATCCATGGCAATTTACAGATCACTTTTTGGATCCTAGAAGACTTCTTTTATATGTGTAAAATCTATTCCAACTAGTGATATTAATCTTTCATACAACCTTCCAAGTATGCCCTCATGCCTATTGAATTGATATTTTGTTCTATCTCGAGAAAACAAGTACATACTTCTTGCTTGAGCTAATCAATCTCTTAACTTGATGGGCACTAACCAGAGAGGAATTAGATTCCCCTTATGTGTATTAATGATAAATATTTACCATCCTTGATCAAGTGGTATTGGTTTTCCCTTCCCGTAAAAATATCATCCCTCATATACATGCAGGGAATATCAAACACTATACCACATTAAGAGGTACTACATTTACTTTTATTTCATCAATCAAATTTGTACTAATAACAAATCAAAGATTACACTACTTGGTAACTTGTAACTCTATATCCTTATCCACCCAACCCAAAGGGTGTAGATTAGAGCAATCATGGATATCTAAACCAACCTTACTTACTCGTTCCTCTACAATGAGGATGATCTGTGAATCAACATCAAACATAGTATCTGCATAATTCATCTTGATCTAGATCTTGATATGGAATAACTTCTATTAGCACTAGAAGTCACCTCCAGATTGAATTGGAGGTAAGCCCAGTAGCCATCAGAGTTTTATGTCACGGGTTGGTTTTAAAGAGGTCAAATGGGCGCAGACTCAAGATGATATCGTTTTAACTCGAAAAACCGGACCAGTATGCACATGCAGGTGAGGTCTTAATTAAGTTCAGTCAGTAAGTTGGAGTAAGGGTGAATAGAGGGAAGACTTTGGTGAGGAGAGTGTAAAGGTTTGTCATAGACATCAGGTCTTCCAACAGACTAAGGAGGAAAAGATTCAAATACCAGATCCTCTTGGATTCAAAACTTCAGGAAACTGAAGAACGTAAATAACAACACTGCAACCAAACATACATTACAATACAGTCAAAACAATCCATGTGAATCCTTCAATCATGGACACTTCAGTATCATAGGAAAATAGGATGAAAAAGAAGTTGACTTTCATTAAACAAGAAGTCTCGGATCAAAATACATAACTAGAGAACCAGAAACTTCATCAAAAGTTTACAATATGGGAGCATCGCTCAACCATCGACCTTAACACAATATCAAAACTACATACATATACTCGGAATTGTTGCAACCACCAGGAGTGTGATCGGACCACCGCATTAACATTTTCAATCGACACCTTCTCTATCAGATTGTGCAAGCCTCCTCATGTCAGATGCGAGCCAGACGCAGTTATGTGCTTTACAGCAAAATATGTCCATAATTGACAGTCTACCTTTACGGCCACTCTCTGCATGTTTTCCATTTATGGGGTGAGACGAGATCTCAACTGCTACCCCACTTTCATGAAATATCTACATCGGGATCAGAACGGGCCACACTCTAAACTTCACCATCTGGAGCTTAGTTGGACGTTTGCAGGGAGGACTTGGCAGGCAAATGTGGACATTGATGATAGGGAGCTAACGAGATGATTGGGACTGCATGGGCACCAAAATGTCATATCATCGCCCGGCTTAGGATAAAAACATTTGATGGGTTTTTTGAGCCCTCTTTTTTCATTTTTTCTTCGCCAGAATGCCACTTCCTAGGGAAAACACCCCCCCGATCAATAATGTGTGCTAACATTAAGCTCCATGGGGAATGGTATGCTCCCTATGAGCTACCAAGAACTTGTAGCTTCAGTCACCTTATTGTTGGGTTGTGGAGTCACTTATTAAAATCATAAACAAAAGGAAAATTAATATTTACAATGACATGGGAAGCCATTCATGGCTTAAATAAAAAAATTCTTCAGAAAATGCCCGTTTACACAGCCTCCAAAAACTTCATCACCCTCCAAATTCTACAACCTGTAAGAATTATTTGGAAACTTCCTGGAGATCTTGAAGGGGTCGATCCACAATGCTTCAAACTTGCCATGTTTGCCTTTGTCCTGCTTGGGTGCATCCCATTTTAGCACTAGATCTCCCAACTGGAAATCCTCCTTTCTTACCTTTCTGTCAAAAACCTGCTTGATCTTCTACCGATGGTCATGTGCTCTGTCTAGTTGCTGCTCTCTGGTCTCTTGCACTTCTTCCAGTTGTTGTATTCTTTTGATCATATCATCAGGCTCTCCTTGGTAGTCCTGGAAGAATTTTTCCACGAGCAAGGCCAACTGAGAAGGAAAGATGGCCTCAACTCCATATACAAGCTGAAAAGGAGAGACACCAAGAGATCTCTTTGTTGTCACTCTGTCAGCCCAGAGAGCAAACTTGAGCTTTGAATCCCATGCTTTCTTAATGTCCTCTAACAATATTTTGATGATCTTTATAAGGCTCTTGTTAGAGGACTCTGCCAGTCCATTCCCTTTGGGGTAGTAAGGAGTCGAGTGAATCAATGCAATTCCAAACTGCTCACAGAATTGAATCAATGGTTCAGCCTTGAAGGCTACAGCATTATCGGTGACAATTCTTTTTGGACAACCAAACCTTGCCATAATATCTTCAAGAAAACCAATGATTACTTTGTGGGAAGCACTCCTTGTGGGAATGGATTATATCCACTTGGTAAATTAATCTGTGGCAGTTAATATCCGCATGTGCTGACCACTTGAAGCAGGATGAATTTCCCCAATAAAATCTAAGCCCCACTGCTGAAAGGGTCCTGAAGCTACCACAGGCTTCAAAGCCAGGGACTTGAGTTGTTGTTTTCCTACGAATTTCTGACACTTGACACAAGCCCTGATTTTAGCACAAACATCAATGAATAGGCTAGGACAGAAATAGCCATCTCTGAGAGTCTTGTAGGTTGTGGTTCTCCAGAAGTGATGTCCCCCACACAAATTGTCATGAAAATCAGTCATGATCTTTTCGGCTTCCTGTGGGTCTAATGATCCAGATTATTTTCGGCACGAAATGAGAGTGGAGATATAATAAAGAAATGCATAGAGATATCGCATATATTCAATAATATAACAGAAATGTATCAGAGATGTAACCATAAACATGGATATACAGTAATACACAATTTCTATTAATGAAATAAATGTACAGAGACTGTAAAAATATAGAGTGAAAGATTCACTAGAATGGTGGCAACTTATCTCTGAGAAGAGATGTGACAGCTACTCGCATTCGCAAGAAGATGATTACAATGAGGCTCTAAAGGCCTTTTTACAATAAACAGGAATGACAAAAACCTTATACATCCAAAAAGATAACCCTATGAGATGAAGCACCAAAAGTCATGTGGGCCCCGCTTGGGTAAGTTAGTACATTAACTTCTCGGGGTCGTAACTTTTGCATAAGATTTTCGTTTTAGGCGTATGATAGCCCATTGGAAAGGTATCATTGAGGAGATTCATTTTGGGGCCTCAATCATGCCTTTGACTATCATTGAATTGGGATGATCCCGAAAAACCTTCATTTAGGCCCTCAAAATGGCCTCGAAAGTTAAAACCTACTAAAAATAGTAAAATGCCAAAATTGCCAGAAAATTGTTTTGAGCCAGATGGAAAAGGTGGGTGGCCACCGATATCCACCTGGATCATCTAAACATTTCAACAGCACTCCTAGAGGATCTTTCCAATATAAAACTTAATCAATGAGGCAATATTTAATTGATTTGAGCTTTAAAACTCTTACCTTTCTTTTTTCCATGCCATCAGGAGGCTGCAATTTCTGTGGAAAGAAAATGATGTCCCTGTACCAAGCACATTCTGCTAATGGAGGGCTGACTTGAGAACTTGTATCGGACAATTCAGCCTACTGATTTTCTGAGCAAGTGTTGATGAAATTTACCCCTAAGGCTTTGCAATTAGATTCAGCCAGCAGCCTGCCTAAACCTTGACCCTTAACCAATTTCGTGGGCCTTATCTCCAAGGAAAATTCAAGGATTTTAGCAATCCACTTTTTCCTTCTCCCTTCTATGTCAGGCTGAATGAGAATCTCCTTCACATAAGTTGAAGGGACATATGCAATGACCTTTGAATGCAAAACATAGACCCTGAAGGATTTGAGGGCTTTAACCAGAGCATAGGCCTCCTTTTCCATGATGTCATATTTCAGCTCTGCATCTCTCAATGCCCTACTGAAAAAGGCAATGGGTTGTTCAAACCCTTCATCATTCTTTTGCAACAAAACTGTTACCACTGTGTCAAATGAAGCAAAGGAGAAAATCATAATATCTTTGTAGTAATTAGGATTGATGAGCACGGGGGCTTCGGTCAAGGCATTCTTTATTTGATCGAAGGAACTATGAGATTCAGCAGTCCATTTGATTTCGCTTCCTTTCCTCAAGATGATTGTAATATCCTTCACAAGTTCAGCAAAATTAGAAACAAACCTTCTCAGAAAATTAATCTTCCCCAAGAAATACTGAACTTCTTTCTTGGATCTAGGGAGTGCCAAGGTTTGGATGGCTTCCAGCCTGGTGGGATCAATTTTTACTCCCTCAGCTGATACTATGTGCCCCAGTAATTTTCCCTCCTTCGTAGCAAACAATGACTTCTCGGGATTCAGGGAGAGACCAAATTTTCTGCATTTTTTGAATACCTTTCTCAGATGATGACAATGTTCTTTATCAGTCATGGATAAAACTATAATGTCATCCAGATAAATGACTACAAATTTATCCCATTCCCCAATAAAAGCGATGTCCATAGTGCGTTGGAAAGTTGCTCATGCGATCATCAATCCAAAGGGCATCTTGGCATACATGAATGTACCCCATGGAGTGGTGAATATTTTCTTCTTTGTGTCCTCAGGTAAGACATAAATCTGATTGTAGCCAGAAAATCCGTCAATCATGGACATCTTGGATGCTCCATTTTTAGCAATGGGTAATTATCTTTCTTGGAGCTTCTGTTTAGGTTCCTAAAATCAACACAAAGTCTGATTTCTCGATTCTTCTTCCTCACTGGGACCAAGTTGTCCACCCATTCAAAATACCTCAAAGGAACGATAATCTGGGCACCTAAAATATTTTTTACCTCTTTCTCCATGATAGGCAGCAGCATAGGGTTGATTTGTCTCAGTTTCTCCCTAAATGGCTTGGCCTCTTCCTTTGGTGGGATCTTATGCTCAATGATGCTTCTGTCATATGTTCTGAGATCCTCATAAGTCCAGGCAAACAAATCAGCAAACTCCTTTAATAGATCATCATATTCAGCCCTTCGTTCCCTTGACAGACTCCTCGACAACTGGACAAATTTTGGATCTTTCTCTGTACCAATGTTGCATTCAGTTACATCAGCATCATCAGTCGATCCTTTAACTTTCACTGCCACATCATTTATTTCAAATAGTCTTTCCAAAGGAACTAGTCCCTTCGGAATGTGATTGCTAGGAAACTGAACAATATGGTGATTAGTGATTTTGTTCCGGAAAACATTAGCATGAGGATTACTTTCAAAATCTCGATCTTGATCAATATGTAGTGCAGAAAACTCAACAATAGTCTCAAGGAATCTTTGATCTCAAGATCATCCTCAAATACTTTCCAATGCTTGACATTGTCTGGTATAGAGGGTCTGTATTTTACTTCTACATCATACCTTAGTTTTGGTGGCAAAGGGACTCTGAAATTGCTTGTTGAAACAGCCAGAGAATCAGCCATGATGTTTTCTTCTCTTGGAATAAATGAAATGTTGAAAGCTAGGAAAAAATTGTCAATAAGGTCCCACACTTCATTTTTATAACTTTTTAGTCTAGGGTGCTTAGCTTGATAAATATTTCTGATCTGATTGACAATTAACTCAGCATCCCCAAATACTGAAATCTCTTCAATCCCCATATATTTTGTAGACCTCAAACCTAAGATGAGAGCTCCATAATCTGCCACATTATTGGTAGATTTGAATTCTAACTTGTAGGACAAAGCTATAGTTTCTTGAGCAGGTGAAACAAAAACCACTCCAGCACCAGCACCTTCCTTAGAAGAGGCTCCATCGAAGAACATTTTCCACACAAAGGTGATAGGAGGGGAATTTTTGCAAAAAGTAATGGGTCGCCTTTTGATTTCCAGGAGAGGTTTACGGGCGTCTGTGAGCTGCAGCAAACTAGATCCTAAATCTATGTCAAGAGAAAAGATAGGATGGTTTGTGGGGTTTGCTTCATCACTAATAATGTAGGCCAACTGAGCTTCCCTGTAAAGGCTTCTATGTTGCCCCCCAAACACCAGAATGGTAGCATAGGTGAGGTCCATCTTCAAAGTTCCCCATAGTCTTTTTATCCAAGATCTAGACAGAAGCATCCCGAACTTAGGGGGAACGTTAGCTACCACGATGTCCATGATCATGGTTTTCATTGGCAGCTGGAACAAAGATACAGCCAAGTATTTGATAACCCCAAGGCACTTCACCTTCCTGGAGTCAAATGAATACATATCATGATAATCTTTTGTAATCTCCAGACCTAGCTCTTCCATGACAATCTTAGGCATAAGATTGTGAGATGCCCCTAAATCCATCAAATAGTTGTGCAACACCTTGTCATGTATGTTCAGTGAAGTATGGAAGGGAGGGGATGAATTGTCTCTATCTTCTACCAAAGGACCTAGGATGATTGCAGGCTTATCATCTTTGAGGTTTACTGAGTCTGTGGAATGAGACGAAGGTTCGGGCTGCAACATTTTGGAGAGGCACCTTTTGAAGTCTTCATGCTTCACCAGCTCTGAAATGGGTACAGGGATTCTAATATTTTGTATTTCATGCTCAAAGTTGAAAGAGGAGGGGGGCTTTAGAATTTCTCTCACTTCTGGAACATGACCTTTGACCACTGGTGGGGGGGTTTGTGCCTTCTTCTCCTTGTTTCGGTCTGCAATATCTTTAGTAGGTTTTTCTTCTCTAGTAGGCCGATCAGGGATGTTAGATTTTTGTTATTTCTGTTTGGACCTCAGATTATATCTGTTTGGGCTATTGGCATTTTCTCCCTTGCTAAACTCATTAAGTTGGTTGTCCATGAGAGACTCCTCGTATGCAGATTGAGTCAAATGAGGAAAAGAGGAGGTGTCTCCGAGACAGTGGATTTATAGGTCAATGTCTTCTTCCTCCCCTTCATCATCAGTAACAATATTATTTTGGAGAGGGGTTTGTATCTTCTAGTCATCTCTATCCTTGTTTCTCTTCTCTCTTGGAAGAATCTGAGGAGCATTGTTAAGTCTCCTGAAATTACCTCTATTATCAGCATTTTGTGAATTTCTATAGGTCTGTCTTGCTTCAAGTTTTATCTTCTCCATATCTGCAGAAAGATATTTTACTAATTTGATAAGTTCATCATCTTAAGGGTGGGCAGCAGAGGAAGAGGTTGAAGTTTCAGATCTTCCCCTTCTTCTATCCCTGTCAGCCTTACTCCTAAGCTCATCAACTGCCATAATATTGGATTCTACTTCAATGGTTGCATATTGCATATGAGCCAAGGAGGTATCTCTCCTTTCTCTTAACAGTAGGCAGAAATTAGAGTCAAAAGAACTAGAATAAGTAATCTTTGGAGAGGTTTATGTAGGCTTAACCTCAGTGGGAATTTTGCTATACAATTTATTAATTCTCTTTGAGAAGTCATAAACAGATTCCCCTTCCTTTTTCTTCAGTGATCTAAACTCTGTAATATAGTAAAGGGAATCATTTCTATCTCCCCAATTATTTAAGAAGGCTTCATCTAGGGTTGCAATCCCATCGATAAATCCAGGAGGCAAGGCCCTAAACCACTTCCTAGCCTTGCCCTCAAGGCTATGAACAAAAATCCTCATCCATACATCTGCATCCACAATGACATGACAATCTGTAAAATTGTAAAAGGCTTCAAGGTGTGCCTCTGCAGTTATGTCTCCCTCACTCATGAAATTAGGCAACTGCTTAAGGTAGCCATCCGATGGGAGGGCATTCAGAGGATGAGGCAAAACAAGAGGGGCATACCTAGCAACTATTATAACTTCCATCCTAGTTCTGGGGGGATTTTCTCCTGCCATTGGAGTGTGAACAAGAGAAGAACCAGGAGGAGATGGAGTTCGGACAGGCGAGACTGGGGTTGTGCTTCTGGGAGAAAAAGGAAAAGGTTGAGTGTTAGGAGATAAATATGAGGGGCTAGAGGTAATAGAGGTTTCCCCTTGTGTAAATACAACAACTGTAATAGGAGGAGGAGTAGGAAAGTATTCTAATGTCAAAGCTCTCTCCTTCCACTTCACAACTTCGGGGAAGAAAGGGGTGTCAAAGCTCTCTCCTTCCAAACCAAGAAAAGGAGGGGAGAAATTGGCAGGAAAACTCTCAAAATTTCAATTTCTTGAAACTCCAGCAGTTTGTATAATAGGAGAATCAGAAACAGTTACCGAATTTTTAAAGAGGGATTATCCAAATTATCATAAAAACTTGGTATAGCTGTGGAGGTACCTTTTTGAGCGGTCTTTCCCTTTCTGATAATTTCCTCTGGTTCAGCTTCAAACAGTGCTAGAGGCAGCAGTGAAGTGGACCTCGTGTATCTGCCTTTAGGAGCCAGAACTGAAACAGTGGAGTCACCAGGTGCAGGCTACAATATTTAATGGTACCGATGTCTGATGCACCTTTAGAATCAGTAGCTCGTTGTCATTCTTACCCAGGGAAATGTCTTCAATTCGTTCTCCGACAGCGGTGCCAGAAATGTTACTACTAGAAGTCACCTCCAGATTGCATTGGAGGTAAGCCTAGTGCCCATCGGAGTTTTATGTCACAGGTTGGTTTTAAAGAGGTCAAATGGGCGTAGACTCAAGATGATATCATTTTAACTCAGAAAACCGGACTGGTATGCACATGCAGGTGAGGCTTAATTAAATTCAGTCAGTAAGTTGGAGTAAGTGTGAATAGAGGGAAGACTTTGGTGAGGAGAGTGTAGAGGTTTGTCGTAGACATCAGGTCTTCCAGCAGCCTAAGGAGGAAAAGATTCAAATACCAAATCCTCTTGGATTCAAAACTTCGAGAAACTGAAGAACGTAAATAACAACATTGTAACCAAACATACATTACAATACAGTAAAAAAAATCCATGTGAATCCTTCAATCATGGACACTTAAGTATTAGAGGCAAATAGGATGAAAAAGAAGTTGAATTTCATTAAACAAGAAGTCTCAGATCAAAATACATAACCAGAGAACCATAAAGTTCATCAAAATTTTACAATACAGGAGCACTGCTCAACCATCAACCTTGACAAAATATCAAAACTGCATATATATACTCAGAATTGATGCAACCACTATGAGTGTGATCGGACCACCGCATTAACATTTTCAGTCAGCGTTTTCTCTGTCATATTGTGCAGGCCTCCTCATGTCAGATGCGAGCCAGGCACATTTATGTGCTTTATAGGAAAATTTGTCCATAATTGATAGTCTGCCTTTACGGCCACTCTATGCATGTTTTCCATTTATGGGGCGAGACGAGGTCTCAACTATCTCCCCACTTTCATGAACTGTCTGCATCAGGATCAGGACAAGCCACACTCTGAACTTCACCATCTGGAGTTTAGTTGGACACTTGCAGGGAGGACTTGGCAGGCAGACGTGGACGTTGATGATAGGGAGCTGACGAGATGACTGGGACTGTGTGGGCGCCAAAATGTCATATCATTGCCCGACTTAGGATAAAAACATTTGATGGGTTTTTTTAGCCCTCTTCTTTCATTTTTTATTTGCCAGAATGCCACTTCTTAGGGAAAACACCCTCCCAATCAATAATGTGTGCTAACAACTTCATCGTATCCTTCTCATCTTTGTGTTGGAGGCTACTTGAGTTCGCCTCCTTTTTCATTTTTGTGGAGACAATATTTTCATCCACATTTCAGCTTCCTTCAATCTCCTTTTTTGCTTCCATGAAAATAATCTTCTTCTTGGACTACTCTTATTTATGGTTCTTGGGATTCATCATTAGTTGTAGTTTTCAAAAAAAAAAATGTATTATGACCATTAATGTTGGAACGAACACGTTGGTTTTTAAGGTCCTTGCATGCATTGGCAATGGGATTCTAATTTTCCCCATTCCCCTTTTTCTTCTCACCCTCATTAGAAGCTCCATACTAGTCTAACTACTTCAAAGCACTTGACTACCCCTCCTTCTTATCAAATTCAATGTGTCAGACATGCATGCAAACCTCGTATATGGTCTTGGGCTTGAATATCATAGCTTTCCTTCTTATGTGATTGTGAAGACCACCATAGAACTTGATGACAATGTATGAGACTTGGGATTAATCCCTAATTGAATGGTTTATTTCAATACTATGTAATATACACTTGTATAATTCATTCTTGATCCGAATTGGATCCTTGCATAAAATATTTTGTTAATAATAAGCTTGTAATTGTTTTTTAATTTTATTTTGTCTTTTTGGAAAAATGGGAAGGGGAAATGAATCAATGTGATGGTTGGAATTCCAAAGGAGGCCCATTAAAAATGAAGGTAGTAATGAATAAGGGGGAAACAAGGAGAAATGGGGAAGACTGTAGCAGAAATGAGAGTTCAAAGAGTGCAACCTGCTTCAAGATCGATGGACAAAGGAGTTAAGGAGCCTATCCACGATGAGAGAAGGTGCCTCTGAGCCATGGGCATATACAATTTGTTTTTTATATGTGAGTAATAATACACATCTATGTATACACCTAATAACATTAGAACCTGCACCAAAGTTAATGTATTGTTGGCAACGAAACTGGAAAAACGTCTCTGTTGAAGCTAGGGTTTAGGCACTGACAGCCGCAGAGGGTTGTGCCCACAAGATGGCGGCCCCGCAGGGGCTTACGCAGAGCCAGGGGGGGGCGCTGAATGGCATCTCCTACAGCCACGTCACGGCAAATGAGGATTCAGCAAACAAAGTGAGGAGGCCAACCTTTGAAACGCCTCCGGATCTGCGCGCGCAGCTGCTAGTCGATGGAACATTCAAGGATCGGGACACAGATATGGATCCGGTCAAGGAAAATACCTCTGCAAGCACCTCAGCCCCTTGGATCCTCGGTAAGTGCATTCCGCAAGCACCTCAGGCCCCAAAATATGTCATAAACTCACCCCGCATAGAGGAGCAGAAACAATACATGAGAGATAATGCCCTGATCGAAAAGTTTCTAGGGCTATGGCCTTCAGAGCGAGATCTGGTTAAATGGATACAGTATTGGTGGAGACCAAAAGGTCACTATGACCTCCAACTGGGATCGAAGGGTATTTTCACAATCATCCTCCACAACCTAGAGGACAGAAACCGTATCTTTGATGGAGGGCCCTATTTTTTCAACTCGACGGGACTCTTCTTGAGATTCTGGACGGAAAAGTTCAGCCCCGAAAAGGAGGACTTTACCCATGCGCCGGTCTGGATCAGGTTGTATTCTCTTCCCCAGGAATTCTGGTTGGAGGAAGTCCTAGCAGGCATAGGCAACACCATTGGTATATATGTCAAATCCTCTGAAGCAACCAAGCAGAGACGCTACACATCATATGCAAGAATCTGTGTTTATTTGAACATAGCTAAGCCACTTCCGGGATCCATTACGCTGGAATATCATGATGAGGACTAGACTGAAACCATTGACTACGAACATATTCCCTTCCGCTGTCGGAAATTCCATGAGCATGGACATCTCTTCAGGGAATGCCCCCTCAACATGACCCACAAGGACGGGAATCCAGACAATGGAAAGGACAAGGAAGGATTCATGCAACAAGCGGGGCGAAGACGACAGGGAGGCAGAAAGCAACCAGCTCAGGTAAGTAAAGATCCTTCCACTAGCAATAGGTTTGCAATTTTACAAGATAACCCGGAAGAATCCCCAAACCATGCACCTATTAATCTACCATCCCAGCATATTACATCTCAACCGGAAATCCTATCGGCTGAACAGTCGGCGAAGAACAAGGAGTTGGCACCTCCCCCCATAAGCCAGCAGAGGGATCCGCCTGAGCAGCAGGAGATAGAGGATGGGGATGAGGAAATGGAGCTGGAAGAACAGGATCTAGCGGGAGTAGATCTGGAGCACCTTGAACATGCCTATAGACATCAAAAAGTTTACACTATACCCGGGGACCAACTCAGGAAGGTGCACAAAGTGTTTATCAACTCCTCTGCAGGTTCCTCAGCCCGAGCCACCAAAGCCTTGGGTATCCAGAGTAGTCAGACAAAAAACTCAAATAAAGTTCAAAAGGAAGAGAAAAAACGGGGACAGAAATCGACAAACAAACTCATACAGGAAATTGGGAACTTTATGGTAAATTCTGGGCAGATACACCTGATCTCGGATAGCTTCCCCCCTCTTCCCCCCCCCCTCAGTCATCATGAAACTCATATCGTGGAACATCAGAGGACTCAACGGACGTAGCAAACAGAAACTACTACGAGAACTGATCATAGCAGAAGCACCGGATGTTGTGATGTTACAGGAAACAAAATGTACCTCAGAGGACATTAATCGACTACTCCCTTATCACTGGAAGCAAGGAGGAGCGGTCTCAATTGATGCTACAAGAACGGCTGGAGGATTGGCTATCCTCTGGAACACCAATACTGTACTGCTGGAAAACTTTTGCACCACTAGATGGTCTATAACGGCTGACTATAGACTCATCAGCTCAGACAAGCCAGGACATATAACAAGCGTCTATGGACCGACCACTCCAAGAGACAAACAGGCATTCCTCAGAAGTCTAAATTACTTGTCCAGCCTCACACAACACCGCAGATGGATAGTGGGGGGCGATTTCAATATCATCCGCAGCCTGGAGGAAAAAAAAGGAGGATCACGACGACTGGACCAGGAGTCCAACGACTTCAACAGCCTAATAGATGACCTTCGGCTGATTGATTTAGAGACCAACAATGGCATTCACACTTGGTCCAATAGAAGAACAAGACTGCACCAAATCGCCTGCAAACTAGATCGCTTCCTTGTGTCGGAACCACTCATGATGGACGGCGCTGCAATGAAATCCAGGATCTTAAATCACATTAGATCGGACCACTGGCCCATACAGCTATGGTTGGATGTCCCAGCCACTCCCGGAAAAAAACCCTTCCGCATTGAACAATTTTGGCTCGATCATCCGGATTTCCAGGCAAACATTCAGGAATGGTGGAAGGAGGCAGAAATCTCCCATGGATCTAAGATGTATCGATTCCAACAAAAGCTGAAAAATCTCAAACAAAAGCTGAAGCTCTGGAACAAGCACACTTTTGGAAGCATCTTTGACTCGCAAAAATAGCTTATGGAGCAAATGGAAGAGATTCAGGGCAGAATTAGAGAGCAAGGATTCACAGAGGAGCTCAGAAGCCAAGAACTCAAAATAAACCAACAGATTGCAGAAAGGAAAAGACAAGAAGAAATACTGTGGAAACAGAAGTCGCGGATACAATGGCTTAAGGAGGGGGAGCGCAACACTAAATTCTTCCACCGAACAACCATTCAGAGAAGGCAATCCAATAAGATCACGCATCTCATAACAGAGGGAGGGGAGACTCTTTATTCCCATGAGGACCTGGAGACAAATTTGGTCGATTACTTCCAAGACCTTCTCACGGAACCCATAACTGATAGACAGGCGGCGATCAACAAAATTACAAGGCACGTGCCTACGCTGGTGACCCCGGAATAGAATGTAGCCCTCCTCAGACCCTTTACCATCAAAGAAGTAGATCAAGCGCCTCCAGGATACCCCCAAATGCAAGGCCCCGGGCCCAGATGGCTTCACCAGTGATTTCTTCCACTATTGTTGGCCAATGATACGCACAGAGGTCTAGGAAATCTTGGAAGACTCAAGGATCATGGGCAAGATCCTTCGAGCTTTTAATGCAACTTTTCTTGCCCTTATCCCCAAAGAAGGGCAAGCAGATAGACCCAAGCAATACAGGCCTATATCCCTCTGCAATGTCATCTACAAACTCCTCACCAAAGCCATCACTCGAAGACTCAAGCCGATCCTTCCAAAAATCATATCCCCAGAGAAATCTGGTTATGTCGAGGGCCAGCAGATCCTGGATAGCATCATTTTGGTGCACGAGGTAATACACTCCCTGCAGAAAACCAAAACCCCAGGGATACTTCTAAAGCTGGACATTTCAAAAGCCTTTGATAAGCTCAGCTGGGAATATATGAAAGCAATGCTTCTAGCTTTTGGCTTTGATCAAACCTGGGTTACTTGGATTCTAAACCTAACCTCCTCGGCCTTCTTTTCCCTGCTCATCAATGGGGTACCCTCGAAACCTTTCTCCCCTTCAAGAGGAATCAGACAGGGAGACCCCCTGTCCCCTTTCCTCTTCATCATCATGGCGGAAGGGCTCAGCAGAACTATCCATGCAGCCCTGGAAAACAACCTTCTGACTGGACTTCCCCTGCATGGCATTTCCCCACATATCTCTCATAGCCAATTCATGGACGACACCCTCTTGATGGGCAGCCCGACTGCTCGGGAAGCCGTCTCTCTCAAGGAAATTCTCCAAACCTTCTCTGATGCTTTAGGTTTGGAATGCAACAAGGATAAATCTCAAATCTTATTTTTCAACACGGCCCCTCCGATTCAGCGTCACATCTCAGAGATCCTTGGTTTCAACAGAAGCTCCCTTCCGTCCAAATATCTAGGCATACCCCTGATTGACAGTGCCCTGAGGAACTCCTCATGGGAGAACCTTCTATCTTCCTTCTCCAAGCGGCTTTCCTCCTGAACCTTTAGACCTTTAAATCTGCCTAGCCGCCTCATTCTGCTCAAAGCCGTCCTTTAAGCCCTCCCGATCTATGCTTTCTCTGTACTGGCTGCCCCTAGATTTGTTCTCAACACCATCAAAAGTTTGCAAAGAAATTTCCTTTGGCAGGGCCTTAACAAAGAAAAGAAGATTGCTCTAGTCAGCTGGGAAAAGATCTGTAGGCCCAAGGAACAGGGGGGACTGGGAATAAGAGATCCATCTATAATGAACAAGGTCCTTAGCGCCAAAATTTGGTGGCGCTGGTTAAAAAATCCCACAGATCTTTGGGCTAAGTTATGGAGAAAGAAATACGCCCCCAACACAGCCGAGAATAACTTGATTAGATGGAATGGGGATCACGCAGGCTCCTTAATATGGACGGCGGCAAAGCAAAATCGGCAGATTGTCACTCAGCATGCTTTCTGGGAGGTAGGCAATGGGGAAACGGCTTTGTTCTGGCAGGATTCCTGGCAACAATGGCCGGCCTTAAACGCTGAGGAATGGGCCTGTGACATTTGTGCCCAGGCTATAGGAATGGGCATGACAAAGGTAGCAGATTATTGGCAGAACAACCCCATAGGGGACACATGGCGTTGTTGGCACCTGGACAGGGAGCGCATTAACTTGGCTCTGCACGGTGATTTGGCACATCTCCAAGAAGAGATGGATAAGCGAAAAATACCTATACGCGCCGGTGAAGACATACTTAGGTGGGGGTACAGACCGCAGGGCTCCTTCACCACGCAGGAAGCTTATCACATCAAGACCAAGTCAGACCAACCCATGGATATGAAGATTTGGGGAAAAATTTGGAATCTGAAGCATTGGCCGAAAATCACCCTTTTTCTCTGGCTAGTCTCACACTCAAGCATTCTCACTTGGGACAATCTCAGGAAGAGGAGCTTTGTAGGACCCTCCATTTGCACTCTTTGTGGAGAAACAAAGGAAACCTTGAATCATTTACTCAATACCTTCCCTTACACAGCACAAATCTGGGATCAAGCCGCGCTAACCATGCGAACCTCGGACCGCCTCAGAGACAGCGTCATTGAAACGATCTTAAATTGGAGAGATCAGGCTTTTAGTTCTCCCTACCTCAACAGGGTTTGGCAGCTCTTACCTGGCTTTATCCTCTGGCAAACTTGGAAAAAACGGAATAGAAGAATCTTTAGAAACAAGGCTCAGCCTTGGGGTCACTGTTGGAGACAATGCCAACGCAACCTCATGGAAACTCTCCATCTTAGACCTTGGTCAGAGGCAGACTTAGCTTGCTCTCCTTCCGAGCTCCCCGTCCTACGGCACTGGACTCCACTCCCCCTTTCTCAGCAGCCCTCCTCTCCCCCTCCAACCTCCCTGCTACGTAGCCCGTCCCTTTGGTCTCCCCCACCAAAGGATTTCCTCAAACTCAATTTCGATGGAGCGTCTAAAGGCAATCCGGGAGATGCAGGCTATGGAGTGGTCTTCCGTAATAATTTGGGACACATTTTAGCCATAGGACCAGGCCCCCTTGGACATTCCACAAATAATGCAGCAGAACTCTGGGGCCTTATTAAGGGTCTACAAATGGCTTTCTAGAATAATTATACAAAGCTCATCGTCGAAGGGGACTCTAAGGTCATCATTGGCTTGCTGCGCAGAATCTTACACGGGGCCAACCCGAATAGCATCTCGCCCAGCTGGAGGCTCTCCCATGGCCTGCAGATCATTGTAAGTCTGTTGCATTCTCAACAGGTGATCATTCCTGCACACATCAGAAGGAAGGTGAACCAGGTAGCGGATGACTTGGCTAACGTGGGCATAGATTGGAGAGGATCAGACCTCTGGTGCTATTCATCCCAGAATCCAGATCATCCTATCCTCCAGCAATGTATTCAAAAAGCTGGCTCAGTTGATACTTCCCCGGATGGGGTGTTAGTGGATTCCTCGTGGCGGCAGATGGGAGCAGACACAGTCCACGGTGACGCACAGCCACGTGATGGGCTTGTGCTACAGGACGGTCCCATCCCAGGCGAATAAATTGCATTCAAATCAGGTTAATTGCAGTGATAATGGACATTTATGCCACCCTACATCCCTCCGCAGCTAGTTCTATGGCTTGGCTTGTCACGGTGGTCATTGTTTCCTGTTTGCGATCTGAAGGGCTCCTTCCTTCCAGGCGCAAACAGGACCAGGTTCACATAGTTGTTGTCTCTGTTGTTTTTTTGCGTCTCTGGTTCAGTCTAGTCCAAACTCGTCCGCATGCTAACATGAAAGAACGGCCATGAGGGAGGCCGAAGCGGGGCTCCCCTTGGAAGCCTCGTCGACCCCCGGTCTCGCCTTCAGTCTCACCGTCGACCTGCTCGTCCTCCCGTCCTCAAACCCCATCCATGGCCGCCACTCCGCTACCATCGCAGTCTTTGCCCCCTCACCCCACGGTCGCCCAGTCTCCTCCACAGTCTCGGCTTCCTCATTCCATGGCCACTATTCCGCGAAGGTCGACCCCGATCCTGAGCCGGCCACAGGACCCCCGGATGCAATTCATAGCAACAGTGTCTTTCCCTGGAGCTTCGAGCAGTTTGGGCAGTACACCACAAGCGCACAGTGCTTCTAAACGACCGTGCCTCCACCCCACGTACCACCTCGATAACGAGCACTTCAGGGATCGACTGGGCATCTTGTTTGATTTAGTTTTTGAGCTTAGAAAGGAGGTGGCAGACCTCAAGTATCGTCTGCAAGCTACAGAAGAAAACACCGCGACTTTCCTCCACATCCTCTTGACCATGCGCATGGAGCTGTCCCTGGACCAGGTTGTTTCTGCTCCCGGAGAGGTACCTGCTACGGTTTCGAGTGCAGGGAGGGAAGGAGCACAGCGAACAGCCGAGGTAATGAAGGAGGAAGAGGAACGAAGAGGCCAAGCTGAGGATATTGGGCGATGCGAAAGGCAAGAAAAACGTTGGGACGACCAGTTGACGTTCATAGAAGAAGAACCATGGACAGAAGACCTTCGAGCCGCATGGCTAGGCTATGCGCCAGGTGTCTAGCTATCTAGTGTTGTTTGTCAATTTTTCCTAGGCTTATAGTATAGATGACAGACAGTCTACACTTGTTTCTTTACTGGTCCAGTGACTTTTTTAGACTTATGAATTGGGGGCTGGCTGGACTGGTTTCCCCTCTGTTGGGGCAGTCCAGTAACTGCAGCCCGTACATTGCTGTCTTTGGCACTTTTTTCTGCTCAGCAGGCCCTTAATATAATATTTACTACTTATTTACAAAAAAAAATAATACACATCTATGTATAACTCACCCCTATGTATTTATCTCTTGAGCTTAATGAAATTCCTATTAAATGTTTGTTTTCCAATGTAAAATATGTGTGTTAATGGTGAGTGTTATCGATGTTTTAATGGTTGTATGACTTTGTTAATGGTTGGTGCTTGAATGTTTGCTCTGTTAAATTCCACAACATAATTTACCTTCCTTTGGGTCGAATTTTTAGTTGTTGGGCGTTTTATTTTATTTCTGGGTGAATTCTACACTTGTTGTACTATGATTATATTTCCTTGGACAAATTTATATCTCCCTGGGTGAATTTTCTTCTGCATGGGTGAATTTATATCTCCCTAGGCCAATTTACTTCTGCCTGGGTGAATTTATATCTCTATGGGAATTTTACTTCGTCCCTAGGCATTTTTCTCCATTGTTGAGTAACTAAATCCTCCCGTAGAATGATTTTTTTCTTGTTGGCCGATTTCCAATCACCCACAAACCGTATGTCTCCCTCTAGGTTGTATTTTAACTTGTTGGTTGGAGTTTGTTTAGCCCCCAACACATCATACGACCATTTATTGTCAAGGGAGGGTCGAGTGCTATGAGATTTTGTTTGGTTGAGTGTTTATCATTCCTGTTGGAGTGCCTCATTCATCGCTAAGTTGAGTACCTCCTACCTGAGAAACATAATTGCTTCCAAAGAGTTGGCCGAGAAGATAATCATGTCGTTGATTACCGACATCTCGACCGATAGTGAAAGAAAAAACATCGTTGACTTCTCCAATCAATCAATCAACACAATCGACTCCAAATTCTCCTAAGTCAGCCTCTCAAAATCTAGACAAAATGAGTCACAATCACATCCCAATATATGAAGGGGATGAAGATCCCAAGAGACATTGGTTTGTTTGTGAGAAATTCTAGGATTCCTTGTGCTGACTCAAATTTTTGTCACCTATATTAAAAGCTCGCAAATTATTGTGAAGCTTGTTATTATGACTACTAAATAGATAATAGGTGGGGTTCTCTCTTATAAGAAAACTCAAAAGAACTTATTTTCAATCATTTTCTTAGTACATTATACATTTATGTTTCAGAGATGAGATCATTTAAATTTCTACTGCTATGGAGAGCCTTAGCATGTCGATATAAGCTTGGTTTGATTTCCCTTCATTTTCACTTGATAATCAAAGAAGTCCAAGCTATGTTTTGTCACAAATGCAAAGGGATTTTAGAGATATTATACTCATGCAATGCAAGTGTTATGTTGCATATGTTTTCTCGTGCATAAAAAAACAATCTTTCCATTATTGTCATGGAATACTTATCATAGGTTTTATGGTTCAAATATTTTAAAATCCCTATATGATAATAAACTCATGTGACAAATAAAACAAGTTATAAGTGTAAGGTTTCAATGGTAGGTGTGATACCTATAGTTTGCATGTGAGATTATATGCCATAATCTTGGTTCAATGGTAATATTGTATATTGCACATGATTGAAGTTTGTTGCATGGTTTAAAATTTGATTGAGCCATGTGATATGATGGTCACACAACCCAATGCAGTTTTTGACAGCGATGGTAATCTTCACATAAGGATTTGCTTAGTTATAAGACGTGACAAGTAGAGGATCTTTATGATTGAAGAGTTGGCATACGAGGTTGATGCTCACTTAGCATGAAGTTTGAGCTTGTGATTGGTTTGATTTATTACATGGCATTGAACATAGGTGGATTGTAGTTGATGTGGCATATGTGTTTCATGATTTTTTTGTGGTGAGTAGTGGAGATGGCCATGCATTGAATTCGATGGGATGTGGGCATTTACTCCACATTCCCAAGCCAGTCACCCTGTTATCTTGTGGGTTTTTCAAGTTTTCATTTCATTTTGTTGTTGTGGGGAGAGAGCTTACTGAGAAACCCTCATTCTTGGCGGTTGTTGTAACTATTTTGGGCTCTTGACACTAGTATAAAATCACATTGAAACAAGCTATGAGTTCACAATTGGTTTTACATCTCTTTCCCTGTATTTGTCTTTATATTGGTTAATTTTGGATCTTGTTTGTGTTTTGTGTACATGAAAATGTCTTCCTTTCCCTTACTCTATCACTTCTTGAAGAAAAATGAAAGAAAATGTATTTTAATGGTAGAATTGGTTGAAGTCATTGGTTTTGCATGTCCATAATACCATTTTCCATTTTGTCCTAACTGATTCGATGATAAAAAAATGAACAGAATCTCGGGTTTTGTTGTTGATAAACATATAAGTAAAACCTAGCTCAAAAATTTACTTACTTTTGTTAGTTATACTTTATGTTCTAAGTCTTAGAAGAACGAAACTTACCCAGTTCTATTTGAGTAAATTATGTGCGTTTTTCTTTTTAATATGGGCATAAGGAATCTTATATGTATAAATTTTTGGGTTTGACTCGGGTTATGAGAAATCACATTCACCGTTATAACTTGTTCTGCGTTTCATTTTCTCGAATCTCAAGAGTTTGGTTATGGGTTTTTTGTATCACAAGTTATGTCTTGAAATGGACTCGAACCCAAGTCTCTTAATGTTCAATGATTCATATTATTTTCATTTGATATCATTTTGAGTCTCATCTCCATAAGCCTTGGTATGATAAGTAAAAAATGTGGACATGGGATGAACAGATTTTCTATGAGTTATCTAAAATCGGTACATAGCTCAACCCTCATGTCGAGTTTGGCTATGATTAGAGATGTTGTTTAAATTCTTGAATGGGTTGAGATAATTTGTCTTGTTTTCACTCATATCTATAATTGTTTCATGTTGTCTTTGGGTTGTAAAAGTATTGATTATTTTTTATAAGAAATAGAAGATTTTGTACCTGTGTTTTTTTTAAGGTCAACTAGCTCTAGACTCTACTTGAAAATATTTTGTTTTGTCATTCGAATTACTTTATACATACTTTCCATCCTCTAAACCAAAATAATTTTGGATTCATTAAGTTCCATCTTAAGTAAAGATTCACAACAAATGTGATTGAAAATAATATGGTCATTAAAGCTCGTGGTTATAAAGTTTTGTTTGCATCGAGCATTATCATTTTGACTCTCTAAAAGTATCATTTGGGAACAAAAGGATATAAATTTTAAAAGGATTTATGAGCAATATTGATCCTCGATGTGTATCGATTTTGTTTGGTCTAGTTTTGAACATCTTTGGCTTACATGTGTCATTAAGAAGGTATATAAAATATACCACAAACTTTTGATAATGACATAACTTAGTGGTATGTGTTATAGATGGCATAAATATTGTTTTAAGTTTTATTTTAAATTATATAGACTTTCACTTGTCCTCTCATACATAACATTTTACGTAATTCATGCTCCCAGATCCTATTAATAAAAACACTTTTTAAATTTTACTCCTCGTCTATGTAATTTAAAGGATAAATTCCAGTTTGGAAAAAAAGAATGAATAGCAACGATGAACATAGATGGAAGATTATTCAAAGTTTGTTTATTTTGATAACAATAGTTCAAAGAATGAATTAAGGAAATGCACAGGCATTGATTAAGGTTTTTGAATTTTAACGGTCTGTATGTAATTCCTGTCATAATTCACTTTTCACAATTTACTCCCACTCATACAAACCCCAATTCTCCATATACTTCCATGTTCACATTTATAAAGAGAAATTACCTATACATAATGAAATTTCTCATGACACATTGCAGAATTTGAAAGATAAATTTGGTGTGTGTGCAGAAGTTCTTTGATTTTCCCTTGATTCAGTTTTATTGTTCAACTCCCTTTTTATGTTGCATGGTTATGTCATTTCATAGCCAAACTTAGTCATGTTGACAAGTGGTATTTTGTAGGTTAACTTCTTCTTGGGCTGACCCAGGTTCTGATCTCAAACATATTTCCAACAAAACCCTCAAAACTATCGGCCTTCCTGGTAAACCAGAAGGAAACGATGTGCACAGGGTGCACAGCGTAGTCTCACTCGAGATAGCTTTTATGGGGGAATGCAATAATCAGGTGTTTGCAATCTAGGAATGAGTGAGGATTGTAGTTGGCTTCTTTCTTCCTTGTGCATTACCCTTGTTAATCATTCATCTACTTCTATGATTCATTCATCTTTATACCTATGCATGCATGTTGATAGAGCTACTTTAACCATTCATTCTTAAGCTAATGATCAACAGAAAAGTAAAGCATTCATTAACAATCACATAGAACACAAGATTTTACAGTGGTTCACCCCCTCTTGGGGCTACGTCCACAAAGATTTGGCTTCTTTGCTCTTTTATTTATTATGCTGCAAAATCTTGCGTTGTGCGCATTACATCTTCAGTAATACAATAAAAAATGAGGGTAAGTATCCTCTATGAGGCTGAGTAGATCACACCAGACTCCTCAGCCTGTGACCTAACCATCCAAGACTAACTTGTTTGACTATACCACCAAAATTGTTACAAATTAATAGCTTCCCAACCATCTAACTTTCAATACTTAACTGACATCCCCTAACCTAGACCTCCTAGGTCCTTATTTATACTACTTTATAGGCTTATAGCCGTTACAATATTTGTCAAAAACCCTAACTCTATCACAATTAGGCTTGTGTGCCTGTGCGCCACATTTTTTTTCCTCCTGCATGTTGATTTTCCTTCTATTTTTGCATGCTTCTTTCTTTCCACCTATTGCGTGCACTCCAAAATTAGGTCTTTCTTTCCAAAAATAGGTCTTTCCCAAAACATATCTTTCTCCCAAAAATAGGCATGCACCCAACATAGAATTTCTTCCCAAAATAGTCTTGCACCCAACAGGCCCCCAACACTGACATGTGGCTCGTCTCGAGCCACTCAGGTGGTGCACGCTCCATGTACATCCTTTTCCAAGTTGTGGAACTTCTCTTCTAATTCTTCCCATTTGGATTTCTCTTGTGCAGCTTTCTCTATGAGCTCCTGTACCCTATGAATTTTGATGTGTTCCTTCAGAGACTCTGCGCCCTCAGCATGATCTTGAGCCATCCTTCTCTTCTCCTCCTCCAGTTTAGCAATTATTTGGGATGCTTTCTCCTGGAGGGGTTCTAATTGGGCTTGCCTTGCCTGCTTGTTTTTCTGCACAATCTTCAATTTTGTCTGCAGGGTCTTCATTTCCTGCGTGCCTTTCAATCGTTCTGTAATTATCATGGACTTTTGTTGTTGCTTCAGCTCCTTCATTGCAATGTTGATTTTCTCCTCTTGTTGGTCTAGTTGTTGGACCTTGTCGTCTTCCTCTAACGTCGTGCATAGTTGTGTGGTCCTGTAAAAAAAATTAGTGACTTTTTTTTCTTCTCTTTCCATCATTTATATTTGCAACGCTGCCTGTTGTTCCCTTTCAGCTGTAACTTTGGGAGGATTCATTGGTGTTAATTTTTCCTTGAGTTCGTTGATCTCCTTCTTATACCCTTCGATCGTCTGCGCGATGATTTGAATATGTTCTTCAGCCCTTCTCATGACTTCCTACACGCTGTCTGGAATCTTTGTGAAAACTTCATTCAAATTCTGCTCCAATTTATCTACGTGTTGCTTTTCCTCCTGTGTCTCCAATTGGACCTGCTGTATCACAATTTCTAGTGCATCCTTGCCATCTTCGGTGACTTGCAATTCTGTCATATCTACTCTGGCTTGTGATTGCACTTCCTGTGTGACACTGACTTGTAGCTTTTACAATGCCTTTGTTGGTATTTTAGCCAAGACCAACTCTACCTGCGTCAGGACTTTAAGTGGTGTTTGTGTTATGTCCTCCTTGAACTGCAGGATATCTATTGTTATCTGGAAGCTAGGACTTGCTTGCGCTACGAGTTGGATTGTGTCGTCCTCATTCTATGTGGTTGTTTCCCTTGATTCTGACAATCAGGAGATCGGTTTTGCCCCCCTCTCTTGTAGTTGTGTTGCTTGTATCCATTCCAAGACCTGCTTAATGTCATCCAATTCCTTCATTATCCTTTCTCTTTGGTTCTCGGCCTCCCCATACTCTTCCATTGCATGGTTTTGAACCCTTTATCTGACTAAATCAACATCATGCTCAGTGATTGTGTATTATGGGATGTCTTTGTGGGCCTTGGCCTTCTTGCGTGACCCACCTATATGTATGATCGGTCATTTGGGTGGACCTGCCTCTTGCGAAGTTATTTTCGTCAGGGTTCTTTGTGCCCTTGTGTCCACCTTTCCTCGTTCCTCCTACGCGGGGACATTATCCTTCTTTCCTATCTTCCCATCCTTCTTCGGGGCACTTCCCTTCTTCCATTGTGTTGTCTTTGGGCCATGCTTCGTCTGTTGTGTTGGTTTCTTGGTCGTGACACTTCCCCCTGCAGATGTCTTAGATGACCCTACTTCAACTTCTTTCCCTTTGGGCATGTTCTTGGTGATGACTAGGATCTTCCAGTCATCCTGTCATTCTTTTATTTCCCATTCAACTTCCTCTACATTGATGCAGAATCGAAGTTGTATACATTCTTTGTCTGGATCCCTGCATGCCTGGATCCTCATATTTGGTCGCGTAGCCTTAAAGTTGGCTATCCCCTGGTACTGCGCGACCACCTCGAGAGTTACTCTCTAGGTATTGGCTATATTCTCTTTCATATCGTTGAGATACTAAGCAAAAGTGTCAGCATTACCACTTCTTCGCTTTGAATCAGAAGTGCTTCCCGACAATGTGTACCGTATTGCGCGACATCATCCTGCTCTATCACAGAAATATGAGTAGGTAGGCTCTTTCCATCCAATTAGTGTTATCGGTATGATGAGCCAAGAGTAGTGGAACTCGGTTCCCAAGTCTCGTGCATATTTGCAGTCGTCTAGGAACATATTCAATAAGTATGGGGCCCAATTGAGCATGGTATCGTTTGCACACTATGGAGACCTCCTCCTTACGACATTTTTGAAGGAGTTTGCATGCCATCAATTTTGTTTCCATCCTGGTGGCTACATCATTGATCCTCTTTATGATAATGTTGTGCGAGCCCCTTTCTGTCCCATAGGTTTTCTTCATTTCTTTCGCAAGTTCATTTTCCTTGGTTTTATCATCCATGTACTACGCGGGCTTCTCACCATTTGATGGTAGTCCTATGATGAACAAAATTAGTTCGACATCGATGGAGACTGGTTCGTCCAGCCACAAAAATCCTCCATGGAGTATCGCCAATAACAACTTGACGTAGTTGTTCACATCTTTCCGCCTTCTAAAGTGAGGAATCTCCAACAAATTAAGAATCCATGTATTTACCAAGCCTTCCACCCACTTCTTTGGTTGCATCACTGGATATCCTAACGGCCATGTGCCCAGGATCTCCATATACACCTATTGTGTAAATTATGGTAACTTATTGATGTCATACATGTCATGTTTTGCGTACCCTAACCTTTTGACGTAGCCTAGTAAACTTGATGTGGCTTGCACCCCATTTGGACTGCGTGGACAAACTATCAAGGCATTGGGTTGCTTGCATGGGGACCGCGTGATGGGTTGTTTCCCCTTTCTTTGTGTCAGTGCGCTAGATGTCTCAACCTCTAGTTCCCCATGATGTCTTCGAGTTACACTTCCTCATGTTGTGCGGACCCTACCACAGGTTGTGACCTTGGGTCATCATATTCTACCCTTTCACTATCAACGCCATTTATTTTGTGGGCTGCTTCAGCCCTGGGAGGTTGTTGTGGGTTTGTTGTTGCCAATGGGTCGTGGCCCCATGCACTGCCCTGTGAGTCAATGTCCATCTCGACCATCGTAAGGGCCTTCCCTTTTTCCTTCAACAATGTTGCGCTCACTGTTTTGGTCTGTGGCAAAGGAATTGTGTCGACATCGATGATTCCATCTGTCTGTGTAAAAGCTTGTTCTGCCTCTGCGATGACCTATGGATGCCTCGTGTTTTCTGTGTTATTTGGCCAGGTGTGCCGACCTTTGGAGGTGCCATCCTGGGTAATTCTTCCTTCTCCAATTGAACTTTGGTTGCTAATATCTATGAACTCGCCTATTCACCCCCTATCTTTATCCTCCTTAGCTCCGCGGGTATGTAAATTCACAATAAGTATCGTTTGGCCTGCGTTTTAGTTATATACGGGGTGTCATAAATGCCCTAAATATTCTCAAAGATGCTTCTTTAATGGTCATAAATGTGTTAAAGCTTCTCGATCACGCTTGATTAAGTTTCATAAATTCTCAATTCGTGCCTTTTTACCCCGCTAGTGGATTTTTTCTTTTCCGGTCGTTGGCCCATTTTCCAGTGCACTGTAACTTCTTAGTGTGTCGTACATTTCTGCTGTGACTTTTCCCCTGACGCATTGTGTTTGCTTCATGCCAATCATATGTTACGCATGGTAATTTTTTATTTTTGTCGCGTTGATTCCATTGTCTGTTGCGCACAATATTTCCCAGTATTTTTTATTTTCCCTCTTTTTCTACTTTTGTCTCCCTTTTTCTTCTTTTACTAATTTCTATTTCTTTTTATCAGTTTTCTTTCCTAATATCTACTATAGTACACTATATACATCACTTTCTTTCTGCGCTGTAACTTTTAAAAAGTTAGTAGGTCGATTGTCCCTATATAGTTTCAGTCAACTACCATTGACCATTCCTTTCAGTTATGTTCCTCCCAAATCCTTTAGCTGCATAGATCCCCCATCTGTGACAATATTTACTTCATATGGCCCTAGCCAATGCATTCTAAACTTATCAGGGTGTTGCAAAAAATTGTTGTCATATAGAAGAACTAGGTCTCCCTCCTTAAATCTCTTCTTTTTAATATGGTTATCATTCCAGGCTTTGTCCCTTGCTTTATGTACTTCCTGGTGAAAACCTGTTAGAATCCTATCCTCTTCTATTTCCATTAATTGACTTAACCTCTCCTGTACTGCACCTCTTTCTGTCATGTTGGTAATTGTTCTACGCGTAGACTGGGTAACAGACATTCTAATGGCACCATTGTTTCATGTCCATACACCAATATGAATGGCGTATGTCCTGTCAACTTCTTGCATGTGGTCATGTATGCCCATAGTACTGTCGATACTTTCAAGTATCAATCATCCATGTTAACATTGCAGATCTTAGTCAATGCATTTCCCAAAAACTTATTAAAATCTTCTACTATCCCATTTGCATGAGGATGATATGGTGTACTCTTCTAATGATAGACTTCAAACTCCTCAGTCATAGTCCTGATGGTATTATTAATAAAATGAGTTCCTTGGTCACTCATCCAAATCTTGGGACATCCAAATCTAGTGATTACTTTCTCAAATAAGAAGTTTGTTGTTGTCTTTGCGCTACAATATTTGACTGGTGTTGCTTCTACCCATCTTGTTAAGTATTCGATCGCAGTAATGATATATCTTGCTTCTGACCTTTTTGTTGGTGGATTAATAGGTCCAACAAAATCTATTGCTCATTTTACAAATACCTGCAGATTTACTTGTGGTCTTAGGGGAATCTCATCCCTTCTATTGGGTTTTTCAACCCTCTTACAGACATCACAGTTCTGGCAATAATCCTACATGCAATACCTTATGCATGGTAGCTTTTCCTACATAGTTTCCTCCAACTATACCTTCATGAGCTTCTATTAAAACCCTAGGTCGTTGATGTTCTAATACACACCTTATCAAAATGTTATTTATGCCCATATTGTATAAATGACATGTAATGAGTTGATAGTCTGCAGCTCTAACTACTAGGTTTTTCTTCTGCGCAGTGCTAAATTCATGTGGCGCAACTCCTGTACTTAAGTATTCAATAATATCAATGAAGTATTCATCAGCTACCTGTATTGAAAATAATTGTGCATCAGGGAAGTTATCTTCCAAGTTAGTAGGTTCTTCTCCATTCGTTACCCTTAACAGGTGATCAGGTCCTGCATTCAGCTTCCCTTGTTTGACTATTACTCAAAATAAAATTCTTGGAATAATAATATCCATCTACACATCCTCCCCCCCAACATTGGCTTGTTGACTAGATATTTGAGGGAAGAATGATCTGTGAACATTATAAAGTGTTTACCCAATAAATAATGCTCGAATTTTTCAAGTGCATATACTATGGTTAGGCCTTCTCTTTCTGTGGTGTTGCAATTCTGCTCAGATTATGACAACTTCCTGCTTGAAAAGGATATAGGATGTTCTAAGTCCCCTGCTCCTGGTTTGCACCAGAATTGCTCCAAGTGTTATTGTTGATGCATCTACTTCCACATGAAATGTCTTTTCCCAATCTAGAAATACTAATATAGGTGTTCAATCCTTTCAGAAATGTCTTTTCCTTAGAGTGTCCAATCCTTGCTGACATTCCTCACTCCACTAAAATCCGGTGTCCTTATTTAACAGATTTTCCATTGGTCCAGTAATCTACACATACCCCTTTATAAACTTCTTGTAATAGTCGGTATGTCCTAGTGTTGCTCTTAACTGGCGCACTGACTTTGGTGGTGGTAAATTCACGATGAATGTAATATTAGTAGGGTCAACCAGTAAACCTTGTTTACACATTAAATGTCCCAAAAATATCCCAAAAGGTGTACAAAAAATGCATTTCTTTATGTTTAATGATATCTGACATTGTATGCATCTTTCCAACATTAGTCTTAACACTTCTACATGGTCTTTCAAAATACTATATACAATCCAGTCATCTAGATATACTTCTATAAACTGATGTATGAATCCTTAAAAGTAGCTATGACTACCTTTGAAAATATAACTAGTGCATTCTTCAGTCCAAAGGGCATGACTGTATATTGGTAGGATCCCCATTCTGTAGCAAAAGTAGTCTTATACATGTCCTCTAAAGCTATTTTAATATGATGGTATCCTAAGAATCCATTTGTGAATCAATATGCTCCATGGCCTCCCACATTGACTAAGACCTCATCTGTAAAAGGGGTAGGGAAAGGGTCATGTAAGAAATCATCATTGAGTTTCCGCAAGTCTACACAAATCCTTATCCCCCCTTGCTTTTTTTCCTGGACAACCATGGGGCTGATCCATTCAGATTCCTCTATTGTTTCTATAATATCAGCTTCCACCATTCGATCAATTTCTTCTTTCACTTTCTGCTTATACATTGGATTCAGTCTGTAAGGTATCTATCTGACAGGTCTAGCCTTAGGTTTTAGGGGTATCTTCATCTCACCTACCTCCCATGCAATGCCTTTCATCTCTGTAAAGGTTGTTGGAAACCGGTTTTTGTATTCGTGCAATAACTTTGTTATTCTTTCTAATGTTTGATCATCCCAATAGTCTCCAATACTTGCCATTTTAGGATTTTCATTTGTCCCAATGTTGACTTTCTTAACTTTGATTGGTGCAGCAAATGTCTCTGACTCCAGAGATGGTCCTTCCACCTCTCTCTCTCCTTCAATATCTGTAATATGAATGTTGTGTGGATCATATTCATCTGGTGCTTCCTCTTCGACATGATAACTTGAGAGCAATTATTTGACTGTCTTTATGTTCTTTTGTTGATATTTTGTTATGATTTCAACCTCTGGCTCATCAAAAAATATCACTCCCCTTATCAGCTTCAGCGATGAATCAATGTTGGAGTTCTCATGTTCGAATGAGAAGGTTACTTCAAAACTTTGTTGTAATCATGCCCATTCTATAATGCCTCTACGCATATCCTAGTCTATGTACCAGTTCCCTGGGATCCCTTCCAATGTATGAATAAAGTGATGAGGCCATTCCTCTGGTGGTGTCATCCTCCATTGTGTTCTACACCTCTCCAAGTGTTCCACTGGAGTTCCTTTCCCATCATACTTCTACATTGTATTGCTCCCCTGTTCTGCACTAAATCTAATGCACAATAGTCGTTTACAATTATACCAATCTTGAATTGTTTCTTTGTGCACATCCCACCATATTGCAGGTGTTTCCTTGAGTGCAATATCTAGGGCTAAGAGCCTCTAATTTTCTAACACTTCCTCTTCATATTTTGTCAAGAATTCCTCTAAGTCGTTTAACCCATGAAATTTTGGAGGTTATCTTATCTCTGTACCAATCCATCTTATTGCATGGTCTATTCTTGCGCACCTCCTTGTGGAAACTTCATGTAATCGGTGTTCCCAATTCTCCAAACCTGTGTCTAAGCCAGAAGCACATGATGTAATGCTTCTCTAGCTGAGAACCCCATATGTATTTGGGTTGACATAATCATCTTCTCGCGTTGTGGTTCTGTTTAACTTGTTTAGTTCTTCCAGATCCAAACAAGTCACATCTACAAAACTTTCTCCTTCTGAAGGATCCAATGGTGTAATGAGTCTATATTCGCCTTATTCAAAAGTCATTTTTCTTGTCTTCAAGTTGATTATAGTTTGGTTATCAAATTCCCAATCCAATCCTTGTGTTGTTGGGTAAGGTGTTGTGCCATCTACTATCTCTATCATTTCAAAATCTGCCATAGTGTGCACTCCATACAAATATGTTGTCACACCTTTTAGCCTTCCAATTGGTAACACTCTATGTTGATTTGCTAGTTTCAACTAGATAGGTGAATAGCCTAATGTGGGTTCTCCCATACACTTCCATGTTTTTTTAGGCAAGACACTTCATAGCCTAAATCCAGTATAATATATCCCATGTTGAAATCCCCAATGTTGGCATTCAGTCTGAATTCTCTACTTGTCCTTCTTCTTGTATGGAGATGATTGATTGTTTTTTGCTCTAACTTCCCTTCTACCTCTGTGTTGTGTCTTTCTAGCATATTTTGTAAAACCTTAACAGATGATGGATCGTTCAATAACTTAACACAGGATTGCAGAAAATTCTTTATGGTACTTACTTTCTCTAAAGGTTGTCCTTTACTGGTATGGTCCATTGAAGATGACATCTGGTACATTGGTGGGTTCTGATTTTGTTGTGCGAGTGATGTAGACGCAACATTCTACTTGAGAAGCTCCTATCTGAACTCCTTAAATGTTTCATTTTCGTTTCGCGCATCAAACTGCTTTTGTGGCTCAGTATTCTTCTTAACCCATTGGTGTTGACTTGGATCTTGTTTTTCTGTATCAGCTCCTATCTTGGCTCCTCCTTGAGTAACTATATTGATGTTTCTCCCATCATCCATGGCTTCTGCATAAATCCACTAGACATTATGTTTGTTTTGGTTCCTTTTTTCTTGGATCTTTCCCAAGAGTGTTGGGTAGTCTTCTGTGCCATGGTCTGTTGTATGAGAGTACATACATATCGTCGATGGAAGTGGAAAATCCCTTGCATAATGTCCTGGTTGTTGGAAATTGTGGCATACTATTTTTCCTCTGTCTCATCCTCCACCTCTGTATCCATATCGATCTCCTCACGGTGCATTGTACTGGGGTACTTGGTTATACTACGCGGGGTTATATTATGGCTGTGCATTGTTGTACTGCGATTGCATATTATTGTATGGTGGTGGTACCTGAATGAAATAAGGTGCAGCTTGTCTTGTCATCATTTATGCTTGCACCCTATAAGTGTCTAAATTTCTTTCTCTCATTAGCTACATCGTTCTACAATCCTTATCATCATGACCCAATGATTTGCAAAAATTGCAATATGAACTTTTTGGTATTGTCTTATACTTCTGCATCATTGGACAATGATATGGATCATGCCCATGCGTCTTACAAATCTCGTACCATGGTCCTCCTATTGGCAAGGGGTTTGGCACCCATGTTTCCATGTACTACGCAAAAAATGCACATTTGTTCTTATGGTGTCCTTATGTCCTGCATAACATACACCAAACAACTTCTCTTTTCTCTTTGTCTTTTTTCTGGTTAAGTTGAAATGTTAGATTCTTCAAATCCTCCTTCATCTCTTCTATTTAGGGATATGTATGTTGATATTGGTTCTCTTCCAATTGCAGGGTTGCCTGCAGAGCCTCTACCTGAGTTTGGAACTTATGTTGTCTTAAACAATACTTCAAGTGTGGTAGTAGTGAGTTAAAAAATAAGTTCCTATGTTGCATGTCAGTAATTGCATATTTCAACTTACCTTTCAGACATTTGAACCTCTAATCAATATCTCAAATAGACTCACCTGGTTTCTACCTGATTTCAATCATTTCATTCATGTACTGGTCTTCTGATCTTGACTTCTGAAATCTGTTTACCAGTAGTTTTTTCACGTCTGCGATAGTCTTTGGTATTCCCTGTGGACTGTTTACATCCAGGCTCATGTACCAGTCTAGCACGCGGTATCTTAGTGTGATAGCTAACTGTGTGAGATTTGTATCCTCATATGTGTTATGATTTGCTTCCCAGATCTTCTCACAAATGAATAAGTGCTTTTCAGGGTCCTCTCATGCTTCTCCCCGAAATTCTGGTAATCTGATTGTGGGATCATGTCCTTCCATTTTGAATTGTGTTCAAATAATGCCTCTGTGCAGTGTAGATAACTGAATATTACTTCCTGAAATTGCTCCCCCAATTGATTTTCCTTGATTGGATCCCTGTCATGTTGTTCTTCTTCCACTAAAATTTGGTTTTCTAAACGTTGGTGTTCTTTCTGGTGTATTAGTCACACATGGGGTTGTAAGTTCCACACTGAAGGTGATCCAGATTGAAGTTCTGCCTTATGTTCCTGACCCTCGACCTCTTGCTTTCCTTTCATATGTTGCGCATAGGATTTCCTCAATCTGCTCCACAGCCCGGAGATCCTTTACATCTTCTTCATCGCTCGCCAAGCTCTCTCTGTTGGTTATGGCTCTCTTCTTGTTATTCATTTTATATTGGTAGGGTATTCCATTGTGCGTCTTTCCAGCTTTTGAAATTATCGGTTTTATCTGATCCTCTTACATCATGATTGGGTCCATGGCCTCCTTCTTCTTTCCCTTATCCATCTCCCTATCCATATCTCAACCTTTTGTTAATGCTTTCCCCCCTTCCCCCATGCACGCAGGGAAGTTTAGTTGTCTGATTCCATGGTGATCACATCATTGTCATACAATAAAATCTTGATTGAAGTATATAGCGATCCGATGTACCTACCTTTGGGTCCCTTTAGAAAATCCTTCTTTGTTGCGGTGTAGGACTTCGCGGTATCTACTGCAAATTCAGTGATAAACCCTACAACAATACTATCTAACCAGAAATCTATTGCGCGTGTGAATTTGTTATTAACTTGTTGTAACTGCACGATCCCCATAGGATTCCACTCTAGTTGTCTGATTTGATTCTTAGGGTGGTTTTCCTTTAACCTCAATAACCACTCCTGCAACAAATGCGGTAGATCACAGAAAAATACCTCGTGCAAGTCACTAAACATGTATTTGTTGAGATATTTGCACGATCTTAACTTAGGGTTTCTGTTGTCCTTCTACAAAAACTCAAGTTCCTTTGTTTTCGTCCATCTTTCAATATCTGCCTTCGTTGGATTCCATAGCCTGAACATTCCCTTCTATACTTTCATTCTCCGCGCGTTTCTTCCACAAATCCTGTCCACTCAATCCTGTGGAGTTCTAGCCGGCAACGAAGCCATTTGTTGGTTAACTTCTTCTTGGGTTGACTCAGGTTCTGATCTCAAATAGGTTTCCAACAAAACTCTCAAAACTATCGGCCCTCCTGGTAAACCAAAAGGAAACGTTGCAAACATGGTGCACAGTGCAGTCTCACCCGAGATAGCTTTTATGGGGGACTGCAATACTTAGGTGTTTGCAGTCTATGAATGAGTGGGGATTGTGGTTGGATTCTTTCTTCCTTATGCATTATCCTTGTTAATCATTCATCTACTTCTATGATTCATTCATATTTATACCTATGCATGCATGTCTATAAAGCTACTTTAACCATTCATTCTTAAGATAATGATCAATAGAAAAGTAAAGCATTCATTAACAATCACATAGAACACAAGGTTTTACTGTGGTTCACCCCCTCCTGGGGCTACGTCCACAAAGATCTGGCTTCTCTACTCTTTTATTTATTTTGCTGCAAAATCTTGCGCTGCACGCATTACATCTTTAGTAATACAATAAAAAATGAGGGTAAGTACCCTCTGTGAGGCTAAGTAGATCACACGAGGCTCCTCAGCCTGTGACCTAAACCCCCAAGACTAACGTGTTTGACTCTACCACCAAACTTGTTACAGATCAATAGCTTCCCAACCATCTAACTCTCAATACTTAATTGGCATCCCCTAACCTAGACCTCCTAGGTCCTTATTTCTACTACTTTATAGGATTATAGCTGTTACAATCTTTATCAAAAACCCTAACTCTATCACAGTTGGGCTTGTCTACTTGCGCGCCACATTGATTTTCCTCCTGCATGTTGTTTTCCTTCTTTTTATGCATGTTGCTTTCTTACCACCTATTGCGTGCTCTCCAAAATTAGGTCTCTGTTTCCAAAAATAGGTCTTTCCCAAAACAGATATTTCTCCCAAAAATAGGCCTACGCTCAACATTGAATTTCTTCCCAAAATAAGCATGTGCCCAATATATTTGATGTCTAATATGTTGTGTCTTATATATGTGCCAATTTGTATATGCATGATATAGATAAGCTTTTTTGTAGAGGCAGTAACCAGTCTGGAAATAAAGGAAATAGAGGTAACATAGGCAGAGGGCCAAATACATTTTAGAAAAGAGGGGGGAACAAGAGGATGAGGTTTTCTATACATTTTGATGCAAACTCCAAAGAGTTTAATCAATTGGTTCAAATTGGTTACTTGAACCTAGCAGGACACCCATCTTTTCAACCCCCTCAGCCACCATTCATTCCCCGTGTTCAAACTAATGATCTTCGGCCTCACCTAAGCATCGTAGACATTCCTGATCATCCTCATGTACAAGTTCAGCCTCCAGTCAATGATGGTTGGAATGATCCAACAGTCAATCCTCCATATGGTATTGGCCATTGGCCAACTATGTCTTTACCTCTTCCTCCTCCACCTCCTATACTACCAACTCATATGGTTTCTTATGTGGCTTCACATGTACATTCCCTCGGCTCCCAAACAAGTATAAAGCCTTGGCTATTGAACCTGGACAAAGTAAAAAACAATGGACTACCATCTCAATCAGCTTTAATTCCTTTGAAACATCAGCCTACATTATTAAATCCTTGCCTCTTAAACTTGAAGATAGTGTAAGACTGATTACCTTACTGATATGCATCCAGAAATCCCAAAAAGTGAAGAAAATAAATCTACAGGTGCAGATTTGGTCAAACATAGGGCAACAATATCATAGAGCAGTGCACAGAGGCAGACAACCTCACACAAAAAATATGACTTTTGGACAGTTGATACTATTATTATTATTATTATTTTGAGAAAACATAAATCATGTTATATAAGTTTTGCGAGATACAAGTGTTTATTATTTTGGGAGCATGATTATTTCAACTAGTTGTTTATGTTTATTATTGTGATGATATGTGCATAAAGTATGGTGATAATTATGGAGAAACAAAGGAATGATTGAAAATTTTACAAAGATATACGAGGGGACCCTACCTATTTAGTTATTATTTATTTATTAATTATCCTTATCAATAAAGTTATTGTCCTATTTATTAACTAAATTTATTTAACTTTAGTAAACTAAAAGTAGTTCAACTACTTGAGGAACTACCTTTTGGAGAATAAAATAAAGAACCAAAGGAAAAATAGGACATGAGGAATTAGAGAGAAACACTTATGATAAGGTTTTCTCTTGTTTGATATTGAGATTTCTAAATTTCATCCTTCCATTTTCTGAGTTTCTTAAAAAGGCTAAATCCTCTTGTTGATAGTAGGATCTTTCTAAACATGGCAAAGAAGAAAGGACTTGGAAGCATTGATAGTTGACATGCTTCAGAAGGTAATTCATTTCTCTTGACAGTCTATGTAGTTTTATTAGAATTTTTTAATTAAGTTTTGGGTCTGCTTAAAATTATTTTGCAAAGTCAACATTTGGTGGGCTTGTGACTTGGTTGATCCAGTATATATAATCTTGGTCATTTTATTTTAGACACCAGTTGTCTATATATGATGTTCAACTCCATCTTAGACTTCTAAGTCTGATCTTGGTCCTCGACTCCTCGCCCTCGCATGGGTTTGAAAAGAGGCATTCTTGTTGTAACTCGGAAAAGCTTTTATTAATAAAAATCCATTTTTCTCAATTTAGACTTGTGTATTTCTGATTTTCAGATTGTTATATTCTTTACTTCATTCATTTTAATTCTTGTAATCATTTACATATAATTTTTTTACATTTTTTTTATTTTTTTAAGTTGAAACACACAACTTTAAAATAACATCAGGTCCAAGAATATATTTCTTGAGGGTTGATTGATAGTTTTGCACAGGCTATAAACCCATGGTAAAATTTCCGCATATCTTACCTTCTCTTAGTAAGATTCGAAAATCCTTGAGTGGGGACTTTCCATTCCTCGCATCAACACCTTGGATATCATAAATGAATCCAAGCAAATAGCTCATTTTGTTGGGGCTTTAAGGAAAAGATCCCTGACATGGTTTATGAACTTTAATGAAGATCAAACTAAATCTAAAGTTGAAATCAAAACAAATTTCATCTCCTTTAAAGAACAAGATATCAAGCATCTCACGAATTAGAAATTAAAAGAAATAAAACAAAAAACAGGCGAGTTTGTAAGAGAGTACGAGAAGAGATTCAAATATCTCCTAAGTCAGATTCTACACACAATAGATGTTGAATTATTGGTTCAATGGTATGTTACTAAACTATTACAAAAATTATGTAGACCATTGAGAATACATGACATTCATTCATGCGAAGAGGCCTTACAAAAGGCCGAGTAGATTGAAATCGATGATGACTAGCCTACGTTGTCGACTGAGAGAAAAATGGAAGAAAAACTCGAGATGCTGCAACAATCATTGAGAGACTTGACTATCAGAAGAAGTGAACTCTAATGCACAAATTGCATGAATGAGGGCCATACAAAACTTTATTGCAAGTATGGATACCCTTCTGAAAGACAACCAGAGGTCTGACGAGTTCAAGTCGAATTTGTTGTGAAATATGTCAAATTATTACTAATCATAACAAACAAGACAACCCACATAACCTCAAGAACGTGAATCTGAAATGGTGTGGCATCTATGAGGAGGCGACTCACTCCACACAGGAATTCCAACTTAATAAGAAAAATAAAGGAAATTTTCACATGGTTTATCATATGCAAGCAACTAATCAAAAAAAGGAGCAAGGAAATAATGGAGAACAATACCAGGGACAGAAAACGGATATCAAGGACAAAGAGGTGGATATCAAAGCAAAGGATATTACAAAGGAGGATACCAAGGCAGGGGAGGCTACAAAGGTGGATACAATGGTTGTTATGGTCGAGGAGGACGTGGTGGTCGAAGCAGATCATATTGATATATTTTCTTAAATTCCAACCATATGAACCCCGATAGTTTGTTGAAAGAAAGAATTGGCCTAAAATTATGTAATGTATGTGGATTCAGTGACCATTCATTATCAGAATCCCCTATTATGCTAGAGAAGCCTTGAAACAAAAAAAAAAAAAAAGTGAATCTTTTACATATCATCCCTAAGCCTGAAGTTCTTAGTACAAATAATTTAAATGTCATTATGGAAACAGGGGTAATCCTAGAGAATTATATTTCAAAAGAGCCTCAAGTTCGGCCAGCAAGGAACAACTATGCTTAACCTAACCCCGACCATCAAAAGAAAATCATGAGGGAAGCCCTTGAATTTTTTGACCAAGATGATTATGTTGAACCTACAATTGGAGGCAACCAACAACATAAAAGTACAACGGGAATAAAGGATACTATTTTAGACAAATTCCTCAAATTATTAAAGGAGAAGCAGTTGATTGGAATATTACTAGAACTATTGAATATTTTGAAGGAATACAAAGAAAAACAAAGTTCATACATAAATCTAAGAAAACTATCACAAGACAAACCCCATGACAACTACGACCCACAAGTTGGCTTGGATATAGAAGGGTATATGGTTCCTCAACCTGTAGTCGATTTTAGATCTCAAGTGAATATACTCTCGAAAGAAACATGGATCAAGATGGGGACACTTGGACTCACAAAATCTGTCAATTTCTTAAAACTTGCAGACCAAATATTCATGGAACCAATTGGAATACTAAGGAATGCAAAGACTAGTATTATGGGAATTCTGACTCTAGTCGACTTTGAAGTGATAAATCTTATCAAGGGCATCCATGTATACACATCATTGGATAGTCGACCTTGGGGGAGAAATATGAAAGTGACTATCTCCTTAGAAAGACATAGAATTAAACTCAAGGGTAATGGAAAGAAAATTGTTATACCACTTGATCCAAAAGAAGGAAATCCTTGGATGGAGTTGTGGGATGAAGAACAAGAAGCCAAAAAATTATACCAGATAATACAAAAATATTAGGATAATGTTGAACCAAATGTAGTAGGAGAGATATTACATGGTTCACCTTTATCAATCAGATAGAATTCAGTCACCAAATTGTATGATTATCAAATGGAGAACTATGAGTTGAAAGCAAAAGAGTGTTGGTCGATTGAGGCCATCCATATATCAAAGTTGCAATCGTGTTTTTCCATCAAAGTGGTACCTATAATCTATGAAAGAAAATTCAAACAAAACTCAACCCTTCTACTAATCTACCTCAAAGTGAATTCAACACCTACCCTCGTATTCAAAGAATGTGATTCCCCATCAGCCCATGCTGACGAGGTTTCCAAAATTGTCGACAAGAAAGAACAACTACAAGATCTTGTACAATATTTCGTCGGACCAACAACAAGGTGGTGGGACACCCATTCCCCGCACTTGTGAACTTGGATTGTTGCATCAATATACTTTGTAGAACGATTTGGAGGGAAAAAATTATCAACAATTGCAAACATCCAAAAATTGAAGCTAGGGTTTGGCCATGTTTCCCATATTCATGAATGTGAAAATGAATGGAAATTAACTGGATATAGAGATGAGCGAGTGTGGCCACACATGTTCCCAAACACATTGGATGACATACCATATTAGTGGTATAAAATCGAAGAAGCATGTGGGGAGAGATTTACCTGCAATGATTTAAAGCATAACTTCAACAAAGATTTTGAGTTTAGACCTAAAGAAACTCATTTAGTAGAGACAATCTATGAGATGAAAGAATTCACAAAAAAATTGAATCCTAAAGAAATTTCAAAAACAGGAAAAATGCAAGTCAACATCCTGTCGACTTCAACCTGTAATTATATATCATGCCAAGATCAAGTCAAAATTAACACAACTCATTGAATCAACATGGAAAATGAATTTTTTCCAAGGAAGAGTATCCAATGGAAGAAGGACCATGCAGAAGCAATTAAAAGAGTCAAAACTGCCTTAAAAATATCCAAGGAAATCTATAAGGAATATCTAGAAAAACCTAACTTCCCACCTATATATATTGAAGTCAAAGAAAGGGAGTGCAATCTAGATGAGTTGAAACCCCTTGAATGGATGGAGGTGGAAATTAAATTCAAAGAAGTTGACATATGAAACGATGACCGACCAAAGATGGCCCAAATAGGAGACTACTGGACAGAAAATCAAACTACAAATATAGTCAACCTATTAAAGGAATACCAAGATGTGTTTTCCAGGGACTACAAATACCTAAAATGACTAATTAAGGAAATGAGGGAAATAAAAATTGACCTCATTCTGGGGGCCAAGACCATTAAAAAACATCTGTATAAATTGGCACACAAGTATAAACCAATTGTACATAAGGAAATTGAAGGCATGCTAGCAGTTGGGATCATTTACCCCATCGACAAATCTGAATGGGCTAGCCCAATGGTTGTGTAGCCTAAGAAGCATGATCCCAAAAAGCTAACAATTTGTGTCGACTTGAGAGAGCTAAATAAATTAGCACTCACAGATCCTTTCCTAACTCCATTCGGGGATAAAATTATTAATGTAGTGGCAAGGCATGAATGTTATGCATTCGTGGATGGATTTTCAGGCTATAATCAAGTACCTATTGCCCAAGAGGATCATGAAAAAACCACTTTTGTTTCAAAATTTGTCTCTTTTGCATACAGGGTATTGTCTTTTGGACTGAAGAATGCACCTACAATATTCTCTAGAATAATGGTAAAGGATTTTAAAGAATACATATATAAAAAAATGGTTGTCTATTTTGATGATTGGACTATCTACAACCTCCTTAAAAATCATATACATTGGTTAAGAATGATGCTTAAAAGATGTCGCTTTCCCTAAATATCAAGAAGTGTATTTTTCCCACTCCTATAGGAATTTTGTTGGGGCATGTTGTTGGATATGTGTTATATTCTTTGCACACTATAAAATGGGAGGGGGGTCATAAGGCGGTAGCATGGGGAGCAGTATCCCCATTGCTAATGGAGACCGAAGGGCCCATGGAGCGAAAAATTGTCCATAGGCTTTTATCGAGCAGTTTTTACCAATATGGTTGTTGCCTTTCGTGGTTTTATGGCACATGGTTTTACAGTCCATGGTAATGTAATCTGGTTAAGGAACTATGGTTGTGTTCTAATCCAAGGTTAAATGGATTAGGGGTTTTTTGGATGCCCCAGTATCCTACATATATATTTTATTGTAAACAATGAAGGGATAATAGAATTAGAGGTGTGGCTCTAAAACAAGTTGTCAGTTTTCCCAATTGACTTTCCATGGTAAATATCCATGTATATGTGTGATTGCAATTGTTTTATTTTATGTGTTAAGAATTTGTGTGTGCATTGCATTACTATAAAAGGCTTAAAACTTACACATGTGGTATGTAAATATGGCATCAAGGTTGATATGGAAAAAATCAAGGTAATTATTGACTTAAAGCCCCCTGTCAACCAAAAGGAAATAAAAAAAAATTGGGTCATAAAAAATATTATAGAAAATTCATAAGAAATTATTTATAAATCACCTTCCCAATAGATGAGTTGTGTTAACATGGGAAAAGTTCCTTTCAACAGACAAGGGTACTCCCTGGTACGCAATCACAATTAGACTATGTATCGTTTGGATTAGGAGACCCATCCGGGTTCTAGCCCGACTGCCATTATTGGGTTGGGGGTGAATGAATGGTTTGAATGCAAGGGAGTATGCAAGTGAAAACTAAACTACTTGTAGAAAAAAATATAATTTACCCTATCCTAGCTAGGATCAAATAACAGTAACTAATAAGCATTTGGTATTGTTAGCAATTCATGTGATAACTCCTGACAGATAGTTGTTAAAGAGAAACAAGGTTAATAACATATGCATATGAAGGCACAACCAGATTAGTCTATGTCAATTTTCACATGCACTATGTGTGACTAATTTTCAGATTTGAAAATTGCTTCCTAGTGAGCAAACAGTAACACCCTAGTTGTTATCATTGAACAATTTCACACTGAAATTTATCAATAAAATTATATGCAGCGAAAACACAAAATACCAAAGATGAATCATCAACACAACTGAGACACAAATTTATGTTCTGTCAAATTCATCAAATTCAAGAAATCTTAGGGAAACACCAACCCTCCTGGTTGTTAATATTATGGTAGCTGCGGGAGGTATTTACCTCCACGTGTGAACCTGACAAGAAAAGAAGACTCTGAAAAGCAAGTGAAAACCCTAATGAGTTGGCTAATAACCCTAGAAGTCTTGTCGGCTCAAGAAGATAATTTATATTAGGTTATTAGCCTCCAAGAGAAGAAATCGACCAGAAATAATAATAATATACTGAACATACACATATCCATAAGGAGAAGTCGACCCCAGCAAATCTGGCAGAACCAGTATAAATACAGGGCGCTAGTTCTCATTTTGACACATCTCAGAATTGCAGTTCCCAGTTTGGTGCACACATGTGGAGAAGGGCTGCAGGTGCAACTGCAGCAGCAACTAGTTTTTAGTATGAGCTTGGACTATCTTTTGGCTAGGGTTTGGACTATCTGATCAGCTACTATTGGTGCGTTATCCTTGGAGGAATATGCGCTACACCTTGTTTGGCTATCTAGCCTAGGGTTTGCTTCCGGAGTAATTCTCAGTCAAGGTTAAGGTGCTTGGAGGGTGGATTCAACCTATGGTTGGGTGACGAGGGTATCGTCAATGGTAAAACGAGCACACAATCTTCTATATTCTAATAGGTTATGGGCCCACACCTCCTTTATTCAGTCTAAACACTGGAAGGAAACATAGCCGCTAGGATATTGAGCTCGCTGAGGAACTGTTGCTAGGGTTACTAGCAGAAGCAGCTCCCAAGACACTACTGCTAGGGTTACTAGCAGGAGCAGTTGCAGAAACCCTAAACCTCTTGTTGAGGCACCTTAAGTGAAGAGATTGACCTAATCTCCAGACATATTAGTGCACCCTAGCCTAGCACATCTCATGATACTCTCAGCAAGCCAAGATGTGAAGTTTGAATTTCTGGTCAAAATCTAGGGTTTGACCAAGTCAAAGCAAGCCATGATGAACTCTGAGAACAAGTTAGATGGAGCCTCTAACTTCAAAGCGTGGAAGACAAGGATTGACCTCATCCTTGCCAAGAATAAAGTGTTGGATATCGTGAAAGGAAAAATTGTGAAGCCAGAGTTTGAAGAAGGAAAAGGAACCACGGAACGTTGCAGCTATGGAGAAGTTCAAAGATGTTGACATCCATGCCATGAGAATCATAGTGGATTATATAAAAGACCACTTGATACCCTACATCTCCCATCTTGACTCATCAAAGAAGATGTACAATGCCCTAACAAATATCTTCTCAGTCAGAAACATCGAACAAGTTATGAGTCTAAAGAATGAGCTCCGTGACATGAAGATGAATGAGGATGACAGCATAACATTATACTTTGTAAGGATCTCCCAATTAAGAGATCAACTACAAGCTATTGAAGAGATCACTTGAGAAAAGGAATTGGTGAACATAGTACTCAATGGTCTTCCCAAGACATGGGATGCATTTGCCACAAGCATGAACACAAGGAAGGAGTATCCGACATTTGAAGAACTTTGGACTTGTTGTGCTCAAGAAGAATCAAGGATCAATACAAAAGAGAAACCCCAAAATAAGTACGACGATCAAGCCTTCACAGCAAGATTCAAGAACTTCAGGAACAAAAGGAAATTTGGTTCAAGGAGGAAGCCAAATCAAGAGAAAGACATTTCAGAAGTACAATGCTTCAACTGTCGAAAGTATGGTCACTACAAGAATCATTGTCCCAAGCTAAAGAAAAGGAAGGAGAAACATGAAGCATCAATTGCCGAAGAAAAGTAACCTACAAAGAAGGCTAAGCAGGATGAAAGAGACTTCTTCTTCTAAAAAGGTAACAACACTCTTCTTATTTCTTGTATTCTTATTTCTTGTACATATCTTGTCTGCATCGTCTCTATACATATCCTGTATATCTATCTCTTGAAAGATAATGTGTTCCAAGAAGAACTATACCTATAGAAGAACAAACAAGATGAAAATAGATATCATTAGATAATACACATGAAAGGATGAAATACAAATCATGTGGAAGCTGTTGCAAGATAAGTCGAAACAATCATGAAGAGACTTAGAAGAAATAAAGACAGAAAGAAGTCAGCAATCGAGAGAAAATTGGAAAAGGACTTATGACGTATTGTAGAAAGACAACAAGACGAAAGAAAGAAATCCAATTATACATTGCAGAAGACAATAAGGATGCAGATGGAAGCGGGACTCTGTTAGACGGAGGGAGCCGATTATATGCACTCTTACATGAAGCAAGGATTAGGAGGGAGCTAATCCTATGATCCATTGAAGATGATGAAATATATATATATATATATATATATATATCCATGGTAGCAGCCATGAAAGACAGTACGTGTTCAGTTCAACCACATAAGAAGACTTCTTTGAAGAGAAGCCTTAAAGTATTCTTGGTTGTCCATCCAGATCCATGATTCTATGATGAAAAGAAGAAGTGGAATATCTAGGGCATGGAATCTATAAGAAACTCCATGAACCCAAGAACTAAAGAAGAACATGAAAATTCCAAGAAAGAAAGAGAAATCAGAACAACCATTCATTGTATCGATAATCACAAGATTACCAGCCTCATATGAACTCACTAGAAGCAATCAAGCAGAAGAACTGAAAGTCGTGATGAAGAACAGTGTATGGAAGACTTATGAATAAAATAATTGCAAGATCTAGAACCAGAGGTTCTCCCAGATGGAGGGAGAAGACTATGATGATTACTTGCTCCAGTACACCAGACATATCACTACATGAGTCTTTATATCATTTGCAACATCCATGAGTTGGAGTTCTACATCAGATGAATGCAAAGAATGTTCTCCAGAGAAATTGAATAAAGAGCATATGGAGAGAAATCTCAAGACTTTGAGGCATACTAGAAAGAGACCCTTGTATGCAGATAGAAGAAGATAACTTGGTGGAAGAACCTCCAGTGCACAGCAGAAGCATGGTGAAGATTTCCTATAACATCAAGATGACTACTCAATAGATCAGATCTCATGATGACAGAAGAAGTGCCACATAGATATGTTCCAGTTTTCCAACTATGATATACTCTATTGTTCAGATCTACATGAAGCCTTCACAATGTTCCAGACTAAATTACATTTGAAATCAAGCATTACATTATCCATGATGAAGTCCAGAAAGGAGAAAATTATTCTCCAATACATATCTCCACAAATAAGTAGATAAGCAGACATTTTGGTAAAGCTTCTATCCAAGATGAAAGAGTTTGCGTACTCAAGCTAGAGCTCGTGGAAACAACCTCCTTCTTATTGAAAAGGGAAGAAATGACTCTCCAAGTTAGGAGGGAGCACTGAAAACATTATTGAAGACATTCA
>ML802852.1:486604-518736 GCA_009831015.1 Picea engelmannii | reverse complement strand
TGTAGGAGGAATGGCCCAGGGTGGGGAATGGTCCAGACTCAACATTCCTTAGGGTTATACATTCTCTCCAGGGTGCACTTTGATTAGTGTAGGAAGAATGGCCCAGGGTGGGGAATGGTCCAGGTTCAGAAGATAGGACAGTTGTTCTTCCTTACTTGAGAAGAATAGTCCAGATATCTCATTATTCTACTATGAGGCAGATATTCTTTCAGAGCTCACAAATGTGAGTGAAAGATTGGCCTAGATAATTCAATTTATATCATAACATTGTTTCTATGCAGGTTGTTATCAGATGTTTTTTAAGAAGACTGTATGGAAATATATGAAGACTACTGTGGTGGATATGTTCCACTGTTCGTGACTATACGTTGTTGATCAAGTACTTGTGTGTTACTTGGTGTGGTAGTGAACCACTGGATTATAGTTATGTACTACTATGGATAGACACAGTTGTGTTCTATTTTTGTTCTAACTACCTTGAAGACTATCAGCAATTTATTGAAAATAATCACCATCCAGACAAATGATGAACAGAGATTTTCCAGACGGAAATTGGTTCAGAGCATTTACTTCTCTAGATTATAAGAGTGGCTCTTGTATCACTATATGTTGTGAGTGACTTATCCAGCATCATGTCTAATTACTCAGATGAAGTATGGTTTTGAGAGATGATGCAATTGATGGTGACGGTGATGCTCATGATCTAGTCATGAGATAGTCCAGACGACTATATTGATGCTTATTGGTTTTGATCGGAAAAGCCACAGTGTTGTCAATAGACTGTCGACGTTTCGGATCCAAAACAGGATCCATCTTCAGGACAATGAGCCTGGGTTAAGAAAAAGGGAAGAGCTGGTATAAATACTGGAAGTGTGGGAAAGTTTTCAATGTCGACTAGGTTTAAAGTAGAATTATTTAATAAATTTAACTATTTGCTAAGATTTCTAGGGTTTATTAATTTGTTTATTTAAGGTTATAATAGTTTATTATTAATTTAGGGTTTTTTATTTTATCATTATTTAATGTTCTAGGGTTTAGTTAATAGGTAAAAAGTGGATTATTAAATTTATTTTAGGGTTAAGGTATTATAATCTAAGGTTAAGGTATAAACTAGATAATTAAAAAGAAGAATTAAATGTTTGTTTATGAGTTTAATATTAGGGTTTCTAAATGTGTTTGTTTTGGGCTATAAGGTAAATAATCGGTTATTATTAATTTAATGTTGTGTATTAATGTCTTCATTTAGATTAATAGGTTCTAGGGTTAGGTTATAGGTATTAAGTAATTTATAAGATAATAGGGTTTTCCTTTCTTGTTAATCTAAATTCTAAGTGTTTATTACTTCAGGGTTAATTTTTTATATTAATCAATTATGTTCTTATGTTATTTAAGAGGTTATTAGGTTGTCTTAAAATTATAATTAATTGGGAGGGGTTTTCTTATGAATTTATAATAAGATATGAAAATTACCAATGATTATTGTTTTTTTTTGTGGATCAGGGGGAGCCAGTTTTCACTCAGTTCTAACCCACTGTCTCTGTTAAGGTTACTAGGATGTTTATGGATTTCAATGACTTCTCTAATACGATGTTTGAAGAGGTCATTCTCTTTGGCGAGGATTTTGGTGTATTCTAGGCAAATATGGTGTCTTGTTTTAGTGGAGTGTTCAGCTAGGGCGGAGGTGCAGATGCGTTCATTCTTGATGTCAGCTCCATGTTCGTTTTTCCGATCAAAACAAAAAATCCCAACCACAGCAATGGTATGTTTTTGTGCTCAAGACCATTACCTGTAATACCTCCCTAGCTAGGAGGGAGTGTTAATATTATGGCAGTTGCGGGAGGTATTTACCTCCACGTGTGAACCTGATGAGAATAGAAGACTCCAGAAAGCAAGTGAAAACCCTAATGAGTTGGCTAATAACCCTAGAAGTCTTGTCGGCTCAAGAAGATAATTTATATTAGGTTATTAGCCTCCAAGAGAAGAAGTCGCCCAGAGATAATAATAATATACTGAACAGACACATATCCAGAAGGAGAAGTTAGCCCCAGCAAATCTGGTAGAACCAGTATAAATATAGGGTGTCAGTTCTCATTTTGACACATCTCAGAATTGCAGTTCCCAGTTTGGTGCACACTGCAGTTCCCAGTTTGGTGCGCACATGTGGAGGAGGGCTGCAGGTGCAGCTGCAACAGCAGCTAGTCTTCAGTATGAGCTTGGACTATCTTTTGGCTAGGGTTTAGACTATCTGATCAGCTATTGTTGGTGCGCTATCCTTAGAGGAAGATGCGCTACACCTTGTTTGGTTATCTAGCCTAGGGTTTGCTTCCGAAGTAATTCTCAGTCAAGATTAAGGTGCTTGGAGGGTGGCTTCGGCCTATGGTTGGGTGACGAGGGTATCATCAATGGTAAAACGAGCACACAATCTTCTATATTCTAACACTAGTCAACTCACTTTGACCAAATCTGGGGACAACCTTGTCCACCTCAAGATAGAAAAATCAAGAAAATATAACCTCAACAAAATACCCAGAAATCACCTCTGCCTGAAAAATCTGTTGTTGCCACCTGTATCCTTGTTGACGTTAGTAGTGTGAACTATTGTACCTTCCCAGGACACTCGCATGTGGGCCCTGAACTACCTCACACGTGCAGCATGTAATCCTCACACGTGTGGTTTAATATCCCTCACACATGAGGTTGTTGTATGATTGTTTCTCCTCACATTTGCATCTGTACGGTTGCTTCATGTGTGCGACTTGTACCTTCTTTCTCACATGTGCGTTGCTTCTCCTCTCCTCCTTCACACGTGTGACCTCACACTTGTGCCTTGTTAGAAAAACATGATCACAGAGCAATAAAATAAGAGAAATGTGGAAATAAAACACAAAATATACATAATACAATAGAGACACAGATATATGTAGTTCACCTAATGTGGGCTACGTCTACCAAAGAAATTGTTAGGTCCTTCATTTATTATTATCCAACAAATGAAGAGATACAACCTACAGCACACCTGTTGTAACTTCCTCTTATTTCTCTCACAATATCCTATCTAAGAATACAATATTCACAATGATACATAGTCACAATACAATTCCCTAATAAAATAAGATTGCCTTCTACAGCAAAAAAACCCAACATAACTTCTACCGTCAGATCTACGACCTTATAATGAACGATCCATATTTACTATGAAATTACAATATACATTTACAAGGCAATTTTTCCTTCGGGGGCTTCGCCCTCAATCCCCCGACAGGAGCCCGCTTGCCCCCAGACATCGCAAGAGGGGAAAGCCCCCCCTACAACCCCCCCCCCGGCGTGGAGGGGTGTACAGTCTTCATAGGGTATAAACATGGGTAAAAACAAAGACCTCTAAATCAGGAAGATAATCAGGCTCCACAACCAACAATATCCCACTTGGAGAATGATCACAACAACTCCACTGTTGTTGTACTTGCTATACTATGATCCACCTTGGACCTGGAAAATTTCTCATCTTCACCTTCATGCTTGAAGACCAACTGAAACTGAGCAGGAACTCATTTTCTCTCTGGTTACTCCCTTTGTTAACATGTCTGCAAGATTCTAGCTAGTGTGTATCTTTTCCAACTTCAAATGTCCATCTTCCAAGACGGATCGTATGAAATAGTACCTGATTTTGTATATGCTTAGTCTTTGAATGGAATGTTGAGTTATTTGCAAGACGAATGGCACTCTCGTTGTCACTGTACAACCTGCTATTCTCTTGCTTCTTTCCCAATTCCTCCATAAACCTCTGTAACCAAATCATTTCTTTACTAGCCTCTATAGCAGCAACATACTCTGCTTCGGTTGTTGAAAGTGCAACAACCTTTTGCAGTTTCGAAATCCAACTTATTGTTGTTCCACCTACAGTAAAAACATACCAAGTGGTGCTCCTCCTGTTATCTTTATCACCTGCCATATCTGAATCAACATATCCTTGTAGAACAATGTCTGAACCTCCAAAACATAATGCATGAGTAGCAATACCTCTCAAATATCTGAGAATCCACTTTACTGCCTCCCAATGTTCTTTACCTGGATTGTTCATATACCTACTCACAACTCCCACTACATGTGCAATATCTAGTCTTGTGCAAACCATCGCATACATCAAGTTGTCAATTGTTGATGAATAAGGGACCATGGACATGTATTCTATCTCCTTCTATGTCTTGGGACACATTTCCTTAGTTAATTTGAAATGGATGGCCAGAGGTGTACTTATTGGTTTTTCATTCTGCATTTCAAACCTCTCCAACACTTTCTCTATGTACTCACCCTGAGACAATGTCAATTTGCAATTTTTCCTGTCTCTTGTTATTCTCATACCAAGGATTTTCTTTGCAACACCCAAATATTTCAGCACAAATGAATTAGCTAATTTCTTCTTGAGCACATTTATATCCTGCATATTAGACCCTGCAACAAGCATGTCATCTACATACAATAGCAATATAATATAGCTTTCATTTTCTAGCCTTTTAAAATAAACACAGTGATCAAAATGACATCTACTATAACCTTGTTGTGTCATAAACCTGTCAAACTTCAAATACTGATGCCTTGGAGCTTGCTTCAATCCATACAAGCTCTTCTTCAACCTGCATACCAAATTTTCCTTCCCTTTGACCTCTTACCCTTGTGGTTGTTGCATACAAATCTCTTCCTCCAAATCCCCATGGAGAAAAGTTTTTTTTACATCTAATTGTTCAAAATGAAAATATTCTACTGCCACAAGACTTAAAATAGTCCTAATTGAATTCATCTTAACAACAGGAGAAAATATTTCATCAAATTCTATACCTTTCTTTTGTGCACACCCCTTTACAACAAGTCTAGCCTTGTACCACTTTTTTCCTCCATCTTCTTCCTTCAACTTGTAAACCCATTTATTCTGCAATGTTATTATTCCTGTAGAAAACTGAACCAAGTCCCAAGTCCAGTTATTTACCAAGGAATCCATTTCCTCTTTCATGCCTTGCTCCCATTTCTTTTTATTGTCTACCTACATTGCCTCTTCATAACATTCTAATTCACCAGAATCAGTCAACAATAAATAATACAATGAAGGAGAGTATCATTCAGGGGGCCTACTTAACCTGGTAGATCTTCTAAAAACACTTGCAGGAGTTTGAGGTACCTGTTGCTCCTATTGTTGTACATTTTGATTTTCTGGTACCTTTGGAATTTATTTTTTAGTGCTCTCATCAAGCATTGTGTATTTTGTTTTTTTCTTTTTCTTGTATCTTTCCCTGCAACTGATCTTTGTACATGACCTTCTCATTGAATATGACATCTCTACTCCTAATTAGTTTTTTATTTTCATACTACCATTAGTGATAACCAAAATCATTAACACTTTATACAATAAAGGTACACTTATTGGATTTTGCCTCAAACTTTGTTTTATTTTCTTTATCAATATGGACAAATGCTTCACAACCGAAAGTCTTCAAAAAAGAATAGTTTACCTTTTTACATGTCCATGCCTCCTATGGAATTCCACCATTCAAAGAGCTTGAAGGTCCTATGTTTATTAAGTAAACAACAATATCTACAGCATCTGCCCAGAACTGTAAGGGCAACCCAACATAAATACAATGTACCTACCTTCTCTCCTTTTGCTATCACCAGTAATCCTTTGGTGACCTTCCACGCCTTATCTGTAAATATAGATATACAACCTTCACTTTCCAACTGCCCTATTGAAATAATATTTTTCCTTAGATCTGGAACACGTCTTACCTCTTTCAACAACCATTGGTTTCCATTCCTTTTCTTTATTTTTACCTTTCCCATTCCAACAATTTTGCATGGCGCATCATCACCCAAATGAACGTGTCCAAAATCACCTTGAACATAATCTATAAAATGTTTCCTATGGGGTGTGACATGAAATGAAGCCCCTTAATTTACTACCCAAGACTCAGAAATATTATCTACAAAAATAATCAAAGCATCTTGTAACACATCACCTGTTACATTTGCTTCTTGATTTTTCTCCTATTGTCCATCTCTTTGTTTCTTTGGAGCTCTACAGTCTTTCTTCAGATGTCCTTTCTTCCCACAATTCCAACACTCTATCTTTCCCAGTCTGGATTTGGTTCTGCCCTTCCTAGAATTCTTGCGGTTCCCTGAGCCCTTTCCTTTATCATTTTGTCTTCCCTTGTTCTCCATGTTTAACGCATTACTTGATGTCTCACCTCTACTTTTCCATCGCATTTCCTCACTAAGGATAACACCAACAACATCATCAAATTTTAAAGTGTTTGAACCAGAGACAGAGTTACTTATATCCATGACCAGTCTGTTCCAACTTTCTAGCAATGAGCACAAGATTAGAAGAGCCCTGACCTCATCATCAAAGTCCACTTTTACAGAACTTAGTTGATTAGTAACCGTATTAAATTCATTTAAATGATCTGCAACTGACCCACCTTATGACATCTTCATATTAAATAATCTCTTCATTAGAAATACCATATTGGATGCCGAGGGTTTTTCATACAGTTTATCCAATGTGTCCATCAACTCCTTGTTGTCTTTTCTTTCGAAATATTGAAATCCATTGATGTTGTCAGGCTCAGTCGTATCGTTCCTAGTGCCTTTTTGTCAAGAACCTCCCATTCTGCGTCCTTCATGGCCGTCGACTTCTTTGCTATTCCGCCCAATGGTAGGAATAGATCTTTCTGATATAAATAATCTTCCATCTGCATATTCCATAACTGTTAGTTTTTGCCGTTAAATTTCTCGACCCTAAACTTTCCATTTTCCGCCATTGCTCCCACTCGAACCATGAACCCTCTTTTCCTACGAGTTAACCTCGCTCTGATACCAGTTGTTAGAAAGACAGGATCGCGAAGAAATAAAATAAGTCAAATGCGGAAATAAAACATAGAAGATACATAATACAATAGAGACACAGATATGTGTGGTTCACCCAGTGTGGACTACGTCCATCGGAGAAATTTCCAGGTCCTTCCTTTATTGTTATACAACAAATGAAGGGATACAACCTACAACACACCCGCTGTAACTTCCTCTTCTTTCTCTCACAGTATCCTATCTAAGAATACAATATTCGCAATGATACATAGTCGCAATACAATTCCCTCATAAAAGAGGGTTGCCTTCTAGGGCAAAAAACCCTAACATAACTTCTACCGTCAGATTTGCGATCTTATAATGAACAGTCCAAATTTACTATGAAATTACAATTTACATTTACAAGGCAATTTTTCTTTCGGGGGCCCGCTTGCCCCCGAACCCCAGAGGGGGGCCAAGCCCCCCCTACAACCCCACCGCATGGAGGGGTGTACAGTCTTCATGGGGTATAAACACAGCTGAAAACAAATACCTCTGAATCAGTAAGATAATTAGGCTCCACAACCAACAATATCTTGGCTAGGAAAGATGCCTTCCTTGGCTTGAGACAGAGACAAAAAATTACCTCCAAACCTTAGGCTAGATTTGTCACAAATGTTGAATTTCCCTTGCTAAAATTTCCAAGCTCCTAGCACAAATGCACTCTCACTTATGCTAATTCCATTATGCATAATGATCAATTGTGACAATGGCATCTCTCCTTTATGTACAAGTCTTATGAGTGAGTTTAGGCACCCCTTCTAAACTCAAAAAGTAATTAGAATATTTTAATCCTCTTTATGGATGTGGCACCCCTACACAAGCCCACAAATCTCGTCACCTTTCCTATGAGGCCCTAGCCTCATCCCGGATCTTGTTTCACTGTAACAAAATGATAATCTGGTGCCAACAGAAATTCCCACATGCCTGACACTTTGGCCTCTAGTGGGAATACCTCCAAAAGCTACAAAAATTAACACTCCCTCTTACTGAGGGAGGTATCCCATACACCATCGCCTGGATGCACCTCTGTCTCCCATACTAGAAGTAAATTTGTCTCTTGTAATGGATCTGACACAACTGCAATCCAGTCCTACTAATCGGTTGCTCCCTCTGTCACTGAAGAAAATCCTGTTGTCCAATCTGTCGCATTCGTTGCTCCCTCTATGACCAAGGAAAATCCCACTCTCCAATACTCCTGACCGGTTTCCTACGTTGTCAATGTAGCAAAACCCTCTAAAACAAATGGATCCTCCATGGAGGTCTCACATTCCCTAGAAGCCTCTTGCCTCTAAACCTCTTGTTTGGCCTCCTCAACCCATGTCATTGATCTATCAGTCCTGGAAGATGTCTCTCTCCCACCTGAATCTGAAGGGGAACTCCCTATGAATGATTGACTCTCCCTCTGAACCAACTTACTCTCTCTAAGATAGGGCTCACTTTGAGTCTGCATGCTTTCTCTGAAACCTGACTCCCTCTGACTCTATACAGTTTTTGGAGCTAGTTGCTCCCTTTGAACCTGTTGACCTTCGCTGAAGTCTAATCTCCTCTGAATAGTTTTGGGAGGTTTCTCCTCCCTACTGGATCCTAAGGGTTGACTCCCTATGATCTCTAGCTTCCTTTGAGTCGACACTACTAGTGGGGCCACCTGCCTCACCACCGGTGGAGCTACATGCTCCCTCTATACATGTGCTACTAGTGGGGCCATCTATCGCACCACTAGTGGAGCTACCTAATCCTCCTCATATGTATCTTTGCTTCTGTTGGCCACAACACGCATAGGTTTTCCCCTCGGCCTATAAAGGTTACCCTCCCAAACTCCAAGAAACACTCTTGATATGAAGCTAGATCGTCTAGGCACAAACAACACCTCTCCATCTCAAAACAATATATGGTACCCCTTCTTATCAATCTCTGAGACTAAGAGGACACTCCTCCTGAGTTCTGGTACCCATAACACATTCGACACCCTCGACACTTATCCTAACTCCAATCTGAATGATACGGTATTGGATCCTCGTATTTCATGTCTGGTTCCCATACCAAGCTTCACACACAAGTATGAGTGAATATCTATGAAAGTGTCAAATAACTCGTGTGCACCTGTCATATGTTAGGGACCTAACCCCTCACATAGGTAGAATAATATATTCTGATGTAATAAAGGTCAATATTAATAAGGCCTAGAAATAAGGAAGAATAAGTCCAATGTAAGAAGACCTAATAGAAGCTTTCGCTTCTAGAAGGATCTTCCTCTATATGGTTCTTTTGATAGACATATTTAGTATAAATAGGATTTGAGGGTATGATAACTTTTGTCTAGGATATTATTGTAATAGAGCTCTGCTCTGCTGGAGGTTTCCCCCTCGAAGAGGCAAGTGAACATTGCTCTTAGTTATCAAAGTGCTCTTTCTGGTGTTATTATGGTATCATTTTGGTATTATTATGGTGTTGTTCTGGTTATATTGTTGTTCATATGCCATTTCTAGCATTTTATCTATGTTCTGCATACTTTTTATATCTAGAATATTACAAGTGGTTTCAGAGCACTTTCCTCGGAAGAAAATTATGGGTTAATTTTTTTCAGGGTAGAGACGTATTCCGGCGTCTTTAAGCTACAAAGATATGTCGTTACGGGCATAAACCTATGGTCGGGGACTCATACACGCAGGAAATACAAGTGGTACTTAAGTGCACATCTGTTGGCCACCCTTGTAACCCTTGTTGGTACCCCTTCGAGTGGTAGTGCATCAGACAACACCTGTATATAGATCGACCTAGATTTCTTGAAGCCCTCTTTAGATAAACCGATTGGTAGCCTGACTACTATAGTGCCACCGAGAACATCACTCAGGAAGTTACTCTCTAGTACCTGGGTAGTCGGTTAGTACAGATAAGGGCACGGTCTAGCCTCCTTAGTTGGTGCCCTAAGATATTGGGTTGAGTACTATTGTTGGACCCCGCACGTATATCAGAGAGCTATAGCACAGGGCAAACCCTTGTCTTTAGAACCCTTGAATACCTAAACTTTGGGGACGGAAACAAAAAACAAAATAGACAATATCTATTGCCGCGCAACTGTGTCTTCTGCATTCAATTTTCCAAATCACTACACATTTCTTCCTGATTAATCATTTGGGCATTTCATCACTACAATATTCTTCATATCGAAGTATAACTCCACAGGTGTAACAAAAAAATATGGATCTTGTTGCACCATTATTTGAGACCTATTCCATTGGATTTCTCTCTTCGCCCTTATCACATTCATACCTATCATTTTTTCAGCAAATTTTTTGACCCCACCCACCCCCTTTCGGTTCCCTCATCATCATGGCCCATATCCGTAGCCAAGACTTGGAAGCTCACTTCAATACCTTGCAATCTAATTTCATAGAGACCCAACAAGAAGTGAGACATCTCAGTGCCAATATTGCCACCATCAATAAAAACATGCATTCCTCCATCGTTGCCTCAATCGAGGAACTCAAACAAGACCTCAAACAAGACATTACTACCCAGCTTGAATCTATCACTACGATGATCTGCACCAAGTTGCATATCCCTACAAATCCTCCCTTATCTGACCCACCTTTGCATATCGAAGATAAAACATCCTCTCATTCCCATAATTTTCAGCCCCATCACTTTCAGCGTGACCGACACCTTCCACGTGTGGCTGTGACCAAATTTGATGGCTCAGATCCCACTGGTTGGGTAACTCAAATGGAACATTATTTCTCTTTATACGACATTACAGATGAGTTGTCCAAACTCCGGTATGGTGTTCTCCATCTAGATCAAGAACGTTGGCAATGGTGGCAATGGAGAAAAACTGCCCGCCAAGGGTATATTGCTTGGACACACTTTGTGGCAGAGCTTTATGAACGCTTTGACACTGACACCAACCATTGAGGCCGTTTGACAAAGTTGAAACAATCTGGCACAGTGGAAGAATTTATAGCTGCTTTTGAGCAATTGGCTTTTCGTACAGAGGGCATGTCTGATGCTTTTTTCGAGAATGTTTTATCAGTGGCCTCAAGGATGAGATTCGTTCCCATGTCCTCATGGCTCGGCCTCAGATTTGGGTGGAGGCTACTAAAAGAGCTAAGGAAGCACAATAGGTTATCTCTTCTCAAAACTGGAAAACCTCCTTTATTCCTTGCACTAAATCAGTAAATCCCACTCCTCCTTCTACTCCACTAAAGATCCAAAAATTGACTAGGGACAAAATGGTTGAACGCCAACTCATAGGCCTTTGTTATAATTGTGATGACAAATATTTTCCGTGACACAAGTGTAAGGAACAAAATATTTTTATGGCCATCTCGGTGGATGTTTCGGAAGAGGATGTTGAAGCCCCCCTTGTGTCTATGTCACCTGAACCCACAGACATAACCCCTCCCTCAGACCCTCCCGAAGTAGAATAGGTCATTTCCCTAAATTCTCTCACTGGCTTCTCTGCTCCCCAAACCCTCAAGCTAATTGGTTACAACAAGCATTAGAAGGTCATCATTCTTGTTGATAGTGCAAGCACCCATAATTTTATTCATCGCCGCATTGCCCAAGAAATAAATTGCTATATCCGTGCAGTCAATAATTTCCAAATCATGATTGCCAATGGCGGGTCCATGAAATGTGGAGGGCGTTGTGAAAATGTGTGTCTTCAAATCGGTGACTACCACCTGAAATCTCATATGTTTGCTATCGACATGGGTGATTGTGACATTGTGTTGGGTGCAGACTGGCTAAGGACTTTGGGTCCCATTCTCATATATTTTAAGGAATTAACCATGAAATTCGACTAGGAGGGCCAACAATATAAGTTCCAAGGCATCACCATAGGTTCCCCTGAGATCATTAGTTCCCATCGCATGGAAAAGCTACTCAAAAAAGGTCATTCTGGCGTTATTGCCCAACTCCATGCCATACAAGCAACTGAGACACCCTCTGCGCCGCAGGACCTCCAATCCATCCTCTCTAAACATCAAGTGGTTTTTTTCACTCCCCAAGGACTCCCTCCTTCACGTGGTGTTCATGATCATTCCATTCCCCCTGTCCCAGGAAGCCTTCCTCCCAATATTCGTTCCCATCATCACCCCTTTTCCCTAAAAAATGAAATTGAGAAAATGGTTCAAGAACTGCTCAACGTAGGTGTTATCTGCCCTAGTACGAGCCCCTACTCTTCTCCTGTGGTCATGGTGCTGAAGAAAGAAGGTTCTTGGCACATGTGTCCTGACTTCCGTGCCCTCAACAAACTCACCATTAAAGACAAATTTCCCATTCATGTCATTGATGACCTCTTGGATGAATTGAATGGCGCCCAATTATTTACTAAACTTGATCTTCGTTCTCACTACCACCAAATATGTATGAAAGAGGCAGACATTCCTAGGACTGCCTTTAAAACTCATGAGGGCCACTATGAGTTTTTGGTCATGCCCTTTGGCTTGTGTAATGCTCCCTCCACTTTCCAAAGCCTCATGAATCACGTCTTCTGTCCTTTTCTCCATCATTTTGTCTTAGTTTTCTTTGATGATATCCTCATCTATAGCAAAACCTGGACAAACCATCTTGCTCATGTGGATCGAGTTCTCCATCAACTCTCTTAACACCAACTTTTCCTAAAACAATCTAAATGTGCTTTTGGTGCCTCGAAAGTCGAGTACTTGGGTCATCTTGTTGGCAAGGTTGGCGTCATGGTGGATCCTAAAAATATTGAAGCTATGCAAGACTGGCCTCACCCAAAGACTCTCAAAAGCTTGCATGGATTTCTGGGCTTAACAGGTAATTATCGCAAGTTTGTTAAGAACTATGGAAAGATTGTGACACCTCTCACTGCACTCCTTAAAAAGAATTCTTTCACTTGGACTCCAGCAGCGACTCGGTCTTTTCAAACCTTGAAGATGGCCATGTGAACCACTCCAGTCCTGGCCCTTCCTGATTTCACAAAGACCTTTGTCCTGGAATGTGATGCTTCAAGGAAAGTAATTGGCGTTGTCCTTATGCAAAAAGTATGGGTGCCTTTGTTCATCTGCCATTTCTAGCATTTTATTTATGTGTGGTTGTACGACTGTCTTACATGTGTGACATGTACCTTCTTCCTCGCATGTGTGTTGCTTCTCCTCTCCTCCTTCACACATGTGCCTCTCTTGGTTGGGAAAGATGCCTTCCTTGGCTTGAGACAAAAGTCGAAAATTACCTCCAAACCCTAGGCCAGATTTGTCACATATGCAGGATTTCCCTTGCTGAAATTTACAAGCTCCTAGCACAAGTGCACTCTCACTTATGTTTATTCCATTATGAACAATGATCAAATGTCACAATGACGTCTCTCCTTTATATACAAGTCTTATGAGTGAGTTTAGGCACCCCTTCTAAACTCAACAATTAATTCGAATTTTTAATCCTCTTTGTGGATGTGGCACCACCACACAAGCCCACAAAGCCCATCACCTTGCCCATGAGGCCCTAACCTCATCCCAAGGCTGATTTCATTGAAACAAAATGCTAATATGGTGCCAACAAAAATTCCCACATGCTTGGCACCTTGGCCTCTAGTGGGAATACCTCCCGAAGCTACAGAAATCAACAGTCTAAGCTACACATTCACATACATAAACTGCTCACCATCTCAGGATAATTAATAAGAGAGAAAAGAAAAAATTGTAGGAATTTTTTGTTCACATAAGATAAGTCTATAAGAAAAAAAAAATTCTTACAGCACTTACAAACATCTCAGCAAGTTACTTGAAGTAGTTCAAAGCAAACTCACTATTAGCAAGCAACATTTATCTCCGCCAAAATTGGCCATTGGGGATTCTCAATACTATTTCAGAAAATAGTTCCCATAAATTCCAATGGTTGAAGAGCCCTTTCAAAATGGGCCTCTTCCTTTACTTATAGTGTTTTCAATATCTCCCTATAGGAGCTTCTCGAATTCTTCAAGAGACAATTACATGTATTTTCATCTTCCCCTTTCTACTATTCTGACAAGTATTATAATAAGTACAAATTTGTGTATTTGTGACAAAAATAAAAAATAGAAGGCGGTTGTGAGTAATTTCGAGTTGGTTGTTGTGCCCCCCCTCATTTTTTCTTGTTTTTCATGTAGGCTTCCCAGAATTCATGTTGTCTTGAAATGGAGACAAATCTGAGAATCAGTAGTGACTCTAGGGAAACCTCGTGAGCTGCTAAATTCTGCGAGAGGGTGTTCATGTCTATTGTCAAATTGACCATGAAGGCTTGGATCATGTTTTGTGTTTCGTCTGGCTTCACGAGATGATCATCCATAAGGTCCACTCTCACCCTGGTCGCAACCCTTTCATCTATTTGTATTTGCTTCATGTTTTCTTCGAGCTCTTCGAAGCTCTGTTCATTGGTCTTTGGCTTTTCAAGTTCTTCGATTTGGGGCAAGTGTCCTTTGTGCACTAAGATGTGCATTGCCTTGTGAAGTTGTGCACAAATCAACAACAAATTCTTTAATTCCTTTTCCACCTTCTCTCAGTCTTGTGGTAAATTTCCGAGAGTAGCATAAGCAAATTTTCTCTCCCATTTAGATATGAGGAGCAGCTCTGATGGGGCATCTAGTTTTTCAATGATCCAATGTTGCATCTCATTGAGGTCCTCTCGAATGCCAGTGAACTTTGTGTTTTTGGATTGTACTCTGATATGTTGTGCCATAATCTGTGTTGCTAACTGTTTGAATACTTGCAGATTTTCATACATATATTCCGCCATCTCATGAAGTTATGTACTAACATTCCAGTGCACAGTCTAAACCCTCTAATGGTCTCCTTGTCCCTTTTGTTGTGCTTGACTTCTTCCTCTACCTCCCTTATTATTTCATCCTTTTCTTTTTTCTTGAGCACCAAGTCTTTAAGATTTTTCTCTAATGCCAAAGTGAATTTGACACCTACCAAAGCAATTGAAGGTGGATCACTTTTGACATTCTCTGTCACGGTGGTTTCAGTAACCACTGATAATGGAGCCTTCCCAATCCCTAGGATATTATTTGTTTGTTGTTGCACTATCCTTCTAGAGACTTTATCGAACCTGAAAGTGTTTAGATTGGAAACCTTGCGAGCCTTGGAGGGTGTGAACAATCCCAGTTCAAGTTCACCCAGCATAAAGTGTCCACCCGTGAGTGGGACTTCCATCGACGACCTCATAATCTCTGTGTCCATGGAAGATGTGTCATCATTTATCTCTTACTCATATTTCTTCCTTTGTTCCTCCGTTGTCTCTTTGGTTGTTGCATATTTTATTGTTGTCACTGATGTTGCTTTAGCTGCTACTTCATCTTGTTTCTTTCTTTTAGCTTCATCCTCCTTTTTTATCTTCTCCTTGTTTCTTTGTTATTCTGCAACAGTGTTGGCTACTGCTACATCTTCATCCTCCTTTTATCATTTTCGTTCATCCTCCTCTTCCTTTCTTTTCTTGTTCTCTTCCAAGGCATCAATGTATGTTTCTTTCCTTTTCCTCTCTTCCTCAATTGTTGAAGCTACTACTTCTATCTCAAATGTGATTTTTGTTGTTGTTGTTGTTGATCTGCAGCCTTTCTTTGGGCTTCTCAATATTTTTGATGATATAGTATTCTACCTAGTGGATTACCTCTTCTTTTGAAGATAACATCGTGGTATGTCCTCTCACGGTGGTGGATTTCTTCTTCTTCCCAATTGTCGTATACTCCCACATGTATTTGTGGTTGATGCAATGTTCTTTGACCATGTCTAGATTGTCGTGTCTCTGGAATATTTACTTTCTGAAGTGGAAATACGTCAATATGTTTACTTGAACCTATACCTCCTTGGCGTCTTCGAATGAATATGACTTGACCCAAAGCGAAATAGGGGGCCAGATAACCTTCTTGCCTTTGTATAGTGTTGCACCAACTCCATGCACAACGATCTCATAGGAGATTTCTTGTAGCACCAACTTGTCTGGAATGAATTTTGGGAGAAAGTGGGGGGCTTTGGTGGCCTCGTATATCCTGAGGTATGTTCCATACTCTAAGAGGTCCCAGTCCCCTATCTTCCTGAGTATTTTCTGTGTTTTTTCTGTCATTCATGGTGTAGGCGAGTTGAATATAAGTTGGTATAAAGGGGCCAAGAAGTTGTTTCATATTTTATGGTACTCGGTTCGATACACTCCCACGGTATCTTGTAGTAGATGTGGATAGGGGGATCACTAGGCCGCTAGGTCCAAGCCATCTGCGGGAATGTGTGTTATATGAAAACAATGTCTAGAAGATACGAGGACATGTGGAAGCTTGGGAATTCCCCTATCATGATGTTCTCTTCCAATCTAACAACTTCTTCCACAGATGATGATAAAATGTCAGCCCAGTTAAAAGTGGACCTGGCATGCGCAACATAGTATAGCAAGGGCACACAGGTTATTATGAATCCTTGAGCATCAAATTCTCCATACAATCTGCATAGCATGGTTGTTATGTATTGATATGGAATTTTGAGCAGGTTGGTGGGGTACTCACCTGATGGTCTTGACTTGAATAGTTTGTCGGGTTTGTGCCAGGCCTTTAGAAGCTCTCTTGCATTGTGCAGGAACTTCTTTATGAGATTCTCGTCTAGTGATTTCTCTTTGTCTTCCTAGTGGATATTATCGAAGCCTCGAAGGAGGAAATTGGGTGACCTTTCAATTTTAAAATGTATCTAGTTTCTAGATCAACATACCTTACAATCCATGAAATAGCCTCTACACTAGGAAACACTACTTTGTGTGTTGCGACTTTGTATAGCTTAGGTTTCATTATATTTTTTAACGTTTGAAGAATGGGATCATCTTCTACCATCTAGGGGAAGGTTTGATTATCAAACATTTGATACACTTCACCCCACTTGAGCGAAGTTTATTTGTCGATAATACCTTCAGTGTCATCATATACAGGTCCTGGGGTGTCGACGTCTTCTTCTTATGCACTCTTACTTGTCGAGATATCTTCGAGAGCGGCCTTGTCAGTTCTTTGCGAGTGTTTGCGAGGAGACATGGGAAAATATACAAAAAAGGACATATTTATAATTAGCCTCAAGAAAATTTAGTGTTAGACATATGAATTAGGTGTTCACTAGCTTGACAAGACAACGAATTACCAAAGAAAGAGCCTGGCTTTTTTGTTTAGGCATTTTTTAATGTTTTTAGAGAAATCGACGAGTTGGTAGTTTGTACACCGATATGCACACGTATCGACACTGGAGTACTCATCTTCGTTGATAAGGAGATCCATATTGTTGATGAGAAAAATATCACTCATTGATACTGCCCACTCATTTCAAGAGTGGGGATGTCAACAATCCCTCCAACTATAGGACCATAATGATAAACCCCTTGTTTGCAAAGTTATTTGGAAGTATGCTAGAAAATAGAATCAACAAGTGGGCGGAAGAAGGGGATAAGCGTGCTAAAGGGAAAGCGGGTTTTAGACCTAAACACTCAACGATTGATCACGGTATAACTCTAAGGCACATCATTGAAAAAGTGTGGGAGAAAAAAGAGGAAGCCTTTTGTTTCTTTGTTGATTTCAAAAAATATTTTGACACGGTCCATAGAGATAAGCTTTGGCATAGAATGGAAGAACTTGGGGTTCCTATACATCTGAGAGCAGTCGTCCATAGGCTATATGAGGAGGTTAAAGTCAAAATCAGAATGTCAACTGGTATCTCCGAAATTTTTAGGAGTGATATTGGGGTCAAGCAAGGGTGCCCATTGTCCCCTACCCTCTTTGGCTTATATATTGACAAACTTGAAGAGTGATTAAACTCACAGGAGGGTGATGGTGCTCTTTTGGGTGATTTTGTGATAAGGATTCGTTTGTATGCAGATGACCTTATTCTGATTGCTAAATCCGCTCTTGGGTTGCAAGAACACTTAATTTCCCTTGAGCGCTTTTGTAATACAATGGGAATGCAAGTGAATACTAGCAAGAAGAAAGTGGCAATTTTTTCTAGCAAAAGAAAACATAAGCAACATAAGTTCTACTTTGAAGGCAACACCCTTGAAGAAGTGGTAGATTAAAAATACCTCGGAATTGACTTCAACAAAAATCTAAGTTGGGAAGGTTGCAGAAAGAAAAGAACTTTGGGAGGTTGGAAAGCTTTCTATGCTTTTCGAAATAGATGCAGAGAAGTAGAGCTATGGGATTAGAAGACTATGCAAACTCTCTTTGGGCTTTTAGTGATCCCGGTGGTTCTATATGGTTGTGAAGTGTGGGCCAGCAGCACATCCGTCTTACAGTGGAAACAAATTGAGAAGATTCAAAAACGTTTGATCACAAACAAGTTTAAAATTAAAAGTTCAGTCCCTTATGATATCATGCTGAGTGAAATGGGGGTTGCTCCTATTGAAGCAATTGATATGGTGTGTCTCATAAGATATCTAAAAATAATTGAGCAAATGGAAGACAGTCGGTGGCGTAAGGTCGTCTTCAATGACATATTGTGCAAAAGTAAGAAGACATGGATGAGACAAAATATTAAATGGCTTAGTAAATGGGATATCCACTTGAACTAGTGCCCTATGAACAGTAAAGAGATAAAGGCTTTTGTTATTGATAGGTTCCACAAGCGAACTTGGGATAAAGGGCTCGGGAGAAAGAAAGAGTACTATATTGAAGAGTTTAGCCCCACATACAATCATCATCAAAAAGCATACATCGGGGCCAATATATCTTGGAGAGTCAAAATGCTTATTGCCCAATTAAGAACCAATTCCCATCAACTCCGTTGTGAAACTGGGCGCTGGAAAAGACCAAAAGAAGCTTGGGAAGAAAGGGTGTGTGTGTTCTGCACCTCCGGAAAAGTGGAAACAGAAGAGCATTTCATTTTAGAGTGTGAAGCTTTCAAAGACATCAGGGACAACTATATAAATATCTTGACAGCTAGCTCTTGGAATGACTTATTCAGCGAGGGGACAATGGAGAAATTAGGGGAGCTCATCATCAAGTTGAACAAGAAAAGGGTTGAATTGTTGAAATCAGTGCGTGAGGCGGTTTGTCCCATAGGCTATTGTTAGCCTCGTGGACGTTAAAATTGTTTCTTCTTCTTCTTCTATTTCTGCCAATCCCAAAATGAATGTCGATGAAGGTGAGCTAGGCCATATCGGCCTTGAGCAAGTGAATGGTGTCAGTGTGGAAAGGAACATTTTGACATTGATCTTTTGATCATCATCGAAATGTATGGTTCGTATTGGCGACTATCTTTTGATCATCGTTGAAACGCAAGGCTCGGTCTAAGGCTAAGGCTAAGTTAAGCCTTTACTCTGTGTAAGGATTGGCACTAAAGATTAGGGCCATCGAGCTGCTTGGCATATACTTTAGTAAAATGTCACAGTAGCTAGCTAGGGTATGACGAGGAAGATGAGTATGGTATAGGGTTAGGGAATACCAACTTCTAAAGATAACTAAACTACCAGGGCCAAGGGTTAGGGAATACCAATGAATGAAAGAGACATAGTGAGGGTTGGAGAAGGGTTTGGGCATGGAGTTGGACGAGAAAAGGAAAGAGATGTGGCAGGTTTAGGGCTAAACCCCATGCATGTATATATGTAAAAAATGAAAACAAAATGAAACCCTATAATAGTAAGGAATCAACACGTATGAGGGTAGGTCACTTACCTGCAAGTGAGATGACGACACGTACAAAAGAGGGGTTAGGTGCTCTACTAGAGGCTTTATGGTCAAGTTTACTTACTCTGTATGCTCTAGTGAACAATGGTGTAAAGTGTTTTGGTTGGCTTGGGATTTATAGCCTTCATTGTGCCTTTGGAACCAAAAGCGATGGAATGGGCATGAAATACCTTTTGGGTGTGAGGGTGATTTCGATGTATCAACGATAATGGAGTGATTGTTGTTGGTAGTATCAGTTGTTAAAAAATGTCGATTGTTGATACAACCAAAGAGACGTGAAAAACTCGTAAGTAAGAACTACTTTGTACGTATCAATGCTAAAACGTTTACGAACGTCGATGTATCGGCGGATATAAATGATTGATGTCAATATGTACAAAGTTCACGCAAGAAATTTTCTAAGTGTTGGCCTCATTCATGTATCGACGATGATGGTGGGTTTGACTCCGATGTATTGGCGATTGAAAGTCGATAGGCATCGATACACAAAAGAACTCATAAAAAAATTTCTAAGTGTTGATCACTCTTGGCTGTCTCATGAGGAAAAGTCGAACTCGTCGACACCGGTTGTATCAACGAGAAAAAGTCAAACTCGTTGACACTAGCTATATCGGCGAGGGAAACTTTTCCTCCACCAATACTACCTATGTTGGTGAGCCTAGAAAGTTTGAAAAACTTAAGTAAAAGACGTGGAAATGACTCAATAAAGGACCAGAAAGACAACTTAGATTCCTAAGCATGATAAAAGGGTCTCTAACAGTAAAAGGAGGGTCCCTATTTCTTGGGAAACAACTAGCTTTATAAGCAAGAAAACAAGAAAAATGGAGGTTGTTGGTGTCGGCACAACAATTGGTGACACACTGGGTGAAACCATGAATCTCTACATTAAACATCTAGACGAAAGGGTTTGAGGACCAACAAAACAACTATGCATAGCCCAGAGGATGATTGAGCAAGTCCCATTGAATTCAAAGTGTACAATGTGATGAGATGGATTTCAACATGGTAGGAAAGAGTTTATGGCCATGCCTGAAGCTGGTTAATGACAATCATTATTCTTTTAAACCAAGACGTCTTTGGGAGGCAGATGAGGTACTTCAATGAAATCATGCATCAAAATACAAGCCGATTTCGCATTTCTCTTGTGTTGCTTCATTGCCAACGAGCATCCATAGTCCCAACAGAATCACCTTGGTATCACAAACCTTGTTCAACTTCTAGCGAGCGTCCATAGCCCCGACAAAGATACTTGCATGTCTCACATGAGCTAAAATGCCTTTCTCCAAGCCTTTACCTTTATAAAAAAATTTGTTCTTGATTTCTAGAGAGACCTGGATGGGGGAATTCATATTTTCCTTTAAAGGCATGTCGGATGACACCTATGTAAGTGAGATATTCTAGCTTGATTATAGATGATATACCTTCATGCACGATCTGCCTTGGGTACTACATATGCTTCTCAATTGTTGGAACTAGCTTACTAATTTCATATGGAACAAAGAGCTTGCTCTTGGGCGTGACCATTAGTTTATTCTTGCCACAACTAAGAATGAAATAACTCATCCATTACTAAATCATGTTCCTCAGTGGAATATGACCTTGAGCAATGCACAGTAATGATTTGGAGAGAAGATAAATTCATGTCTAGAAATAAAATGCAAATTTTCAAGGCTCTAGGTACCAATGTGCCACACTCATGATCAATGTGACACCAAATTTTCTGGGAAATCTAGGTAAGCAAATGGAGAGAGAGAGAGAGAGAGAGAGAGAACCAAAAATCAAAAAACATGAAAGTAAAAGGCATAAGAGAAAACAATCACTCAAAACTAAAAAGGAAAAGCAGACAGAAATATCAGAAAGAAGAGAGGATCGACTCCTTTTATTTATATATAGGACAGCTACCTTGAAAGGCTAGTTGAAGTAGTGTTTGAGAACTTGGTCGTTAACGGGGAGGATATATACATCCCCTTCAAGGTTTTGTAATTTGTACGTACCCAGGACAATCTTGTCCTTAATCATGAAATCACCCAGCCATAGTTGTTGAAATTTGGAGTGTTTCCCTTTGTCCTCATGTGGCTTTTCCCATTTTAGAACCAGATCACCAATCTGAAAGTCCTTTTCACTAGCTGATTTCTTATCAAACCATCATTTTATGGTCTACTAATGGGCATCAAATTTCATTTTAGCTTTGGCCCATTCTTCTTCCAATTTAACCAAGGTGTTTATTCATTTCTAGATGGTGGAACATTCCCTCCCGCGTGATTGTTGTGTCAGTTGGAGGGAAGGTAGGAAGATGTTCAGGGGAAGAATGGCTTCCTTCCTGTAAATGAGAAAGTATGGGGAGGTTCCAACGGATGCTTTTGGGGTGGCCCTATCTGCCCAAAGAGTGTTAGGTAGAGTGTTATGCCATTTTCTCTGTTAATCTATTACAGTTCACTTCAGGATACAAATTAGGTTCTTATTGGTGGATTCAGCTAGGCCATTTCCTTGGGGGTAATAGTTAGTTATGTATTTTAGAATAATTTATTTTTCTAAAGAAAACTTTGTCAGTTTCAAAGAAGAGAAAAAATTAGCGTAAAAAACAAGGGTAGTAGGTACTCCAAACCTGGTAATGATGTGTTGTTCCAAAAAATTAATCACGACTTCTTAATTTACCTTAGTTAACGGTATGGATTTAGTCCATTATGTGAAATAATCAATGGCTATGAGAATGTACATGTGTTGTCTGGATGAATGAGGATTAATCTCACTAATGATGTCCAAATCCCACTGTTCAAATGGTTCTTCGACTACTACATGTTGGAGAGGAACAACATACCTACTCTTTCTTCCGACAATTTTTTGACAAATATCACAACTTCAGGAATAGGCATGCACATCTTTGAACACCGTAGTCCAATAATATCATGAAGTTCCTTGAGGACTTTGACGACATCTTGTTTCTCCATGCATTTGAGGAGAACTTCGTCATAGTTTCTTCTGAAAAGGATACCATGAGCTAATTGATATTGTGCATATTTCAATCTCAACGCTCTTTAATGCTTAGCATTAAGGTGTCTGGGAGAGGTACGATGCTGTAGATAATGCTTGAGGTCATTTTAGCATGAATTCTCTACTGATAGTACATAGGAAGGTTGTTGTGCATACAATGTTGGTTCTTCTTTCCAATCGTCTTCCGATTGATTTTTTGAATCCATGGCTTCAATCACTAATTTGCAAAGGCATCGAACTTTAATGATAGTTGTGGGCTTAAATTCCAGGTCATATTCTTGCAAGGTCATCATCCAATTTCCTCATCTTTCTCCCAACTCCTTTTATACGAACAAAAATATTATGACTAGGTGAGGAATGATTACCTTGGTATGATTCTTTAATATGTAAGGCTTGAATTGTTTGATGGCTTTGTGAACAACGAATGCATGCTTTTCCATTGCTAGGTAGTTCAATTCAACACCTTGAAAACTTGTGCTCATGAATGTTATGGGGCATTCATTATGCTTTCGGAGAAAATCCATTACACTAATGGGTTGTGCTACAGCGTACCAATGACCGTATAAAAACAAATTTACAACAAGAACATGCAACAAATATATAATAACCGATTTCAAAAGAAATAACTAACTATTGGACAAAAAATATAGATTGACTAATCCAGAGTTCTATGGATGATGTTGTTCCCGATTGTCGTAGTATTTTTGCTCCTTTCTAATAGCTTCCCTATGACCTGCTAGAACCTTAAAGATGCAAGACTATACAAAGAGGTAGTTATACTAATAACTACATGCTAGTCTAACGAAATATATCAGTAAAATCTCAACAACTAGTATTCTACGAAATATATGTGAAAAGATTGCAATCAAAACATTACAAACACAACATATTTTGAAGGAAAGAGTTTCTATTTTATTAAGTAGTTAAGGCGGTTACAAATTTATACTTGACCTGTGTTGCAGTACTCTATTGAGAGAGATCCTAGGTTCCTCTACCCTTGCTCATGCCATACAAGATGGTATTGACTTCAAATGAACCACGAGCCCAGAGAGGATATAAGGGGAAACTCTTCGCAACATAATTTGGTGATAAAAAAAGAGGGCTGGAAACAAGAGTTTCCAGGTCAAACCAGTAACAACAGGGATGTATACGGGTTTATAGACTTGGCGGGGTTAGCCAAATAGAGGTTTTCTTAATGTGTGCAAAGAAACAATACTAATCATTACCTTTCTCCTTACACAAATGCTATTTTTATGCGGTCTCAAGTTGGTTAGAGACGATTGAGTATGGGTAAAGGGAGTTAGGAAACTAACCAAACCCGTAACTCACCATTAATTAAGCATACTTATGTTTTTTTAAGTATTTTCTGACATGTACGTGATTGTCCCTTGAGTGGCCCATGTGTACGTGAGTTCCATAACTGTGAGGATGCATACATCTTCCAAGAAACTGTTTTTTGGATCGTCTCAAGGAGTTATGGGGAATAATAGTGTGTAAATAGGATAGGGATCAGACCAATAATTTTGCCAATGATTCAAAGGTGGCAATTGACGTTATAACACATTCCCTTGCTAATCTTTCTGGGTGAGCACCACTACAAGAGAATGATCAGAGGAAAATGTATATAACAAGAAATCTTTGGAGAAGTCGGGACTTTGTAGTGCAGGGACCACCGCTATGGTAGCTTTAAATTTTTTGAAAGCTTCCTTCTCAATAGACGTCCACTTCAATTGTGTGTCTTTCTTGATCATCTATTGAAGAGGTTTTACTATTTCAGCAAAATCAAACATGAATCTCCACACGAAATTGATCATTCCAAAAAACAATTGCATCGATTTCTTTCTATGGGATATGCATGATAGCTTTAGTACGTTTGGGATCGATAGAGATCCCATCTTTAGAAATGATATGCCCCAACAATTTTCCTTCTAAAACAACAAATACGCTTTTCTTCGGATTCATAGAGATGCCATGTTTCTTGCATCTTTCGAAAATATGTTTAAGATGACATGCATGATTACTTCTTCTCTTGGAATACACCGTGACATCTTCGAGGTATATCACCACACTTTCACTGATCATACCTTTGAATGATATGTCCATTTCCCTTTGGAAAGTTTCACCTACGTTGATCAAGTCAAAGGGCATCCTCCGATATGCGAACGTTCCCCACTTAGTTCTGAAAGTGGTCTTTAATCGGTCAGGTTCTACTACAAGAACTTGATTGTATCCATAGAACCCATCTAATATAGAAAACATCTGCGAACCAAAGACAAGCTAGAGTATTTTTTCCATAGGGGAAACAGGATAGATGTCTTTGTCAGAGGCTCAATTTAGATTTCTAAATTCTATGCATAGTCTGATTAATTTCCTAGACTTCTTTCTCATTGGCACCATATTTGAAACCTAGTTAGAATGTCGAACTTTAAAAATAATCTGAGCATCTAGCAGTTGTTTTAGCTCCTTTTGGATCAACGGCTCAAGAGTGGGATGTATTTTCCTGAGTTTCTAATGAAAAGGTCTGACAACTTATTTTATGGGAATAAAATGTTGAATGATGTGAGTTTCATATGTTTTCAGGTCCTCATAAGTCCATGCGAAAAATCTGTGGAATCAATTGGGATGACAAGGTACAAGTTTTGTTATCATCATATCGAACTGCACACAAGAGATCGACTACCAGACACCTTTCAAGTTATTCCTTGGGAAATAAGTTTTAGTACACCTACACTTCTAGATGAATGTTAAAAGGGTGTCTTATGTACTTAAATATGACCTCACTATGGCAAAGGAAGAAATACTCCACTAACTTAACAAACCTGAAGAAGAACGACTTGTTGCACTTCACCACCAAGAACTTCATAAACAACAACAAAAAGCTTGTCACGATAGACATATCAAAAGAAAATATATAAAAAATGGAGATTTGTTATTATTGTATGACAATAAAATCAAAGGCAAACTGAGAAAGATGGAAACTACATGGCTAGGTCCATTTATAGATGAAGATATCCAACCGACTGGAGTGGTTCAATTAAGAACATTACAAGGGTACCTGCTCAACAAATTTGTCACTAGTGGTCGACTCAAGAAATGCCACAGTTGAGAAAATAAAAGGGTAGTGAAAACCCCCCTCAGGGGCGCCAATGGAGAGGAACTAGATTGAAAACCACTTGTGGCAGTCTAGTTCCAAAGAGAAAAAATATATATAATGTATCGTAATAATATTACTAGTATGAATAAGTAAATAATAATGATAAATAGTTCAATAATACCATCGGTCGTGAAAAGCACTCACACACAAGAAATTTAATGAATGCATTTAATAAATAAGGACGTTGACAATACACTTTCATGCTCGATTTGAATGCACTTAGCTCGAAAATTGTTATAAATAGAGAGCATAAAGCAGATCAACGCACAATACCTGGATTGTCTGTGAGAAAATTGACCAACATGATATAGAAGATTGAGAAACCTCTAGCAGTGAGTATGTTCAGTTTGAGCAAGTTGATGACACAATAACCAATGAAACAATGCCACCAAAAATGTGAGTTCAAATCCCAACAAGTGAGGTCTTGGTTGAGCCATGAACCAAAAGAAAATTTGATAAAATGACAACAACTAAACTCGACATTTGCATGAACAACATTCAATAGGAAAAGATGGATGAGTTGTTTTGGGACAAGTTTTGGGCCAATTTTATCAGTTGGGGCAAAGTTGCAGACAAGTGGAAAAAAGAAACCATGTTCTTGGAAAAAGCACAAATAAGGGATTACATGGGCATCCCCTAGGTAGCCAACTTCCAGGGGTGGAAGGACGAAGCCTTCAAGTTTATAATCAGTCGATACGACAAAGGCACGCTATGGTTAGATCAATCGTTGCAAGTTACATCTGACATGATCTACATAATAACAAGGCTACCACATAAAGGAGAAAGTGTTCCAAAGACAACAACTGTGACTAAATGGATCCATAAATTTACAGGGTCGAACAATGCTAAGAATGGAAAGGGATTGTTGATCAATCAAGTCAAGGAGCAACATCTCAAGTGGGCTTGTATCATAGTGGTACTTTGTTTGGCGTCGATCGGTCGACTGTCAGATGTCAAGCTAAACATCTTAGAGGCCATTGGTGAAATAGTCCAACGTGGAAAAATATTCAACTGGTCAAAGCACATGGCCAACATAATCAAACAAACTATCAAAAGTGTCAAAACTTAGGAAAAACCATTCACTTTCCTTCTTTTCTTATATGGTTGGCCATGATCCAAGTCTGTCATGTCGGCGAGACAACATTCACAAAGAAAATTGAACCCACCATGCTCAAATTTTAGTGTTTCGCCCACAGTTGGAAAGGATCGAATGAAAGCCTCTCTGTCAACTGTGTGTTTAGGGTATGGGTAAAAACCCTCAAGAATGCTTCACACCATTAGAGAGTAGCAAAAAAGGTTCATCGAGCACTTCCCCTGTTAGCACATATTCAACTAAACTTGGACACCACAAGATTGTGATAGGCCGATGGTACAGTCAAATAACCAAAAGACCTTGACTATCGAAGTAATTTTTTAGGAACTCAAACTATAGTCAAACTGTGTTTTTCCTATCCCCCTGGCCGCAACAACAAAAGGTGATGATATCATTCTACCACTTCGAGATGGAGAATTCGAAGAAGAAAAAGAAGTTAAGTTATACACCATACCATTTGTTGTCGATGAAGACGCACTAGTTATATTACCAAAGAAAAAGTCAACGGAAAGGAAGCAACTAGAACATGACAAGGAACCAATTGAGGACACCAAGGCAGTTCCAAAACTCAAATGGAGAGAAATATTACAAGGTATCACTAATATCAACTCTGAATACCCCAAAATGAAGAAACTAGACAAGGTGGCTCATCAAGGGTTTGCAATAATGTAACAAAAAGGAAAATCAACAAGGCAACAAACACACAAGAAGAAACAAATTCTTTAGTCGAGTGTCGAACCCACCTATATGGAAGAAATTAGGGAAGCAAGTGAAATGTTTGTCGAAGCAGTGAAACACCAAATCATAGTCGAAAGGTAGATGTAAAAACATCAACAACAAGAAGATCGACAACAAGAGTCGAGCATGACTAGGACTTGACCAGGAACAAGCAAATCTAAGTAGGTCAGGTCAAGCAAAACAAAAAGGTCAATGTCAACTAGAATCAAGATTAAATAAACTCAACCACTAATCGACTTAACCAAAGAATCACCATCGGCTCTATTGACCCAGGTGGCCAAAGAAATCCCTTCACAGTCAACCTCATAGACTCAATCAAGTTCAAGAAACGAGTAACAACACTCAGGCCTAAAGAATGAGCAACCAAAGTCATATCAAAGGAAGAAACAACAACAATCAGTCGCAAGGGATGAACAACAATAGCCAAATTCAAGCCAAGAGTCAAGCCAAGAAAATGACCAACACCAGTCGTCGGGACATGACTCAGAACATGAAAATGCAACCCCATGAATTTGAACAAGAACAAGACCAGTGCAAGGAAGAACAACCATTAATGGATCAACCAACTGACAAGGTAAGAGAAGAGGAAACTACCAAGCACTCAGTGGAGCAACAACATGTGAAACAAGTAAAGGAGCCAGGTCCGATGTACCTGTCGACTGTAAATTCAACTCAACAAGAAGCAGCAAGAGCAAGCAAAGGATCCATCCACAACACCAACAACACCCACTAATAACACTCCATAAGGTTCCACTAATCCACCAGTCGAGTAGCTAGTAGAATAAACTCCAGTCGGCTCAAGACCACCTCAGTAACTGACCCCAAAAACGCTGAAGTCGACAACAGATAGGTCAAAGAAAAGAAAAATACATACTAAGGCTTAACAATCAAAGGTAAATAAACCTAAAATATTTACAACATTTATAATAGAGGGATAATCAAGAACAAATCTCAAAGTAATTTTCGACCCAACCAGTGCATCCAATACCCAAATCTTCGATATATTCCATGAAGTCAACAAAGAATCCATGGCAATATTAAAGGACTATATGAAACTCAGAAAAACTCACAACAAGGAAAGACAAAGAAAAAACTACTTGGGAAGAATGTTTGATAATATCTCAAGTGAATTTGCAGGTTGGCCCACCAGAAGAACCAAAGGATCCACTAAATTCTATCAAGCAATTAGTACACCAACTGGTTTACATGAACGCTCGACGAAAGGATGAAAACAAGCAGTTAAAATTTGATCAGACATTAACTATACTACAATAGAATATGCTAAGTTCAAAGAAAGTAGGCAACATCTCTATGTCGTCAATTATAAATCATCCATAATGAATATTACATTGAGTAATTGGCTCACTTATTTTGTAACCACATGCAGTTGACTAAAAGTTCAGTGGGTACTTTTGAAAGAGCTAAAAAATAAAAAGGATTCAACGACTGACCCTTGAGCCTCAGAGGCATTAAAAAAATAAATCGACTAGGAGAAACAAGTAGAGACAGAGTTGCTAGAACAAGAATGACAATGGTTTTTAGAAGGAAAACATGTTTAATTAGAAGCAAACGATGTTATTGACCACATGATCCAGATAATTCAACAAGCCCATTATGTCAAATAACAGTGGAATCCTGACTTGGCAACAGTTCAGGATAGTCCTATCATGACAAAGCTACAATATTTATCACAAATGAAGTCATTACAAGTACAATCCCAAAACAAAATAGAAGAATGACAGACCTTTGAACAACGAATACAATAGCTTGCACCACATATACCTACAATCTCCCTAACACCACTAAAAAGTAAAACAACACCTCATAAGCAGCAATCAATAACTTCTCCATTGAAACCACAATTTGAATTTCTTTGCCCAAGTGCATTTACATCATAGCCTCTACATGTTGAACCAAGGATGCTGACACTAGACTCTGTCACACATGGCCCAAATTGATCTAAGAAACAAAGAGAAACTAAAATGCAAAAAGAAATAAGAGAGGAAGCCTCAGTCGAACAATCGATGAAGGCACAACCAACAGTTCCAGAGCCAATGGTTGACCAACAAAAAATCCAAACAATGGTACCAGATCCAAAAGTTGAGCAATCTACAACAAGTAAAGAAATAGATATAAGGTCGGCCCAGGTAGCACAATCAACGACCCCACCAACATAAAACAAAAAACCAACACAATGTTTGTGAATGATCTCAAACTTTGTAAATATTTTTGTAATTGTAAGTCCAAATCTCCCCTTTCGAGATGAAGAAGGATTTGAGGGTGGGGGAGATGTTGGTAGGCCTAGTCAACTCTGTCGACTATACCCACCAGTGGACCAAGTATCAATCGATTGGGAATGACAAGTCAAATTGTAAGTCAGTCGACCGCTGGTTAGGGTCAACCGACCAAGGTAGTTAAACAATTGCAACTACTTGATAACCAAATCAAAGTATAAATATGGGATCATGAATGTAAGAAAGTGGTGGTGTATTGGTGGTAATTTGGCATCATAAATGATACTTGTTATTGGTCTCTTCGTTACTTTCTCTTCCTTCTCTCTTATGTGCGTGTGTCTGTATGTTTCATGTACAATACATTACGTGAAGTACTATTGGTAACCTCTCTGCACAATCCCCTAGAATACAAGAGCTATCCATTCAAGAACTAAGATAAAAATTTTGTTTTTTGCGGAGGTTTTGTGTTGTTGAGACGGACGAGCCATAGGACTATCGTTTATGGATCAAATGGTATCAAAGTAGTTGCATCCTTAATCGTGACTACTTCCAGGAATTTGAACAGAACATTGCAAATCTCAACATGGGTAAAGCAAGTAGAGACATATTGGAAGACCTATGGGCCAACAATGTTCAGTTTTGAGAAGAGAACGGGCACTTGAAGGAGCAGGTTCAAATGTTTAACAAGAGGTTGGTAGAGATGGAGAGGAACCTTAAGACCTCTGCCAAACTACTGTCATTGCTAAAGAAAAAGTTTGAAGAACACCAAGACACCCTCACTACAGTCATGATAGATTAGGAAAAGCACAAAATGCAGCTTGTACACCTTGGTGAGAAGGTCAGAAACTTGGATAGTTGGCAAGAGGATTGCTCATGGAGATGACATATCAACTACAAGAAGAGTTTGTAGAGATGGAAGAGGTATTTTGAAGGCTCCAAGCAACTGTCCAAGAGCACCGAGAAGCAAGTACACCATCCATTGCCACTTCCTCGAATAGTACCATGACTGAGACCACTTTGGTAAGTTCACCTTCCATAGATATTCCTCAAGAGCAGCTTGGTGAGTTTGAGAAGCATATCAGAGGCATTGGCTCCGAGCTACTAAGGTAGATGGGATATAATAGACAAGGGTTAGGCAAGAGAAGACAAGGCATCTTGAGCCCCATTGTAGCAACACAATGGGTGAAACATGAAGGCCTAGGCTTTGATGGAAATATGGAAAATCCCATGACCATGAAGACCATTTCACGAAGGTGAAAACATGTCGTAGTTGGCTTGTTCATCAGAAGAATGAGCAACAATAGTAAGTGAAGGTGGCATCCCACTACCACCTCAGCCTTCTTATGGTGGATTGAAGGAGGGTAGTGATGAGAAGAGCTTACAAAATCATCCTACACCCGCACTTAGAGAAAGCAACAAGAAGATTAGCCAGGGTAAGAAGAAAAAGAAGAAGACCAGGAGGTCTCCCTCAAACAAGACATTCCTTGTTTGTCATTGTTGCAAGAAGAGAGGCCATAACATTTCCAACTATTGGTACGTAGAGGCATGCTCATGTTGTGGAAGGAAAGGCCATCATGAGGCATCCTACTGGGAGAAGCAAGCCATATTCCATAGGCCTGATTGTTTTCAGAAGAAGAAGTACAAAAAGACTTCTCCTATCCAACAACAAACTCAAAGGAATAGGAAGAAAATGACTATCTCTAACAATCCATACTACAACACCAAGAAATTTGATACCATTGCAAGTTGAGTGGACATTGGGAAGCAAAGTGTTGGCAACTTCATATAGAGCTTCACCCTAGAAACCGCATAGCCAAGAGAAGAGTGTGGAGAGTGAAGATTGTGAAAGACGAAGAGTTGCCTGCATCTCCAATCCAAGAGGAAGAAGTTGTCCAAGAAGAGATAGCAACACATGAGGTTTGTATCACCAACATGATGGACAACAGATTGATGACAAGGGTAGCCACATTCCAATGGTTGTTTTAGATCTTGCATTAGAAGAATCCATTCTTGAAGATGTGCCAAATATTGGTGCACAAAGGTCAATGACCTTTGGAAGAGTTCTTGAGAACTACATAATGTGCTTGCAAGCATGTGCAGACACCATAAGGTTGTTTCCATGACAGAAAGCAACCAATCCTAGCAGAGGAATGCAACCACACTTCCCTTAAGGTTTTGTTGCATGATGGCAACCTGTTGGGGTTACATTGAATAAGAAGACCAACATTTGACTTGGCTTCGTCACTGCCAAGATAGATTGTCTCCAAGACAAAGAGGGAGATGGGAATGGATGTTGACTCTAGAGTTTGGATATGTAAAATTTAGAGCTGAGAGTCAATGAGCAAAGCTTCGTTGTGGGAACAAGCAAGCCAGTAACCAGAGCTA
>ML802852.1:461722-478830 GCA_009831015.1 Picea engelmannii | reverse complement strand
CACTGCCAAGATAGATTGTCTCCAAGACAAAGAGGGAGATGGGAATGGATGTTGACTCTAGAGTTTGGATATGTAAAATTTAGAGCTGAGAGTCAATGAGCAAAGCTTCGTTGTGGGAACAAGCAAGCCAGTAACCAGAGCTAGAGCCATAGCCAAGGACTAGAGCTAGTAGCTAGAGCCATGGGTAGAGCCAGAGCTAGAGTCAGAGTTGTCTCTAGTATTGAATTTTTATGTGAGATGATATATGATATTCAATATATTATTACAATGATGAGTGTTCCATATATAGAGAACATACGGTGACCATCCATGAAAGGATGAGTCCCTTGGATAATAAATAACTATTTATTACTATTACTTATTATATTTAATAATCAATAATTATATTATTAATTATTAATCTAGGAAAATGTCTTCCTGATGTTGTCCAAACATCAACAGCTAGGAACCAAAGTCAAAGCCACTTTTCAAAACAACTAGGAGCCAAAGTCAAAACCACTTTCCAAAGAAGCAAACAAAAGGCACATTGATCCATATTGGTTTCCTTGATCTTTTGAAGACCAAAAATCTTCTCAATGAGAAAATGTGAAGTGATTCGAACCAATGAATGGGAGTAAAACTCACTACCTACAAAGAAATTCTATAATTAATAAATGNGTAAAACAATGTAAATGTAAAACTTGAATAAGACAAAAGAAAAATGAAAAAATTAAATGAAAAAAAATAATAAGAAAGAAGGTTGAGGAATGGGAAACAAAGAGTCAAAATTGTTGACCTACGCCAACTCTCCTTATTTCCTCATTAGCTCCCATTCCCAAGGGGTCTTTTGGCCAAGGAGGAATATGATTAGAGAGCCATGGAAACAATGTAACCAAAATTTGACAGAATGAAGAATTGAACCGCATTGGATGCTGGTTTTCCCATTTGGGTTCCCCGGTAAAATCAAAATCATTGTGTTCATTTTGTGTTTGGATTTATTGATGTTTATTGTTTTGAGAAGTTCTCGTGTGTTTATACTTTGCTGCTTACATCAACGTGCTCCCTGAGTATTTCATGGGTGTGAGAATTCAGGCTTGCCGTAGTTATGTGGCTTTTCTGTTATATTTTCATTCTACAGGCGCAAATGAAGAATACAAATGGCTATTTGTTTTAGACCATCCATACAATGGTTTAATCCCAATCGAGGGTTTGTTTTAGACCATCCATACAATGGTTTAATCCCAATCGAGGGCTGTAGTGGCAACTTCGTTGCCTTCCCCTGATCCGTTTCCTATGCTTAATTGTCAGTTTTTAAAAACTAATTAAATTCATGTGAGAACGTTGACATCCTAATGTTTCTTTACTCCCATGATTGTTGAGTACTTGGGATTTACTTCTACTGGTCGACTTGATTTTATTGCTAGTCGACTCTCTTAATTGTTGGTCGATTTGAGCTCTTACCTGGATGCCTTAACGTCTAGTTGGGTCCACTTAATTGATTGTTAGCGATGCCTACACCTCCAGCTTTTGCATTCTCAGGTAGTGCATATTCAATTTGATTTCCAGAACCGGTTACCATACACCACGTATCCCATACGGGATTCAAAGCCATGTCTTCGGCTTAAAGAGAGGTCCCAACCGCATGCGAGATGAAGCGTTCTGTTTACCCTATCTCCTGTTCCAGAATCAAGTGGTTCATTCTTCTTTTATAAGCATTTTGTCCATGAATTGAAGGAAGTGAATCGTTATGATCGAGGAACTCTTGTACAGGGAACGCTGGACAGTGAGTATAAAACTTTTTTTTATGAATCTTCTACCTTGAAACATTTATCTCCTACCCAATGAAGAAAATTACGAACTTTGAAGAGACAGTACCATTAGCTCGAAGTACAACATAACTGCTTGTTGAATTTTGAACATTTGGCTGAAATGTTGGATATATGTCCATTTGATTTGGGTATTTGTCCCTTTGTTTTGAGGCTGGAAGATACTTCAACTTTTCTGCTCGCCTTGAATATTCTTTTGAACATGGATTTCTTTTAAGCAAACACATACTTTCTTTGAGGAGCAAGACACTTGTAGAAGGTTCTTGAAGATGGTCATTTGTAACCAACAATGGCGCATCCTCAATGCAGCTCAAGGGAATGCTTCACAAGAATTCATGCTTGCATTAATAGGCAAAGGGCAATCCTAAGTTCAATTATCTCTATCATTAGAGGAATATTTAAGTTGGATTAGTTATCTTGGTGAGCATAATAGTGACAAAACTCTATGTGCTAAGCTAGAAGTTTCTAATGAGTGGTTGAAGGGAGAGATCTACAAATATGACCAAACACCCAAGCCTTGGAGCCAGCCAACGAAAGCAAGTTCATGTGCCTTCTGCAAAATAGTGAGCAGAGAGGTGGTTGCAAAGAAGTTGCACTTCTAGTAGCATCAAGCACAAAATCTCAAACTTAGAGACCTGGCATTAGTTGGTTCATTGAGTACATGTTATTTATTGCAATGACCACTAACTACAATGTGCAAGTTGCATTAGTCATCAATAGTCCACTTTGGTTGATATATTATAGGCCTTATAGTCATTTGAAGAACATTGAGACAAAACTCTCTCTGTAGGAGAGAAGAACCAAGATCCTTGCACAGGGCAGAGGACAGAGGCCTTGTAGTCTCCGAAAGACATAGATCTTGTATAGGGCAAAAAGACCATGCTTGGCAGCCTTGCTAGAGATAGGGTATTCTGTATAAGCTTGAGAACAAAGCTTAGAATACATTTCCACATAGGATCTATTTTGGTGAAGTGAGTGCGCTATAAGTCCCTCGTTTACGGATCAAATGGTATCAGAGCATCCAAGAAACCAACACAAGTGCAGCTTAAACCACTTTCATTAAGGCAAGAGGAATTATAAAAGAAGCCATGTGCAACAAGCCACTCATATTTTCTTGTAGAAGCTTGGAAGAGGGCAATAAAGAGATGATTCCACCATCCATATTTGCTCCAACTCTTAGGGGACCAAGCAACCAAGATAGGAAGCATCAACACAAACCGAAGAGGTGTGGCATAGTTTGTTTATGTTGCAAGATAATGGGTCATAAGTCTAGTGATTGTTGGTACTCTAGAAAGCCAATTAGCCCATGCAGGAACTATTGTCAACATTGTAGATTGACTGGACATTAGGAAGCCAAATGTTGGAGGCTTCACCCGAAACTCCATCCCAAAAATCAAATAACTAAGAAGAAAGCTTGGAGAGTCAAGGTCAAGGGTAAAGAGGAGTTCATTGCACTTGCATCTCAAGGAGCAATGGTTGTCCAACGACCTATTGCAGCAGTGAATGCCATTTCTAGCCATGAGATGGACAAAAGGCTTATGTCAAAGGCAACCCTGATTTAATTCTTATCTTCCATCATACAACAAAGATACCCTTTCTTGGAGATTTTCTAGAGTCTACTTGATGATCAGAGAAGAAGATTAAAGGGAGTCAAATCTTTTGGGGACCAAAAACCTCTAAATGGGGAAGTGTGATTTGAATTGGATCCTTGCATAAAATCTTTTTTAAAGTTGTAATAAGCTTGTAATTTTTTTTGTCTTTTTGGAAAAATGGGAAGGGGAAATGAACCAACGTGATGATTGGCCTTCCACAGGTAGCCCATTAAAAATGAAGGTTGTAGTGAAGAAGGGGGAAGCAAGGAGAAATGGGGAAGATAGTAGTAGAAATGAGAGCTTGAAGAGCGCAACCTGCTTGAAGATCAATGAATAAAGGAGTTAAGGAGCCTATCCATGATGAGTGAAGGTGCCTTTGAGCCATGGTCATCTACAATCTATTTTTTGTCCGTGAGTAACAATACACATCTATGTATACCTCACCCCTCTGTATTTATCTCCCGAGCTTAATGAAATTCCAATTAAATGTTTGTTTTCCAATGTAAAATATGTGTGTTAATGGTGAATTTTATCGTTGTGTTAATGGCTATATGACTTTGTTAATGGTTGGTGCTCGAATGTTTGCTCTGGTAAATGCCACAACATAGTTTACCTTCCTTTGGGTTGAATTTTTAGTTGTTGGGTGTTTTATTTTATTTCTAGGCGAATTCTACACTTGTTCTTATGTGATTATATATCCTTGAACGGATTTACATCTCCCTAGGCAAATTTACTTCTGCATGGGCGAATTTATATCTCTCTAGGTGTTTTAATTTGTCCCTGGGTATTTTTATCCATTGCTAAGCAACTAAATCTGCCCATAGAACATTTTTTTTTCTTGTTGATCGATTTCTACTCACCCACAAACCGTATTTGTCCCTCTAGGCCGCATTTTAACTTGTTGACTAGTGTTTTCCAGCCCCCAATGGATCGTTCAACCATTTATTGGAAAGGGAGGGCCGAGTGTTGTGAGATTTTGTTTGGCTAAGTGTTTATCCTTCCTATTGGAACGCCTCATTCATCGTTGGGTTGAGTACCTCCTACCTGAGAAACATAACTACTTCTAAATAGTTGGCCGAGAAGGTAATCATGTCGTTGATTATGCGATTTGCATGGTTGTTGATGATAATATAGAACAATCAAGAGAGTGTTTGTTTTGGTACATGTAAACAAAGCATAAGTGCATTGTGAATTTGACATTGCACCCGTGTTTTGAAGAGAAGCCTTGAGCCTAAATCTAAACAAGGGTATCCATTTAAGAAACAAGATCAAAAAAAAATTTCCACAGAGGATCTGTGTTGTTAAGACGAACAGGCCATAGGCCTACCATTTACGGATCAATCCTTTCCATTGCCAGTAATAGTGCCACCAAATCCTATGGTTCTCTTCATAATTGATAGGGTAAAATTGGGACTTGAGGAGGTCCTTGAATACCTCCCACTATGCATCATGTATAATTAAGGAAGCCCTTGAAATTGAAAAATAACCTAACAACATTAATTGAGAAGACAGTTAGAAACTCGACAACTATTGGAAATCCAACATCTATTGTCTATGTCATTAACACCCCCCCTCCCCCTACCCCATTTTTTCCTCTTGTTTAATTATTCTTTTAGATTCCAATATTTATGATGATTTCTCTCCCCTTTATATTCATCTATTTTCATTACCATATCTCTTGTTTTAACACGCTCAAACCTCCTTTAACAAGTTTCATTATTAATCTTTCCTCTTAATTTATTTTTTTCAACTACTTCCTCCTTTTATTTTATTTTTATTTCTCCAATTCTCTCCCATTTATTTATTTATTTTATTTTGTAAGCAAGCCTGTAGAAATTTGTATTATCAGAGAAAAACTATACATGATCTATGCTGCTAGCCTGCCACTGGGGAAACCAAACTAGCATCAAAAGACTATTGTCTTGGTCCAAATTATTTGAGATAGAAAGTTAAACCATGAACTATATCCAAAATGTCTATGACAAGAAAACCATTTCCTATGATATGACACCTAGGCAGAGTTGAGGCCAGAGAACTTCTACTTCTAGAGTTAAAAAACCAAAAAACTAGTAACCAAAACATTCAGAAAATCAAACAAGAGTAGTTGCAACATCTTCACATCCCAATCACCCCATCTAGGGGAGTATAGTCAACATTTGTGAGTGCCAGACAATCCTTGATGAGGGTTCCTTCATATGATGGATCCCACTGTTTGTCCAACATCTGTTGTTTGCAAGTGACTCCTTCATCAGTGAGTCGATCAACAACTTTGTTTGATGCTTTCCTGACGTGGGATGGGACGACGACCTTTGTCTTGGGTAGAAGAGCTTGAATACATTCCAATCCTCCTTCTAGGCACCAACTATTAGATATTTTGCTTATAGCTGAGCCATGTTGCATTCTTTTAAGCATGAGAATGATGACTTGTGAATCCCCTCTCGCAACTAATTTGGCATAGCCCTCTATTGTTGCGATGAGAAGGCCCATTTTTAAGGCTTGTAATTTTATTCCATTATTTTTGTCTATACAAATGCCACCTGCAAAGGTCCTTAATATACCACCCTTATTGTTTTCAAATGCACCTCCTGGGCCTGTTGATCCTGGGTTGCCTTTTGAGGCACCATCAAATTTTAGCTTAGTGAAGCCAACAGGAAGAGGTTCCCATTTGTCTGGAGTGGTGCTTTGTGGAGTTTTCCTTCTCGGTGTCTAAAGAGAAAAGTTGGGATGGAGATCAAAGATTTTTAAGATGCTTTCTTCCCAGGATGGATATTCCCAGTCATGTTCAATCCACATGGTGATCAATATTGTTTCTTGTATGCATTGCTTAATCCTTTCCCAGAGCTTGCATGCGACCATGTATTCATTTTTGAAAGTTCGATGATTTCTTTCCTTCCAGACCTCCCATAGCAAAAAACCTAGGAAAGGTTGCCAAGTCTGATTCAGAATTGGATTGGTGTAGACAACGGATCTCGAGTGTTCAATCGTGTCAGCTAAGCTTGCTCTGTTATGGTCTGATTGCTTGAAAGTGATGGCGCCTTTGTCCCGTAGAGTGATTGGAAATGAACAAGTGTTAAGGAGATGTTCAATCATTTCCCCTTCTTAACGATATAAAGGACATAATGAAGGCCCTTGGAACCCTTACCAGATTAGATTATCCCAAGTTAAAATTGTACCTCTCGCTAATATCCAAAGGAAAAAGGATATTTTTGGCCATAATTTTGTTTCCAAATTTTTAGCCATACTTCTTGCAGAGGTTGTTCTAGTTGTCTTGTTGTTAGAAGGTAGGCTTCTTTGAGATCGAAGCACCCCCTAGTTTGTAGCCCCAATGAAGCTTGTCCTTCCCTTCATGAACCTTTATCTTCTATTCCAATAGCTCCTACCAGAAGCTCTCCCAATCAATCTCAGGTGGGAGGGGAAGCCAGTGATCTTTGGGCATCCATGATCTCCATTGACCTTATGTGTTCATGGGGGTCCAATATTGTTCCATTTTCTTTTTGTTACAATTTAGCATGGTTTCCCTTAGTAGTTGTAAGTCTTCTCATTCACACCATGCTGGTAGTTGATGCCATGCATCATCCCAAAATAAGGCACTGCACCCATTTCGGACTTCCCAAAAGCAGTGATGTTGGATAATGTTATTGTTATTCCAGGATGCATTCTAGATGAGGGAGCCTGCAATGGTTCCATCCTTGTGGATTAAGTCTTGGTTGTCTGTGTTTGGGATATATTTCCTGCGCCATACGTTACCCCATAAATCATCCTTGCTATGAAGCCATCACCACCACGTTTTGGCCCCTAGAGCAGAGTAGAGGATTTCAGGATCTCTCAGCCCTAATCCTCTTGCTAATTTTGGCAGACAAAGTTTATCCCAAGCAATGAGGGTCCATTTTCTTTCCTTTTGGGCTCCACCCCAGAGGAAGGATTGTTGAAGACTGCAAATAACTTTTAATATGAATTTGGGGGTAGCCAAGGTAGAAAACATATATAAGGGCATAACTTGAAGAACTAATTTGAGCAAGACTAAATGCATTGGCATGTTTAAAGATTGAAAAGTCCAATTGGCAAGTTTGTTTTCCATCTTTGAGAGGAGGTCCTCCCAAGTTGAGTTGCGAAGCACATTATCCATCAACGACGCACCTAGATATTTGGACGGGAGAGTGCTTCTTTGAAAACCAAGAATCCTAGAAATGTTAATTTGAATAGCATGAGAAGTATTAAAGAAAAAAAATCATGACTTACCCTAGTTGATGGAAGTACTCGAAGCCTCCATGAAGTCTGAAATAACCTGCTTGATGGCTTGAGCTTCACAGACTATTGTAATTCCCATAAACATTGTGTCATCAACAAATTGTTAAAGGGAGGATGCAAGGTATTCACCAAATAATCTCAAGCCTCAAATTTTGTTGTTGTCCACTGCTACCTTGATTGCTCTCCCCAAACCCTCGACCATTAAAATGAAAAGAAAAGGGGATAAGGGGTCCCCTTGCCAAATGCTCCAAGAGGGAGAAAAGGTCGTTAAAGGTGAGCCATTTACAAGAATAGAGAAGAACGCTAAAGAAGCGAGAGACGTAATCCATTTGATCTAGACTGTAGAAAAACCAAATGCTAGGAGGATTTGCTTGATGTATTGCCAACTTAGTTTGTCAAAGGCTTTAGACATATCTAATTTGATGAGCATGCATGTTGTTTTGGTATTTTTCAACAAATGAATCATTTCATGAGCAAGAATTATATCGTGTAAGATTTGTTAGCCTTCCACATATCCATTTTGTCCAGGATAAATTAATTTAGGAAGGATAGGCTTGAGATGATTCACAATGACTTCAATGATAATTTTGTAAACCACGTTGCAAAGAGAAATTGGTCTGAATTTGTTGGGGTATTTTGTTGTATCTTCTTTGGGTATCAGGGCTAGAAAGATGGTGTCAAGAGTAGGTAATGTGTTGGAAAATTTGTGAGAGTCATCCAGAATATCCCATACATCATGTTTAATGACTGACCAACAAGCCTAGAAGAAGTCGGTGTTAAAACTGTCCAGTCCTGGAGATTTCCCCTTAGGCATATCCATGACTGCTTGCTCTACTTCCTCTAATGAAATCTATTTGAGAAGGGCATCATTATGTTCCTGTGATATAAGTTGGGGAATGTTTCTCGTTATTTTCTGAATGACAACTCTTTTGTCGGGTTGGGGTTTAGAGAGGAGAGCTTTGAAGTAATGAACCAACTCCCTTTCTATTTATTCATGATCTCTAAGTTGATATCCTTGGCTGTCCTTTATGGATGCTATTATGTTATGGTGGCAGTGTTGGATCATGGATTTGTGGAACAATTTGGAGTTTTTTTCTCCCTCTTTGAGCCACTGCACTCTGGATTTTTGTTTCCATAGAAGTTCTTCTTTCTTGGCTAGGGTCTCTAATTGGATTTCGAGCTATGCTTTTTTTTTTATTAACTGCTCTGTTCTACCCTCCAATATCATTGATTGTTGGATTTTCTCCATTTGATCTTCAAGTTCTCTCTTGGCCTTGAAGATGTCACCAAATTCCTCTTTATTCCATTTTTGAGATGGAGCTTGATGTATTTAAGACGTTGTTGGAATCGATACATGGGGGTTCCCGAATCAACATATGCTTCATGCCACCATTGCAAGATGTTATCTTGGAAGGAAGGGTGACCTAACCAGAAACATTCAAATCTGAAGGCGCGGTTTTTCTGACTACCTTTTAAATCAAGCTCCAGTTTAATGGGCCAATGATCTGATCCCATGCCATGAAGAATGGAAGCTTCTAAATGAAGGTATGTCATCATGAGGGATTTTGAGACGAGGAATCGGTCTAGCTTGGAGGCCACCTGGTTGTCTCCATCACACCGGTTGTTCCATGTGTGTAAACCATTTATTGTTTCTAGACCTATCATTTTTAATTATCGTATAGTTTCCCAGAAGCATTATGAGTCTTGATCTAGTCTTCAAATTCCTCCTCGCTTTTCTGCCAAAGAGATAATGATGTTGAAGTCTCCACCAACTATAGAGTGGTTGTCCCCAATAATAGTTCTGAATACTGGTAAGGAGCTTATATAAAGGAGCTTGTCCAGGATTGCTTGAGGGCCATAAACATTGGTTAGAAATCATGTTAATGTTGAGCCGATTAGCTGAAATTTAGTTAATAAAGTTTTTTGGGTTGAAAATAAATTTGTCATTGATATTTCAGTAGGGTTCCACAAAATTGCTAACCTCACTGCCACACCTTGGGCATCTATAATAATCACTTGGGAGCCTTTCCAATTCATGGAGGCTATTTTTGAAATGAGTTCACTGGGACATTTTGTTTCTTGAAGCATTACAACAGAGGGTTGTTCTTTGAGCATTTTGATTCAAAGAAGCTTGTGCTTGTTTTTCCCATTCATGCCTCTGATATTCCAAGAGACGATCTTCATGAGGAACTAGGGGGTTGGGTGGGAATTTATCCGTCATCATCACTATTCGTCCCAACTTTACTAGCATTTCTCCTAGCTCCTGTAAGAGTTGTTTGTTGCTTCTTCTTCCTCACTTGTTTCCCTCTTTTGATATTTTGGATCCTTTGAAGTATTGGTTTTAACCCCTAAGATGAGGATACAATGGACTTACCTTTGTGTGATGTACCTCAATGCTCTCTGCTTCTAAATAGGGAGTCTTTTAAGAGTTGTAGTTGTTGATTTGGGATGGAGTTTGGGTTTTGTCGCTCCCATGTTGCTACCAAGGATTGTGGATCAAGTTCACCAAGTTCCATATCCTCACCTTGCTTTGATTTATCGTGGTCCTCCCCATCACACATCATGTCCTCCTCTCATTCAACCCCAACGAGAATATTGTTTTCATTTGTTTTTCTACTTTTGATCTACTGCTCTTGGTTCTTGTCTGTTTCCTGTTCATTCTTTGTTGGCATCTGATATTGGTTTTCCTCTTGTGCACTTATGTTGGGTTCATCAGGATTTTTTGATAATATTTCAAAGTTGTTGCTAGTTTGGACTCCTTTGTGATCCTGGGGCACTATGGGCCTTCTATTGGGTCTCCTTCTTGTAGTAACTTTTTCAAAGCCCTCTAAATATTTTGGTGCAAAATTCCTTGCTTGAGGCAATGAGACATTTAACGGACAATCTTAAAAGAGATGGCCATGTTTACGAAATTTTTGGCATCATAAGGGTATATGCCCATAAGTAATGTTTTGGAGCTAGTCTGTGTCCTAATAGCTCGGGCAAATTGATTTCGGCAATGCTTTGGAAACATTCATGTAGACATAAATGCGAGTGTATGAAGTATATAGACCATGCTTGGTTACTTTCGAGATTTTAACAAAAGATCAAAGGGCATTTCCGTTTCCTTCCAAGATTTCAACGTCCTGGAATTCTTGCGCCAATGAATATAATCTGATCCAAACAAGTGTAGCAATGAAGTCTTCCTTGTTTGGGCTGAATTTTTCTATCGAGAGGTGGAGATATAGTCTCATCGAGTTAAAGAAATAAGGATCATTCTCAAAAATCCTTTCCCGATCTTCCAGGTTAGTGAATATTACTGTAAAGAACCCTTTAGAGCCCAGTTTTAGATCAACCTGACCTTTCGGTTTACATCGCGTATTGATCCACCAGATCAAGGTTTTTTCAGTAGGCCAGATGTCCATGAATTTGCCAATGACAACATGGCCTTGCATATACTGAATGTATTCCCCTATTATTGTCGATGTGATCTCATACTTATGGGTTTCCATTGTATTCGATATACAACGACCTGAACCGCGTGGAAGTGGTTGCTCTTGATTAGTTTTATGTGCACCTTCATCATCATTTCCTACCCCTCCTACTCCCGAAGTGCGTTCTGTGGCCTTGTCTCGATACGAGAATACTAACGTGTTTCTGGTAGGAGTGCACCTCTCTCTAGCTAGGGCATTACTGTAAGAGGGAGCAACACCCCCTCCTCCAGCAATTGCCATGGCACTCAGAATCAAACCCTAGACGAATTCGTGCTACAAACCTTTGTCTCTGGAGTTCTCTCCTTTTCTCAATCATAAGGAAAACATTATTTATTTATTTATTATATATTTTTCCATTTTTCTCTTTTCTAAATCTTAAATTTCTCTATCTTCTTTATTTCAAATATTTATTTATTTCTTAATACCCTTTTACCTCTCTTATATTTATTTATTTCCTAATACCCTTTAACCTCTCTTATTTGGATGAAAATTTATTATTAATATCTTTTAGTTGATTAATTTTAGTTATAACAATATAATCTTATTAGATATATTATAGGATCATAGTCTCATCCTATTTGTACTAATAATATTTTTCATATTATTTTATTACTTAAATTTATTTCTATTTTATTGTTATTATTCTTTTTATTTCATTATAGTTATGGTTGATTAGGTATAAATTTATTAATTTATTTTATTATTCTATGTATATTTTATATTAGTTTATTCCAATGGCAAGGTCTTCAGGTAAGGTTCTCACTTACCTTGGTTTGCTAGGAGGTCAGGTCTATTTGAGATCGTTGAGGTTATTTCACTTAAATTTTTATTTATTTATTTTTAATTATTAATTGTTTACAAAGCTTTTGGGAAAATTTGAATGAGACAAACGAGCGGAGAAACTCATAAGAGATTCTGGTTGAGCAGCTAGAAGACTACCCAAGCCATAGCTCTGCAACCTGACAGAGAAACAGGTAGAGGTGCTTCTCAACGCGGACACAGAGGAAGATATCTACCCATGCATATTTATGATCTTACGCACAGAGAAGCTCGTTGCCCTGGACGCTGGAGTGTAACAGAAAACACAGACGCACCCAAAGGGGAATATAACACCAGATATAACCATAGAGAGTAGAGGAAGCCCTATCGCAGACATATTCTATAAGCACTTGAAGCAGGTATTTATTTTTCAGAAAACTGTGTATTCTTAAATTCTGAAAATTTCGAGTCTTGTTTGAGAGCACAACATTGTTTGTTCTAAATACTTTTCTGAAAATGGAAAGGCACAGACGTTGGAAAAATTTAACTGGAGAAATAGTAAAAATGCAACTGCATTTATCAACGTAACATCACTGAGTATTGTGAGCAGAACAGAAATGAAACCCAGTATCAAAACTTAGTAGAATGGACAGCAAAAGATGTCGAAGCAAAAACAAATATTAGTCTAGCGATGTCCAACAGTCAATTCGATTGCTTAGATTTCACAAAACGTCACTGAAAGTATGAGAACAATGGTGAAACTGTTTTGGTCAAAATCTCGTAATGCAAAGCTCTGTCAATGAAACAATTTTTTGCATTAAAATAGTAAAGATGAATCTGTGTCCAGTCATATCAACACGTTCAAGGCATTAATACAACTGCGGGTAGAAGTGGGTGCAAAAGTAGAAGAAGATGAAGCCATGGCTATTTTACCTTATCTTTCCTAGTTCCTGATTGGCTATGGGAGGTACGCTGAGAATGGTCAGAGGATGCCAAGATCACGCACATGATCTACCAGCTACAGGCCGATTCACAGGCACACCTAGGTTACATTTCGCAGGTTGATGAGCTCTGCTATAAAGGTTGTATTGTTTTGGTTCGAGATTCCTCATTTAAATACAAAGTGTTTTTTGACTTACACTCTTCTTCCATAGCGAGTTGTTTTGGGTTTCAAAAAACATATGATGGTATTAAGTGTTCATTCTTTTGGAAGGCATGAAGATAGACATGTACACCTTTGTGGTTGAATGTGATACTTGGCAATGGTACAAAGGGGAAATAGTAAACCCTCTGAGAGTCTTACAACACTTACCCATCCCTATAACTGTGTGGGCTCACATTTTTATGGATTTCATTGTGAGGTTATCAAAATCAGACAACAAATCAGTGATAATGGTAGTTGTTGACAGCCTTTCCAAATATGCTCACTTTTGTGCTTTAGAACACCCGTTCAAGGCCTCCACAATAGCACTAGTCTTTATGGACAATGTTTTTAAACTGCATGGCATGTCTAAATCCATTATGATTGAGCATGATTCCACCTTCGTTGACAATTTATGCCAGGAGTTGTTTTGGCTTCAAAGTACCCAATCAAATCCCATCATTGCATATCACCCTTAACTCAATGGCTAGATGGAAGCAATCAACAAATGTTTGGAAGCTTATTTATGTTGTTTTAGTTCAGAAAGAAAATCCCAATGGGTCCAGTGGTTACCCCTGGACAAATGGTGGTACAATACTACCTATCGTGGTGCCACTAAAATGATCCCCTTTAAGGCAATCTATGGACAATTGACCCCGTTAAAGATGTCATACTTGCTAGTCCTTTGTAAGGTTCAAGATGTGGACAACACCTTGATAGCCTGTGCTGACATTCTTCATACCCTCAGAGATAATTTGGTGTTGGCTCAAATTCACATAAAACAACAAGTTGATCAACATCACTTCGAATGCCATTTTGACGAAGGGGATCAAGTGTTCTTGTGTCTCTTGTAGATTTTTGAGGAACTAGAAGGCTGCCCAACAGGTCTGTTTTTTAACCCTTGTTGGGCTCTAAGTTTACTCAATCAAATCTATCCTTGCTGTTGTTTTAGGACAGCGAACAAGTCTGAAATTTTCTGCCAAGAATTTTGCTTTCAAAGTTCAAACTGATGGTTATATGCTCTTTTAAGGTGCCCTTGCAAGTGTTTTAGTCACTGAATGTTAGCACATGCAAACCTCAAAACATATAGCACTCTCTAGGATTTTTACAAGCTCGTACTGTTGATTTAAACACTAAGCATATATGAAATTTGAACACAAGTATTTTGGGTCAACATGACCCTGGATAAAACTCCCTAGGGAAAACCAGTTTAGAATGAAAGTGTATATATGTGATGTCTCAAGCATGGAAAACAACAAGTAAGCAAATACAATGGAACCTGTACAAATAGCAAGCTCCTCTCAAGCTTTGCTAAAAGGTTCCAAGAAGGATGAGCTCAAACAAGTGCGCCCCCCTTCCTTTGTTGCCTCTTCCACTGAACTAATGTGCCTTTGATCCTCCCTTGGTTGTTTGAGAAACCCTTGCATGCAAATCTCTATTTGTATGTTGTCCCAAACCTCCATCAATCAGATCTGCAAAAGATCAATAACTACTAGTCCCTGCTAAGCTTGTGCCCTCCTACAAGAGTGTGCCCTCCATTGAGCAAGAACCCTCACCACAAAATAATCAGGCTCTAAGCCTCCTTGCGCCCTCCATGAAAGATGTCGCCCAAGCTCTCCTGTCCCAATGCTTTCATTCTCTTCTCAATGCTGCTCTCCAAACTCTCCAAGTGAACAAATGAGTGAATGAGCCTCCAAATGCCCTATACGCCCTTCTTAAGGAATCATAAAGAAACCTAAGAGATGAATGGCTAGGATCACTCCAAGCCATCTCTAATCCATGGTTGAGATCTCTAAAAAAGAATCTCAATTCAAAACCCACTTTGGGTTAAGTTTCCATAGTTTATGTTATCGCACAATCTATACTTGCCCAAAGCCTAAAGGCAAGTAGGCCTAGATTGACGTAACACGGAAGTAGTCCTATCACTGTCACCCCAATAAGATACCTCTTTGTATTTAGGAGGAGAAGAAACTCACTCCATGGGAGACATCCCAAGACCTAGTTGGTTGATGAAGGGTAAAAAGACCAGGTAAAATCCACCCCTCTCTCTAGGTCACTCAAGGAAAGAAATCATTTGGTAAAGTTAAAGGGGCAAAAGGAAAAGGAAATGAATGGTACCTGCCCTTTACCAATGAAACAACAAACGTTAGCAGTAAGCAATGATATCAATGTTTCAAATCAATGACTTCAAGATATAAATATGCTACTGAAACACTAAAAGATGAAATGTATAGCAACAACAAATATGTCCAGAAATTTCAAGCTATGATGACAAAAAATGATATAAAGACTTTGCAATTTTGATAGTACTTTGTCACTCACAATTTCAAGATTTAAAACAAGTCAATAAGTGACTTGAATAGGCTGTCAAAACACTTGTAACAACAGCGAAATAATAATGATGACAACAACAAAACCACTTCAGAAAAAGTACTTAGTTTAGGCAATATAGACAAACACTTTAGTATATATTGATAGTAACTTGTCAATTACAAATGTTGTGTGTTAAGTCCCATACATGTGGACACGACACATGGAGGACACGAAAATACAAGTATCTGACACGGGCACGATGACCCCCAGAAACAGGACACGTGGGGACACGGATTCGACCTAATTCGTGTCCAACACGAAAATAGGTCATGTCCTTCACACGTGACACAACCTAAATTCGTGTCGGACACGAATTAGGATGGTGTCCCAATTTCCTGACACGTGTCACAGAAAAAGGAGGCCCGCGCCCTCTAAAAAGTGTATTTCTCATTCATTTTCTCATTGTTTTCTCAACAGGTCACAGTGTGGGCGATTTTGGTGAGCAAGGAAGAGGTTTTTGTGCAGGTTTGAGAGCATTGCAAGTGTTTTCAAGTGGATTTGAGGACCAAACTGCAGGTTTTCTACTACAGCAGTGATATTTCTTCCTCCTCCAACAAAACTGATGGCTCAATCATCAAAGACAGCAGCAAAAGGGCAAAGGAAAGGGAAGAATCCCAATGTTGGTGTTGCTCCTCCAACAAATTCAATACCCTCTTTTAGTGTCCCATATTCTGCAAGTGGAGCTGGAAGTGAAGCTTCAAATGATGGAAAAATCAGCAGGGCAGCAAAACAGCAAAGTCAAGACAACAAATATCCATTGTGGAAGTATGTTACAAAGAAACAAGGAGATGGGGCCAAGGCAAAGGGGGGTGGGAATGTTTTGTGGACATGTGGCTTTTGCCATAATGATTTTACATGCACTTATTTCCGAGTTAAAGGCCATTTGTTGGGGCTTCCTTGTGGACTTGCAGCATGTAAATCAATGAGTGCATCCAAAAAAAGAGAAATGGAAAAAGAGGATGTTATTGGCTTGGGAAAGGTGGCAACAGCATCCAAGAAAATCCAAAATGATGATCCTCTTCCATACTTGAAGAAGCCATCTAGCAATTTTAAATTTGGGAGTGGGAGTGCAACTCAAGTTACTCAACAAGCAAGAAAGAGGGGGTCAACTGGTCCAATGGACAAGATATTTCAGCGAGAGAAGCGAGAAGAGGTTGATCTTACCATTGGTTTCTTTTTCTATCTCAACTTCATTTCCTTCAATGTTGCATGGTCTCCTTTGTTTCTTGAGATGTGTAGAGCTCTAATTGATCAGGCTCCAATCGAATATGTTCCTCCTAATTCAGAGAAGCTTAGAACCACATTGTTGGTGAAGGTAAAGAAGGAGGTGGATAAAATCCTACAACCTATCAAATCAGCATGGCCCTAAACCGGTGTTAGTATTGTTTCCTATGGTTGGACAGATGCAACACGCCATCCACTCATCCACTTCATGGTGTCTTCCCTGAATGGAGTAGTCTTCTTGAAAGCAGTGGATGCTCTTGGAAAATACAAGGATGCACAATATATGGGTGAGTTGTTCATTAAGGTTATTGAAGATGTAGGTGTTGATTCTTGTGTGCAAATTATTATAGACAATGCACCTGTTTGCAAGGTTGTTGGCATGATTGTGGAAGCTAAATATCCACAAATATTTTGGACACCTTGCATTGTTCATTCTTTGAATTTAGCACTTAAATCTATTGTTGTGGAAGTGACATGGATGGGAAGTCTTATT
>ML802852.1:419279-444514 GCA_009831015.1 Picea engelmannii | reverse complement strand
TATCTCTTGAAATCTAAAGATGAAGTGTTCAACAAATTCAAGGAATTCAAAGCCTTGATAGAGAATCTTTCTGAAAGAAATATCAAGATACTCAGGTCAGATAATGGAGGAGAATACACCTCAAAAGAGTTTGTGAACTTCTGTAAATATGTTGGGATCAAGAGGGAACTCACTACTCCCTATAATCCTCAACAAAACGGTGTGGCTAAAAGAAAGAACATAACAATAATGGAAACTGTGAAGACCATGATCCACTATCAAGATCTTCTTATGTGCTTATGGGCAGAAGCAGCAATGACAGACATATATGTGCAAAACCGATTGTCTCATAGTGCACTTGGGTTCAAGACCCCGGAAGAGATGTTCACCGGAAAGAAGCCAGAGGTAAGCCATCTCTAAATATTTGGCTACCCAGTATTTATACATATACCGAAAGAGAAAAGAAAAAAAATGGAACCCTCGGGAAAGAAGGGAATATTTGTGGGATATTGTGAGGTCTCTAAGGCCTTCAGGATCTATATACCAAGTCACTGCCACATTGAGAACAGTAGGGATGTGACCTTTGATGAAGATGCAACGCTCAAGAAATCGAGAAAATGCCATCTTGAAGAGGTATATGAAGAGGAACCCATAATCCCCAGAGTTGCATAATCAGTGAGGGAGGTTCCTAGAGCTGATGAACCAGTGAGGGAAGTCGTAACTTCCCCTGATGAGGAAATTCTAGAAGATCATGATGTAGCAGAGTTTCAAGAACCTCCTCAGATGACGATCCTCTATAAAAGAAAGCCAGCTTGGGCTAGAGAGCTTATTCAAGATGGAGAGAAGTATGGTGTTCCTGAAGGAACCACGAGACATGTGAAGAAACCTAAGCCATTCTCCAGTTATATGGCTTTGATGTGTGATCTCCTAGAAAAGGAGCCTACATACTTTGAAGTTTGAAGAAGCCATTCAGAAGAAAGAATGGGCAGATGCCATGACAGAAGAATACCAATCCATAATAAAGAACAATGTATGGGAAATAGTTCCCAGACCGAATAGCAAGGATGTGGTATCGTCCAAATGGCTCTTCAAAATAAAACATGTTGCTGATGGAAGTATTGAGAAGTATAAAGCAAGATTTGTAGCTCATGGCTTTTCTCAAAAAGAAGGCATTGACTATGAAGAGACATTCTCTCTTGTAGCCAGATACACTTTGATTAGAACCATCATAGCCCTTGTAGCTAAGATGAAGTGGAAATTACACCAGATGACAACTTTCCTAAATGGTGTTATCGAAGAGGAAGTGTATATAGAGAAACCTCAACGATTTGAATTTGAATACAGGAAGTCTCATGTCTGCAAGTTGAAGAAAGCCTTGTACGGATTGAAGCAAGCTCCTAGAGCTTGGTATGGCTGGATAGACAGCTTTCTGACGAGCTTGGGATTTACCAAGAGTAAAGAAGATTCTAACCTCTACTTCAAGGTTATGAACGATGAGCCAGTAATACTATTATTGTATGTGGATGACTTATTCTTAACTGGAGAAGAAAATCTCATCACTGAATGTAAGAAGAGACTCGCTTCAGAATTTGAGATGAAAGACCTTGGCCTAATGCACTATTTAGGTCTTGAGATATGGCAGAGTCCAGAGAGGATCTTCCTTAACTAAGGGAAGTATGCAGTTGAAATCTTGAAGAGATTCGACATGTTAGAGTGCAAGCTTATGGAAACGAAGCTGAAGTTGTTGGTCGATACTTCGTCAGAATTGATTGATGCCACACTGTACAGACAAATTATTGGATCGCTGATGTACCTGACAAACACCAAACCAGACATTTGTTTTGTCGTGAACACCTTGAGTCAGTTTCTGGTAGAACCCAAACATGTTCACCTTGTGGCTACAAAACATGTGATGAGGTACCTTAAGGGTACATTAGATTGTGGTCTCAATTGTGATGGAGATCATGATTTCACATTGAGTGGGTACACTAATTCAGATTGGGCAAGAAGTGTTTCTGACAGGAAAAGCAGTTGAGGATGTTGTTTCAGTTTGGGATCAGCCATGATCTCATGGAAGAGTAGGAAGCAATCCAGCATTGCTCTCAGCACAGCGAAAGCATAATACATTGTTGCATGTTCTACCAGCTGCGAAGCTATATGGCTTCGAAAGTTGTTGACCGGCTTATTTGACCTAGAGATGGAAGCAACCACGATCCTATGTGACAACCAGAGCTGCATAAAGATGACAGAGAATCATGTATTCCATGACAGGTTGAAGCACATAGAGATTTGTTATCATTACATCCGTGACATGGTGCAGAGAGGAGCCTTAATGCTCTAGTACGTTAGCACGGATGAACAAGTTGTTGATGTGTTGACCAAGCCTCTATCTCGTGTAAAGTTTGAGCACTTTTGAGATAAGCTTGGTATAGTCTGAAAGGACCTTCCTCGAAAGGGGGAGTAGTTGTTGTGATGAGACATCTCTTGCTTCCAACCTCATTGTTGTGACGTAAAGCAAGACGATGTGATGAGACTAATACTGTACTTCCGACTTGACAGCTGTGACGTAAAGCCAGTCTAGTATCTTGCTTCCAACCTGATGGTTGTGACGTAAAGCAAGACGATGTGATGAGACTAGTACTATGCTTCTTCCTTGACAGTTGTGACATAAAGCCAATCTAGTATCTTGCTTCCAACCTGATAGTTGTGACGTAAAGCAAGACGATGTGATGAGACTAGTACTGTGCTTCCAGCTTGACAGTTGTGACGTAAAACCAGTCTAGTATCTTGCTTCCAACCTGATGGTTGTGACGTAAAGAAAGATGATGTGATGAGACTAGTATTGTGCTTTCGGCTTGACAGTTGTGATGTAAAGCCAATCTAGTATCTTGCTTCCATCTTGAGTGTCGTGACGTAAAGCAAGATGTTGAGATAAGACTAGTACTATGCTTCCAGCTTGAGAAGTTGTGACGTAAAGACAGTCTAGTATCTTGCTTCCAGCTTGATTGTTGTGACGTAAAGAAAGATGAGTACTGAGCTTCCAGCCTTACAGCTGTGATGTAAAGCCAGTCCTGTATTATGATGAGCCAGCCTCGTGCTGTGATGATGATTATGTATTAGTTTTATACTAATACATATTGATGCAGATGATGATTGCATTCCTTTGTGAATGACGATGTTGTCGATGAAGAAAACTTCTGATGATTTATATATATGCCAGTCAATGTTCCAAGATGATATTGATGATGTTGTCCTCCTGATGTCGTTGATGATAAATGCCTCTCTCTTGTCTGATGTTGTTGAAGAATACCCTTCTTGTTAAGGGGGACTGTTGAAATAATGTAACTCCAAAGTGTATTCTTATTATTATTTGATATATTATTTATTGGATCAATCCCCATTGTGGATTGATCATGTCGGTTATTGTAAAAGGACCAAATCCTCTTTTGCGGATTGGTCATAATGTAATTGTAATAGGCAGAAAGAGAAGTCGGCCCCAGAATATATCAAAGAGGGCCCGGAATATAATAAAGGTGGTTATAACCACCCAGGAGAAGAAGTCGGCCCTACCAGTGAAAGGACACTCCCACACGTGCCAGTCTTGTATAAATAAGGAGGCTAATGCCTCACTTAGACACACACTCACTTGTTCATTGAGAGACAAGTTTCGGAGCTACAGTTGGAGAAGAGAGAGAGAGAGAGAGGCACATCTTTGGGAGAGAACATTATGTACTTGTTTGAGTTATCTCTTGGCATTGTATTGGCTATCTATAATAAGGAAGTTTTGCTGGGTTTTCTTCCCCTAGAGGGTTTCCCAAGATAAATGTTATGTCTCTTGTGATTGTGTATTTCTCAGTGATCTTGTCTTATGTTGTTGTTATCTATTGAAATGCAAAGAACTATAATAATGGCTTAAACATTAACAATTATGTTGTGAAGGGTACAAGTCGGCCCCACCATGTGAAAGATAATTATTATCGTGTAAAGATTAATTATATTTTTGAGTTATAGAAGTTGGCCCTATTGTGCCAATAGACACACCTTTTGTCGTGTCAAGTTTTTTGTAAATAGGAGTGGATCTCCATTGTCGATCACAGTCACTTCACTTGTCACCTCATAATTTCAGCAACACTTGTACGACTAAAGTGCACATCTCTCTTGGGCGCAGATTTCTAGGTCAAGTAAGAACCCTCTTGTGTGCTAGGGTTTGGTGGTGTGTGGAGGATCTTCTCTTGAGAATATAACAAAGGATTGCTGGGTTTTTCCATTGGTTGAGAAGGATTTTCCCAGGATAAACTCTTGTGTTCTTGTGCATGGTTATTCTTCTTGTGATCTTGGTTACTGCAACTAGAGTAGCTACATTGTTTATGGTTCAAGTACATGCTAAATTGAAATAAACCATATGTTCATGAGCTAAGCATAAAAAACTCAACATGGTATCAAGAATCAAGAATTGAAATTCTTCATGAGCCTAGTGCATGAGCTAAGCACTAGGCTGGCATCACAACACAAAGCTGGCAACAACACTACTCCCCATTTCGAGGGAGGTCCTTTCGGACTACACCAAGCTTATCTCGAAAGTGCTCAAACTTTACACGAGATAGAGGCTTGGTCAACACAACAGCAACCTGTTCATCTGTGCTAACATAATGGAGTTTTATGGCTCCTCTCTGCACCATATCACGGATGTAATGATATCGAATCTCTATGTGTTTTGACTTGTCATGGAACACAAGTTTCTCTGTCATCTTTATGCAACTCTGGTTATCACATAGGATCACGGTTGCTTCCATCTCCAGATCGAATAGACTTGTCAACAACTTATGAAGCCATATGGATTCACAACTAGCGGAACATGCAGCAATGTATTATGCTTTTGTCGTGCTGAGAGCAATGATTGATTTCTTCCTACTCTACCATGAGATCATGGCTGACCCCAGACTGAAACAACATCCTGAAGTGCTCTTTCTGTTAAAGACACTTCCAACCCAATCTGAATCAGTATAACCACTCAATCTGAAGTCATGATCTCCATTATAACTGAGACCACAATCTAATGTACCCTTAAGGTACCCCATCACATGTTTTGCAGCAACCAGGTGAACACATCTGGGCTCTACCAAAAACTGACTCAAGGTGTTCACAGCAAAACATATATCTGGCCTGGTGTTCGTTAGATACATCAACAATCCAATGATCTGTCTGTATAGCGTAGCATCAATCAATTATGACGAAGTGTCAACCAAGAGCTTCAACTTTGTTTCCATGGGTGTATTCATGGACTTGCACTCCAACATATCAAATCTCTTCAGTATTTCAACTGCATACTTCCCTTGGTTGAGGAAGATCCTCTTTGGACTCTGCCAGACCTCAAGACCTGAGAAATAGTGCATTAGGCCAAGGTCTTTCATCTCAAATTCTGCAACGAGCTTCTTCTTACATTCAATGATGAGATTTTCTTCTCCAGTTAAGAATAAGTCATCCACATACAACAACAATATAACAGGTTCATCATTCATAACCTTGAAGTAAAGGTTAGAATCAGCTTTACTCTTGGTAAAGCCCAAGCTCGTCAAGAAACTGTCAATCATTCCATACCAAGCTCTAGGAGCTTGCTTCAATCCGTATAGAGCCTTCTTCAACTTGCAGACATGAGTCTTCCTGTCTTCAACTTCAAACCCTTGAGGTTGTTCTATATACACTTCTTCTTCAAGAAGGTTGTTTTCACATCCATTTGGTGTAACTTCCACTTCATCTTAGCTGGAAGGGATATGATGGTTCTAATTGAAGTGTGTCTGGCTACAGAAGCAAACATCTCTTCATAATCAATGCCTTCCTTTTGAAAAAGTCCACGAGCAACAAACCTTGCTTTATATTTCTCAATACTTCCATCAGCAGCATGTTTTATTTTGAAAATCCATTTGGAAGATACCACATCCTTACTCTTCAGTCTGGGAACTATTTCCCATACATCATTCTTTATGATGGATTGGTATTCTTCTGTCATGGCATCTGCCCATTCTTTCTTCTGAATGGCTTCTTCAAAGCAGGTAGGCTCCTTCTCTAAGAGATCACACATCAAATCCATATGACTGGAGAATGGCTTGGGTTTCTTCACTTGTCTCATGGTTCCTTCTGGGGCACCATACTTCTCTCCATATTGAATAAGTTCCCTTGCCCAGGCTGGCTTTCTCTTGTGGGAGATCGTCATCTGGGGAGGTTCTTGAGATTCTATTATGTCATGATCTTCTAGAATCTCCTCATAAGGGGAAGTTATGACTTCCCTCACTGGTTATGCAACTCTGGAAGCTACATGTTCTTCTTCATATACTTCTTCAAGCTGGCATCTTCTTGATTTCTTGAGTGTTGCATCTTCATCAAATTTTACATCCATGTTGATCTCAATATGATGGTAACCTGGTATATAAACTCTGAAGGCCTTGGAGATCTCACGGTATCCAACAAATAATCCCTTCTTTCCTGAAGGATCCAGCTTGGTTCTCTTCTCTTTTGGAATGTGTACAATTACTAGGCAGCCAAATATTTTGAGATGGCTTACTTCTGGCTTCTTTTTGGAGAACATCTCTTCAGGGGTCTCGAACCCAAGTGCACTATGGGATAATCTATTTTGTACAAATATTGTTGTTTTTGTTGTGTCTGCCCATAAGTGCATTGGAAGATCTTGATTGTGGATCACGGTCTTCATTGTTTCCATTATAGTTATGTTCTTTCTTTGTGCTGCACCATTTTGTTGAGGATTGTAGGGAGTGGTGAGCTCCCTCTTGATCCCAGCATCTTTGCAAAAGTTTGCAAACTTTTTTGAGGTGTATTCTCCTCTATTATCTGACCTGAGTATCTTGAAATTTATTTCAGAAAGATTCTCTATCAAGGCTTTGAATTCCTTGAATTTATTGAACACTTCATCTTTTGATTTCAAAAAGTGAACACGGGTTTTACGAGAATAGTCATCAATAAAGGATACATAATATACATACCCATTGATGGAGGTTGATGGCATTGGGACACACACATCTGAGTGAATGAGCTCTAGGACTCCTTCTGCTTTATTGTCTCTCTTCAGGAAAGGGTTCTTGATGTTCTTTCCTTGTGCACATCCATTGCACACTCCTTCATGGTCAACCTTGAATTCTGGTAGACCTGTGACTACCTTGCTTACATATGGTAATGCCTTGTAGTTGATGTGGGCTAATCTTCTATGCCAAAGTTCACATGGATTCTCAATGGAGTGGGTCATGGCTGCGTCTAAGTGACCCTTTAGCTTATACAAGCCACCTTCTTCTTTTCCAATAACAATTACTTCTTCCATGGTTTTTCCTTTGGCCCACATAAGAACTTCTCCATCTATGAAGGCAACTATGAAGTATTTCTTTTCTAAAGTTGAGATGGGCAGTAAGTTCTTTGTCAAACCTGTTACATATACTACATCCTTCATCTTCATTGGGGTCCATGAATCAAGCTTGTAGTTTGATTCTCCTACTCCCTTGACAGGGTATTGATAATCATCTCCAAGTGTAACTTTTTGGGGAAACTTCTTTTCTATAAGGCAAGAGAGAATGTCTCTTTGACCTGTCATGTGCTTGGAAGCACCACTATCAATGAGCCAAGTGTCATCACCAGGTGACACTGATCCTGAGAGGGCAGAGATTAAGACATTGTCTTCAATCTGTTATTTTATCATCTTTGTGGGTGGCTCTTCATATTCAATTGCATGGGCACGGTGCCTCTTGTTTCTCTTCTTGTATTCTTTTCATCTAGTTGGACAATGCTTATCGTTATGTCCCATCTTGTCACAATGGTAACATTGGTAGGATGAAAAATCTTTTTCTCTTCTTTTCCCTTTCTGAAACTTCTGGAATCTCCTTGGATGAGACTCTTTATGTATGAATTTGTTTTGGGGGTGAGACTCCTTATGAGTTTATTTCTGGAAGTAAGACTTATTTCTTCCTCCTTTAGTATGAGTAGCTAGGGCTTGATCTTCATCTCTTGATAGCAAAGCTTCTCGGTTAGCTACTATTGCTTCTTCTTGAACACATTCTTCCCAAAGACTGTCAAATTGTAGTTTGTCTTTTCTGGCACAAATAGTTTGGATGAATGCATCCCAAGGTCTTGTGAGACCATTAAGGGTTGTCATTATAAGTTTGTCTTCATCTATAGTATCTTCAATTGCTTCTAGTTGTTCTTTGAATTGTGATATTCTGGAGAAATATTCCTGGATTGTTTCTTCTTTCTGCATCCTTGTATTCTTGAGTTGAGTTCTTAGATTCATCTTTCGATTGATGTTCCTTCCTTCATATAATCTGGTTAGGGCATCAAACATTTCTTTTGGAGTCTTATTTGAAGCCACTTGAGGAATCAAGTGATCTTTGATAGAATCTCCAATGATTTTTTTGGCCCTAACTGTATCCTTTTGGTGTTTTTCTTTAGCTGCAGCATCAACGGGTTTTGGTACATTTTCTTTAATGAATCTTGCTATGTCATTCTCTTCAAGAATGAGTGCAATCCTATACTTCCAGGCATGAAAGTTTTCCACACCTTCTAGCTTGTCAACAAGCTTAGTGCTTCCACGCATCTTTACCTGGAACTAGGAAAATGACCAAAAATTGAAAATGATCAGAATTGAATTTTGAACTTACCAAGAGGTGCGCTTGGTTGAGGCGAGTAGCCTGGGGTAGTTAGATTTCAAAAAATCCAAACTTTTCCCCCTCAAACTTGACTAGTGGATTTCTGGACTGGTGCTTCTGGTTTTTTGGTACTTATGGTACTTCTGGTTTTCTGGTACTTCTGGTTTTCTAGTGCTTCTAGTTTTTCTGGTACCGGTGAAAACTAGGGTTTCACTTTCCAAGAGTTCTATCCACTGAAAATTTGCGTTGAAGGTTCCAAAGAGTTCCTTGGGCTAGGGCGCACTTTTCTAGATGACTTTTGGGCTGAAATTCCTCTTCAATAAAAAACCCTAATTTTCTTGTACGGCAACAATGACATTTTTCTTTATCCAGTGAAAGATGTTGTCTTCAGCTTAGCTCTGATACCATGTTAAATTTTAAGTTATTATTAGGTTTCTTTTCAATTTACTAGATAACCATAGCATAGATAGGATCATTGAGAGAAACACAATCACAAGATACACAGCATTTATCCCGAGAAACCCTCATGGGGAAGAAAACCCAACAAAAACTTCCTTAATATAGATAGCCAATACAATGCCAAGATAATAAACCAAATACTAGAGAATATCCTCTCCCAAGCAATGTGCCTCTCTCTTCCTTCTTCCGACAACTGGTAACTGCAACGTCCTTCAATACTTGCGCACTAGATGAGTGAGCTAAGTGAGTGAACAAATGAGTGGTTGTCTTCCTTTATTTATACAAGTTGGCAAGCACTGAAAGGAGGTGTCTCTTCACTGGCAAGGCCAACTTGTCTTTCTGGGTGGTTAGAACCACTTTAATTTGCCTAGGGGCCGACTTGTTAATTTGCATATTACAATTAGGGTTTGGCCAATCCGCAAAAGGGGATTTGGTCAATTACAATGCCCAACATGATCAATCCACAAAAGGGGATTGATCTAATGAATAATAAATCAATAATAAATAGAATACGCTTTGCAGTTACAATATTTCAACACTATGAGCATTTGTCCTTCAACAACATCATCCTTTGGAGAGAATTAATCTTTGGGCTTGTTACATACAGATCCAATGTAGTGATCCTCAATAGTAGCACCTCACCTTGGGCATTTGGGGTGGTCGTAAGGCCTTTCTACCACTTTCACTCCTAAGAACATGATATGGTTGTGATTATTATTTGTTGTTGAGGCCAGACTTTCTAATTGTTCTATTCCTTTCACTTCCAACATGGAACCTGATTTGTCATCCACATTTTATCTATTGGCCAAAGAACTATGCTTATGAGTGGCACCAATGGTGAGCAATTATCGTAAGACAATAGGTGTTCTTTCACCAATGCAACAAACAAGAGAGGTCTCAACCTCTCTCCTTGAATAACATGATGCTCATCCACATTTCTAACAAGACCTAATGCTATGTAGCTTCCTTTTTGTCAACATCTATGTAACAGTGTAACTTCCTTTGAAGTGCCCCCTATTGACACCACAACATGCCCATATGCACATATGGGGCATCCTTTTTTGTTTTTGTAAGAATCCCAACCCCTCTTTCCCTTGTGATGGTGTCTAGCTCCATTCTAGGAACCTCGGCCATCTTCTTAGTCAACCGCAACAAGTGTTAAGACACTCGTGCTAGTGAGCGCTAATTCAAACCTCATTTCAGCTACTATCTTTAATCTAGATTGCATTGTAGAATTTGTAAGGAAAAGAGTTTTAGATCTCTCCCCATAGAGCTATTTATTATGCACTAAGGCTTGAATCCTTTCCTTGCAAGCAGGTAGTGACCTCCACGAGTCACTAGCCTCATCCCATCGAGTATTATTCATTAAATGAATCATGATTAGAAGCCTTCACGTGAGTAGTTGTGACCTTACCTTTTGCATTATTTCCCTTGAATTGTTGCAACCTCCCCCTTCCGTAGTCAAAGCATTGAACCTTAGGGTGGCAACCCTCTACTTCCTTCATTCATGAATCAAACCTTTAGTGTAAAGTGATTGTATTGCATAATCTTCATCGAACCTTCGTGACTTGGGCTCCACATTCAAACAATTGTGACCTAGGTCTTATCATTTGCATTTCATCAAACGACTAGCAAGTTAATCCTTCACATGGATATAATTTGAAATGGACATTATACTAGATGCATATGGAAGGTAGCACATTTATTCCTCGATCAAAAGCTAGATTTCACCTATGGCTAATTAACTTACTATTTGTGGGCCTAGGGACTTGTGTCCTCATTCATTTCCAAATAAAAGAACTCCACATTAATCTCCCATTTATGAGACCTTCACGTACTCGATTAGTTATAGTAATAAATAATAAACTTTGGTTGAGTCCAATCAATGTGAAGGGCATCACCAGGTTTTTTTTGAGCAATTAATATTTGGGAAAACCATAAGAGGAAAGATTTTAACATCTTAAGATTTAAAAGCATATCTCATTACCAGGGGATACACTTGTTTATGGCCTTGGAACCAATGCATTATGAGTTAAGGTTGCAAAGAATGAGTACTAACATTGCCATGTCTTGATTGCTCAGACCCTGAAAATTGTTGAGTATGTTGAATTTTGGGTGAAAATTGAGAGTCTACTTTCTTCTTTTGAAGTTCATTGAAGTTGAAACCACTCTTGGATATCCTAGAACAATAAATGATAATGATAAAAAAAATTAAGTAAACGTTTTTTTCGCACATCCTTTTCATCTTCCTTTTATTTCATTTTCTACCCTTTTACTTTATGTATTTAACATTATCATTCCTCTGATTTGCTATGAATTGCGTTCATTTATTTGAATGTGATTACATTCCTTTGTTGTTTATTTACCTACTTGTGGCCTTTAATTCAAGTGATTCTCGTTGTGGTTTTAGACACAATTTACTCTCCCGCAAAACCGATTGTGAGTCATACCATTCTTTCTTTGCAGGCAATTGGTCCTTTTGCCTTTGATTTTTCAGATGTGATTTACCCAACTCTCTCCTTCGTAATTATAGTTGTGATTGCACCCACTGACAATTTCAAATGTAATTTTATCCCTTCACTATTTTAGGCATGTTTTCCTTCATTATTTGGGACGTAGCCTACAATTTTCTACTTGGGAGACAATTTGCACTTCATGTGTTTTATTTTTTCACCTCTTGAATTGTGATTTACCCACTCGCCTTTTCTACTACAAGTTACCCTTCTTTTTTCAGGAGCAGTGTATTTGTTACATATTCTATACGAATTACTCTTCATGAGTTAGCAAGAGAATGTAGAATCATCTTAACTTTTCCAACTTCCAACCATCACTTGTAGCCTTCATCTTTACACTCTTCAATTCCAAATTTTATCACTTATATATGCTCATCCCAACTTTTTTTACTTCCAACCATCACTCATAGTCTTCATCTTTACACTTTTCAATTTCAAATTTTATCACATAAATATCTTCTAGAAAGGTTAAGGATGTGAATGGATATACCAAAACTTCATGATAGGAATTTTATTCCTACACACACATTGAATTAAATTCTTGTGGAAATTTGGGTTACACACCATTTTAGATTGAATATTGAATGGTTTTAGCTTCCAAATCCTAATAGAGGTATCTCATGGCTAATTGTACATCCTGAGCATGTAGGTGCATTGTTGGATTTGAATGTAAAAAATTCCCTTCAAAATTAATACCCACAACATTTTAAGTTTTCCTTGTCGACCTTTAGAAACAATCATGTTCAAATCATGTTCAATAGGACGAGTACTACATGTTTAAATCCAAACTTTCCAAAGATGTGTTATGCATTCAAATTTGAGTTTGAAGACCCACATTAACATATTGGTTTGATATTAATCTTTTATAATTGTGTACATGGTTTTATGTTCAAATCATGTTCAATAACACAAGAACTACATGCTTAAATCCAAACTTTCCAAAGATGTGTTATGCATTCAAATTTGAGTTTGAAAACCCACATTAACATATTGGTTTGATATTAATCTTTTATAATTGTGTACATGGTTTTCTTTTGAATTGTGATTGTGAGTGACATAAACAAGATGGTTATTAAGAGAGGAATCGAAGGTATAAAGAGAAAGCATTTCTCATAACTCCAATGTAATGGAATGATAGTAGAGAAGTAGAAAATAGCATGACAATCAAATGCAAACAGTCGCAACAAACACTCATCTGAATGAGCAACTATCCAGAATTACAGGGAAACACTTCCACTAACATGAGCTCATTCCATAAATGAGGAAGATATTGGCCGGATAAATTATATGGCATAGAGATTTATGTACATAGTGTTATTGTCCATGCATAATTGTTTCCTATCTTTCCATGATTTAGTGGTTGATACAAGGGTTTGATTTGAAGGATGAATTAATATTTTTACATGTAGCATGATGTGTTGTCCCTACTCATGAGGCTTCCGACTTCAAATCCATGTATGAAGTGAAACCATGTAATATTATTTCTTTAGTTTTTTCAAATTGTTTTATTCCAAGATTAAACAAAACATGAACAACTATGGAACATTAAAAGTTTTGTAGAAGGGAGTCATTGTAGAGGACTTTTGGGGGCAAAAGAAATTTGAGAGAAGGATTGAGAGCTTGTTCCAACATCTAAACCAATTAGAGAGCCATAGCCTATAATCGACCGATTTGATCCCATTAAAAAATCAATTCTAAATTTAGAAATGTGTCAATCTTAATAACTACAAGGAAAGATTCTCATTATAAAAATATATCTTTGCAATTACTTGTATTATATATTTTATAATAAAATATATTTTACAAAGTCATATTTTAATTATTTGTTTAACATGAACTTGCAATTACTTGTATTATATATTTTATAATAAAATATATTTTACAAGGTCATATTTTAAATATTTGTTTGACCTGAACTCATGTATGTTGTTACTTGAACATTGTGCACATAACATCAATGTTTATTCCATTCACGAATACTACAGTGTATCTCTCACGTTCCACTGTTGTTTTTATAGTAATGAGTAATAAAAATACATAGTAAAAAGTAGTTTGTGAACTAAACCAATAATCCTTAGGTGGTGTAACTTTCTAAATACATAGTAAAAAGTAACTTGTGAACTAAACCAATAATCCTTATTTGTGAACTAAACCAATAATCCTTAGATGTTATAACTTTCTATTAAGGTTTATGTGATTATTATTCTTGACAAAATGCCATTAGAAAACCTCTCTAAGGAAATCGAAACAAAATATAATTAGAAAAAAAATTTAAAAACTACTTGAACAAAATATAATTAGAATTTTTCTTTAAACACTACTTTAACATTGACTTGTACATCTAAGAAAACTTCTTTTGGTTTGTCAAACTATTTTCATTCTTTAAAAACTACTTCAACATTTACTTGTAATCTAAGAAAATTTCTTTTGGTTTGTCAAACTATTTTTATTCTTTAAAAACTACTTCAACATTTACTTGTAATCTAAGAAAATTTCTTTTGGTTTGTCAAACTATTATAATTGTTGAACTATATGTTAAAATTATTGTGATATTATAATGATAATTAATAGTGATATAACATTATTATAAATATAATAAATTTATAAATTTAAAAATGTCAGAGATATAAGGTTTACTATATAATAAACTTACTTTATGACTTTAAAATATGTTAATTTTCACTTTTGTGTAAAGTAATCTATCCCACATTTATAAGTGGAAATGATTTTCTTAATGAACAATGATATATAAGGAGGTAAACCCATTTGATATCATATGGTGTTATTGTGAGTATCTTTCTTTGAGCGTAGTTATGTGACTCAACCTTATCTAGGGTTTCCTCATTTAGTGATTTGTAATATGGTATCAAAGTAGGAAGTCATATCAAGAGTCTCGGGCCTTTGAAAGATGAGGTTTCCACTCTTGTGATTTCAATAGTCTGAGAGCTACAAAGTGCCACAGTTCAAGGGTGTTTAGCAACAAGTTCTCTCATATCCAAGTTTTGATTTTTTTTAGTTGCGATTCAATGCAGGATCCTTTTTCATTTTCTCAACAGAGGCAACAAGGATTTTATTGCAGTTCTATAGTCGATCTCTCTCATATTTGCAATATCTACAGCTATGGTTTGTGTAACCTTTCTTTGCATCTGTTGGTCATTATTTTTTAGCAGTGAAAAAGATTAGATCTGATCATTCATGGAGATGTCATTAGAGAAGTATTTGGGTTTCAATTTCCATACTTGGAAAGTGAAGATCTAGATGCAATTAATGAATAAAAACCTTTGAGGAATTGTCAAAGGAATTGAGGCAACACATGTAGATCCGAACAAGTTGATAGAATGGGAGAGCAAAGATGATAAGGCAAAAACCATTATTGGCCTTTCCCTCTCAGATTCAGAGCTACATCACGTAGATCTAAACAAATCATCCAGGGAGATCTGGGAAAGGCTCAACAAGTTATTTGGCGCACAAGTAGTGAATACGACATTTTCCCTGAAATTACAATTATTCATCTTTAAGATGCGAGCTAAAGCTGCCACGTCAATTCACATCAACAATCTAAGATCTATTATCAAACAACGAGCCAATGACATTCCTAAGGGAAAGGTCAAATATAGACAACATATAGTGAGTGTATCCATGATTTAAGATCCATTGGACGTTGATAATGATGAAGAATCTACTGAAGAAAAGGGATTTTATGCACTTTAAGAAGTATGCACTTTGAAGACAAGAAGGGATCGGTTAACAGCTCAAAATGGATTGTGGCCCAGTTAGTTCAAAAGTTGTGGATCTAAGGAAATATCCCTCATTAGTTGGAGAGACGTGCATGCGGATTGCAGTCTACTAGTGAGGTTACGCGACATGCATGCGGATTGTTGTCCAATAATTGACTTCAGGAGATTCGTGATTCGGGAGTTCAGGGAGATGGAATCTAGGAACTCGAGGATTCAACTTAGCAGGTACATCATTACGACGGTTATGAGACAACTTGATGGAGCTCAAACTGGTCCAGGAACCATGTTTAAAGAAGAAGCTTCTAAAGGATGTTACTAATGTTTAGTGTTCAGTTTATATGTTTTACATTCAGTATATGTACTTGATTTCATTTTGGTTTAGCATTGTACGTCTTATGAGGGTGTTAGAGATATAAGGCTTACTATGTAATAAAGTCGCCTTGTGACTTTAGAATATGTTAATGTTCACTTTTGTGTAAAGTAATCTATCCCACATTCATAAGTGGAAATGATTTGCTTAATGAACAATGATATATAAGGAGGTAAACTTCTATGTAATAGATGCACCAATTATTCATTGATAATATCATATGGTGTTATTGTGAGTATATTTATTTGAGCTTAGTTATGTGACTCAACCCCATCTAAGTTTTCCTCATTTAGTGGTTTAGCTCATTTTGTAATAAAATAAAGGAATATCATCTAAAGCTTGACCAATAGAAGCATCAAATTTAACATGAACTTATCCAATTTGAAAAATATATTTTAAACCATATTACCACTTCAAGTAGTTATAAATCTCAAGTGTATTGTTGTGTAGTGATTGATACTCAAACAAGTAACAATAAAGATATTGAAGTTCTTAATCAAGTAGTTAAAAAGGTCAAGTGTATTATTGTGTAGTGATTGATATTCAAACAAGTAAAAAAAAAAACAGTTTTCTTTGTACATCGAAAATCATAGTTTCCATGTTGATAATTAAAACACTATAGATATATTGACATAGCAATATTGTAATAACATTTTTGTTTGATAATATAATATTCTTGTCTCCATGTTTTCATTTAATGATGAAAGGAGTATCATGCATCAATCAAGTTATTTTGATGTGTTCGTACATTGAATATATACTTATGGAGTTGGATGTTGATACTTTGGAGTTGGAAGGAAGTTTGGAAGATCTTCACATTAATCATGAGAATGGAAAAAAATGGATGAGACTATAAGCACATATAATATAGATGATAGTAATGATGTTGGGAGGTAGTTGTGAAACGTTAACAATGTCATGACTATTTTAGGGTCTAGGTGAATGATATTAAGTGACCCTTTGTCTCTAGAAATGAAAGTAGAAATACTCCCTCTAACCAAAACAAAATTGACTACCAAAACAACCTCCATCCATGTTGAAGTGAATCCCTCCAATTATATTTACATTGGGGAGTGCCATAGTGAATCCCTTCAATGATTACCTTTCACTTGTTGTATAGTCATGGTCTCTACAGTTTGGAAGAGAGGTATGGCTAATACTTATGGGTTGATGGTTTTAGTTTTTACCTTCGATTGTTTTGTTTTCATGATATTTAGTTTTTTAAAACAGAGAAAAAGCTAATACCTATCTGCTCAAGTTGGTAATGAAACCCTTCAATGACATAATGAAGTTCTTCACTTAGTTCCTTTCAACTATTTTGTTGTCATTATATAGTTTGCAAGAGAGACATTCTTAATACTAAGAGGTTCTATTTTTTAGTGAACACCTTCACTTATTTTTGTTTTCGTGATCCATATAGTTTGACCATCAATTGCCATAGTCCAACCATTCATTGATTTCACTTCAATTTGTTTTTCCATGGTATTTACAATTTGCAAGAGAGGTAGAGCTAATCCATAGACACAATAGTAAAGTAGTGAATCCCCTCACTTGTTTTGTTGTGTCTTAGTGCATCCCTTTAATAACACCTTCTTACTTGTTTTGTTCTCATGATATATACAATTTCCAAGATATGCAAGTTTAATAATGAGAATCTCTTATTTTGAGAATTCCCTTCACTTGTTTTTTTTTTCTTATCTCTTTATCTTGCAAGATAGACAAGGTTTATACTAATCAGGGGCTCTTGTTTATAGTGAAGCCTTCACTAACTACCAAAGTGAATCCCTTCACTTATGTTTTATCTTGTTCTTTACAGTTGTAAGAAGGATAGGTATAAATACCTAGAGTCTCTTATTGATAGTCTGATAGACGTGTGAAGTATAACTAGAATTTGCATTATCGTATTTTTCTTTTTATCAAAGTAAATTTACTAATATTCCACATCTACACCAATCCCTCACTCGGCTCATTCCATTTGACAAATAAAAGGGTTAGGAGAGAAGAGTTAAGGATTATTGGCTAACACTTCTCCTTAGAAGGGTTGATTGATTATTTTTAATTACTTGGGATCATCCATAGAAGGGTTAATCAACCATCTCCATCTAGATGTATCATGGAGAAGGTTTGATCAAACCTTTTCCATCTAGAGTTTCATTTCATAGTCCTTTAGATATAACTTTTTTTCTTCTTTAGGAATTGAATGTACAAGAGTCGACCAACTCTTATCCATCTACAAGTAACATGGAGAAGGGTTGGTTAACTCTTCTTCCTCTACAAATAGAATCCATACAAGGCTCAATCAACTCTTGTCTATCTACAAGTAACATGGAGATGGATCAACTGAGTCTTCTAGGTTATGGTATCAATTGAAATACTTGCAAGCATACATAAAAGGGATAACTAATTCTTTCAAGTTATAGTATCAATTGAATACTTGCAAGCATAGAAGGGTCATCTCACTCTTCACAGTCTACAAGTATCATGTAGGAAGAGTCAATGAACTCTCTCTAATTAAGGTTTTCATTGAAATACCTCTTCGTTTACATCAAAGAAGATTTGAGGAAAAAAATATATCCAACTCCGTGATATATTATATATCACATTTACCCATATTTCTAGTTGATCCATAAATTCATCTCCTCTGAGGGAATATGGAGAATGATTGTTCAACTCTTTTCATATTAGGTGTCCATTACAATACTCATGAGAATTAATAGAAGGCTTAGTCCACTCTTATTCATCTACAAGTATAATGGAGAAGGCTCGCCTGACTCTTATCCATTTACACACATAATGGAGAAGGGTCACCTCACTCTTATTTATTTACAAGTATAATGGAGAAGGGTCGGATGATTCTTTTAGACAATGGGGGTCATTGAAATAACTATGAGAATCCATATAAGGGTATTTTGACTATTCTCAATTAATATGTATCATGAGAAGGATTGATCAATTCTTTCTAGTTACGTTATCCATTTCGTTGCTTTCAAATATTGATTTAAGAGTCTACCAACTCTTCACCATCTACAATTTGCATGGATAAGAGTCGGACATATATTTTTTGTTATGAAATGCATTGCAATACTTTCAAACATTCATAGAAAATTCAGTTGACTTGTCCCCATCTACAGGTAGCATGAAGAAGGGTCACTCAAATATTTCCAATTATGTTATCCATCGAAATAGTTTTGAAGATTTATAAAGGGTCAATTAATTATTTCCTACATATAAAGCCTTTATAGGCATTTAATGTAGAAGCATTGGTTGATACTTCTCCATTTATATTCAAGAAGAACTAAAGAAATATCGATCGACCCTTCTCAATGATATATTATATGTCACTTCATCCATGTTTCTAATAGATCAATAAATTCATCTTTTCTAAGGAATATATGAAGGTGTAATCAATTATTTTTGCTTGTAGTATCCGTTGCAATACTTGTGAGAATTCATGTAAAGGGTTAGCCTTCTCTTCTCCATGTAAAAAAAGACATGGAGAAGGGTTAACCAATTTTATTCAATTATGATATCAATTGCAATACCTACGAGCATCCATAGAAGAGCCAATTGACTCTTCTTCATGTATAAGTAGCATGGAGAAGGGTCGATCGAAGCTTCTCCATATATAAGTCTCGTGGAGAAATGTTAGCCCATTCTATTTGACTACAACATATATTGAAACTCTGATGATCATTGGGATAAGGTCAACTATTGAGATCATAAGAGATAGTAAATCTATGGTGATCTATTTCACAAACCCTAATCCAACAAGAAGAAAGTAACAACACTTAACATAGATCACAAGAAGATGTTCACATATTCTGACTTCGTCAAGATAATTTAACCATAACCAAGAGAGAACCACCACAAGTAGAGTGAAATAGTATAGGTTCCCTTAGGCAAAAGAATGAGTGAATTCACTTGAATTATATTATACAAGTAAGATCTTGAGTTGTATATATATGCACAAATCAAGTGAGGTGTCCCTTTAATAAGGGAGGCATTCCATCAAGAGGAGGTTATGGGCCCACAAAAGAAGGGCACACACCCCAACCATAAAACACAATAAAATACAATAAGTGGGTTTAACTACCCAAATTTCAACCCATTAAGGACCTCAACTACCCACATAGTGGGCTAGCACATTGCCACAAGTGAAGATTACACACATATTCTCAACACCCTCCTTAATTTGAACAAGGAGCCACATGAGATAATATTATTAAACATCATGTTTCCCCCCTTAATGGTGACTTACATACACTAATAAGTGTCCATAGACAAGTGAAGGTGCGCTCTAGAAGATATTTAGTGAATATATCTACAAGTTGATCTATGAAAGGAACAAAGATTGGCATAAGTTTTCCCTGATCATGGAGGTGGTAAATGTAACGTATCCAAATCTCAATGTGTTTAGACTTATGCTAATTCACTAGATTATGAATAATTTCAATAGTACTATGGTTGTCACGAAACAAGATAGAAGGATGAGGTTGAGCAAGATTTACCTCACAAACATCTGCATCTAGGAAAGATGTCTCCAATGAACTACTGTTAGGGTCCTGACCCACACATAGGTAGATCAATATGTTCGGATGTAATAAAGGTCAATATTAATAAGGCCTTTCAATAAAATAGATTAAGGCGGATGTAAGAAGACCAAATATAAGCTTCTGCTTCTAGAAGGATCTTCCTCTAGATGCTTCTCTTGATAGACATATTTAGTATAAATAAGGGTCGAGGGTATGAAAACCCTAGCTTGGAGATTTTTGTAATAGAGCGTTGCTCGACTAGAGGTTGCCACCTCGAAGAGGCCCGTGAACATTACTTTATGAATCAAAGTGTTATTTATGTTGTTGTTCTTATATCATTTATGTGTTATTGTGGAGATTATGCTAGTTATATTATTGTTATTCTGCCATTTCTAGCATTTTATTTCTATTCTGCATACTTTTTATATCTGATATATTACAAGTGGTATCATAGCACTTTCCTTGGCAAAAATTGTGGGAATTTTTTTTTCAGGGTAGAGACGTATTCCGGCGTCTTTAAGCCACAGAGATCTATCGTTACGCGCATAAACCCGCGGTTGAGGGATTCATACACGTAGGAAATACAAGTGGTTCTTAAGCGCACATATGTTGGCCACCCTTGTAACCCCTGTTGGTACCCCTTCAAGTGGTAGCGCATCAGACAACACCTGTGTACGGATCGACCTAGATTTCCTGAAGCCCTCTTTAGATAAACTAATCGGCTGCCTGACTGCTATAGTGCCACCAAGAACAACACTCGGGAAGATACTCTCTAGTACCTAGGTAGTCGGGTAGTACGGCTAAGGGTACGGTCTATCCTCCTTAGTTAGTGCCCTGAGATATTGGGCCGAATACTACTGTTGGACCCCACACATATATCAGAGAGTTATAGCACAGGGCAGACCCTTGTCTGTAGAACCCTTGAATACCTAACCTTTGGGGGATAGAAACATAAACAAATTAAAACAGACAAAATTTATTGTCGCGCAACTGTCTTCGGATTGCCAAGTAAATACACATTTTTTTCTTGTTAAGAATTTGGGGATTTCATCGCTGCAGTATTCTTCAGACTAGAGTATAACTCCGCAGGTGTTAAAAAAAAAAAATCTGGAAATTTTTTCACCATTATTTGAGACCTATTCCATTGGATTCATCTCTTCGTCCTTATCACATTCATCCATATCATTTTTCGGTAAAATTTTTGACCCCGCCCACCCCTTTTTAATTCACCCATCCTCATGGCCCATACCTGTAGCCAAGACCTGGAAGCTCGCTTCAACACCTTGCAATCCGGTTTCCTCGAGACCCAAAAAGAAGTGAAACAACTCAGTGCTATTGTTGCCTCCATCTATTCATCCATCAATACAACCATGCAGTCTTCCATGGAGGAAGTCAAGCAAGAACTGACCACCCAGCTTGAATCTGTCTTTGCGTCACTCTGCACCAAACTGAAGATCCCTACAGATGACCCTTTCTCTGATGCACCTCCAAAGACTGAAGGTGAACATTCCTCCCATTCCCATACCTTTCAACCCCATCACTTTCAACGTGACCTACGCCTTCCGCTGGTGGATGTGACCAAATTTGATGGCTCGGACCCCACTGGTTGGGTCACCCAAATGGAACATTATTTCTCTTTATACGACATTACAGATGACTTGGCCAAACTCTGATATGGTGTTCTCCATCTAGATCAAGAACATTGGAAATGGTGGTAATGGAGAAAAACTTCCCATTAAGGGTATATTGCTTGGACCCAATTTATGACTGAGCTTTATGAACGCTTTGACACTGACACCAACCATTTGGGTCGTTTGACAAAGTTGAAACAATCAGGAACAGTAGAAGACTTCATCGCTGCCTTTGAGCACCTAGCTTTTCGAATAGAGGGCATGACTGATGCTTTCTTTCGAGAGTGTTTTATCAGTGGCCTCAAGGAGGAGATTCGGGCCCATGTCCTCATGGCTCGACCTTCGAGTTGGGTGGAGGCTACTAAAAAAGATAAAGAAGCACATCAAGTTGTATCCTCTCAAAACCATAAACCCTCCTTTATCCCTGGCCTTAAACCCGTAAATCCCACTACTCCCTCCGCCACATTAAAGATCCAAAAATTGACCAGGGTTGAAATGGTTGAACGCCAACTCAAAGGCCTTTGTTATAATTGTGATGACAAATATTTCCCGGGCCACAAGTGTAAGGAACAAAATATTTTTATGGCCATCTCTGAGGATATTTTGAAAAAGGATGTTGAAACTCCCCTTATGCCTGAGTCACCTGAAATCACTGACATAACCCCTCCCTCAGACCCTCCCAAAGTGGAACCGATCATTTCCCCCAATGCTCTCACTGGCTTCTCCACCCCCCAAACCCTCAAGTTAATCGGTTACATCAAGCATCGAAAGGTCATCATTCTGGTTGATAGTGGAAGCACCCATAATTTTATTCATCGTCGCATTGCCCAAGAAACTCATTGCTACATCCATGCCGCCAACAATTTCCAAATCATGATTGCCAATGGTGGTTCCATGAAATGTGGAGGGTGCTGTGAAAATGTGCGTCTCCAAATTGGTGACTACCACCTAAAATCCCATATGTTTGCTATCGACATGGGCGGTTGTGACATTGTGTTGGGTGCAGACTGGATAAGGACTTTCGGTCCCATTCTCATGGATTTTAAGGCATTAACCATGAAATTCGACCAGGAAGGCCACCAATATAAATTCCAAGGCATCACGGTTGGTTCACCTGAGGTCATTAGTTCCCATCGCATGGAAAAGCTGCTCAAAAAAGTTCATTCTGGTGTCATTGCCCAACTCCATGCCATACAAGCAACAGAGACACCCCCGGTGCCGGAAGACCTCCAAGCCCTCCTTTCTAAACACCAAATGGTATTTTCCACTCCCCAAGGACTCCCTCCTTCCCACGGTGTTCATGATCATTCCATTCCCCTTGTACCCGGAAGCCTTCCTCCCAATATCCGTCCGTATTGCCACCCCTTTTCACAAAAAAATGAAATTGAGAAAATGGTCCAGGAACTCCTTACTGCAGGCGTTATCCGCCCTAGTACGAGCCCTTACTCTTCTCCTGTAGTCATGGTCATGAAGAAATAAGGTTCTTGGAGAATGTGTCCTGACTTCCGTGCCCTCAACAAACTGACCATTAAAGACAAATTTCCCATTCCTGTCATTGATGACCTCTTGGATGAATTGAGTGGCACCCAATTCTTTACTAAACTTGATCTTCGCTCGAGCTATCACCATATACGTATGAAGGAGGAAGACATTCCCAAGACTGCTTTTCGAACTCATGAGGGCCACTATGAGTTTTTGGTCATGCCCTTTGGCTTGTGTAATGCCCCCTCCACCTTCCAAAGCCTCATGAATCATGTCTTTTGTCCTTTTCTCCGTCATTTGGTATTAGTTTTCTTTGATGATATCCTAATCTATAGAAAAACCTGGACAGACCATCTTACTCATGTGAATTGAGTTCTCCATCTACTCTCTCAGCACAAACTTTTCCTGAAATAGTCTAAATGTGCTTTTGGTGCCTCAGAAGTGGAATACTTGGGTCATCTGGTTGGCAAGGATGGTGTCAGAGTGGATCTGAAAAAGATTGAAGCTATGCAAGACTGGTCGCACCCAAAGACTCTCAAAATCTTGCGTGGATTTATGGGCTTAACAGGGTACTATCGCAAGTTTGTTAAGAATTATGGCAAGATTGTAGCACCTCTCATGGCTCTCCTCAAAAAGAACTCTTTCACTTGGACTCCAGCCGCTGCTCAAGCTTTTCAAACTTTGAAGACAGCCATGTGCACCACTCCAGTTCTAGCCCTTCCTGATTTCACAAAGACTTTTGTGTTGGAATGTGATGCCTCAGGGAAAGGAATCGGTGTTGTCATTATGTAAGAGGGTCGACCTTTTGCCTTCACCAGCAGGAAACTATCTGAAAGGAATCTGGGCAAACCCATCTATGAAAAGGAAATGTTGGCTATTCTGCATGTCGTTGATCTATGGTGCCCTTATCTCTTGGGGAAACGTTTTCAAATTAAGATAGACCATCAAAGCCTCAAGTACTTTCTGGAACAACGCATTTCCTCCCTGGAGCAACAAAAATGGGTGAGTAAGTTCTTTGGATATGATTATGAGATCATTTAAAAGAAGGGCAAAGACAATGTGGTGGCGGATGCACTGTTCTGAAAATATGAAGAAGGAGGATCCCTTTTTTCTCTTTCTTTCATTGTACCAGATTGGCTCCAAGTTGTGCGCCGGGAATGGCTACAAGATCCCAAAAGTTTGCATCTAATCCATCAACTGCAGACCAATGCTCCAGCTCCCCCAGGGTACTCTTGGATCCAGGATGAGCTTCGATACAAAGGCCGTTTGTATTTAAGTAAACAATCAAAGCTTAAATCCACTGTACTTTGTGAGCTTCATGCTACACCCACAACGAGGAACTCTGAGTTCACCAAAACCTATGACAGGGTCAAACATTCTTTCTTCTGTGATGGTATGAAACAGGATATCCATAATTTTGTCGTTGAATGTGAGGTGTGTTGACGCAACAAGGGAGAAACAGTCAAATCTCTGGGTACACTACAACCGCTTCCGATTCCACCTGCTATTTGGAAGGATATTTCTATGGACTTTATTACTGACTTACCCAAATCGAGAAATAAATCAGTCATAATGGTGGTTGTGGATCGCCTTTCCAAGTATGCTCATTTCTGCACTCTTCAACACCCATTTACTGCATCCATGGTGGCTCAAATTTTCATGGACCAGGTCTTCAAGCTTCATGGCATGCCACACTCTATTGTTTCTTATCGTGACCCAACTTTCACAAGCAATTTTTGGCAAGAAGTGTTTAAGCTACAGGGCACCCAATTGCATCTAAGCACAACTTATCATCCCCAGACTGATGGTCAAACGGAAGTTGTCAACAAGTGTTTGGAAACATATCTAAGGTGTTTTGCCTCTGAAAAGCAAAATCAGTGGGCTCAATGG
>ML802852.1:390605-409636 GCA_009831015.1 Picea engelmannii | reverse complement strand
GGGTGGAAGCCAAGGCACTCCACAGAGCGACCGAAGAAGCAGTTATAGATTTCTTATTTAAAGACATCTTCATCAGATTTGGAGTACCAAGAGAATTAGTTACAGATGGAGGACCTCCTTTCACTTCTCATGGGTTCAAAGCCGCCCTTAAGAAATATCATATTCAGCAGAGAATGACTACAGCATACCACCCCCAAGCCAATGGAAAGGTGGAAAGCACAAACAAAGTAATAGAAGCCATTCTCACAAAAACAGTGAAGGAAAATAGAAAGGATTGGTCCTACAGGCTCCCTGAAACATTATGGGCCTACAGAACTACCTGGAGAAATACTACAGGATTCTCTCCCTATGAATTAGTCTATGGAAAGAGTGTTGTCTTTCCTGTGGAATTTGAGATAAAAACCTTAAGGACTGCTTTAGATGTCAACCTTGATTTAACCGATGCACAGACAGCCAGGTTGCAGTAGCTTAATGAATTGGAGGAGAAAAGACTAGATGTCATTCAGTAGACAACCATAATTCAACAGCAAAGATCAAAATGACATGACAAAAATATCAAGAACAAGCAGTTCCAAAAAGGTAATTGGGCCCTACTGTATGAATCTCGGTTCAAATAATTTCAAGGGAAACTGCGTACAAGATGGCTTGGACCTTACGAAGTAGACACTGTTTTCCCCAATGGAACAGTAAGGCTCCTCACAATCGATGACTCCAAAACTCCGTTACTTGTAAATGGTCATCGGCTTCGTCTGTACCAGCACCCTATTTCCAAAGAAGATTTTAAGGCCACATGCATGGCAGACTCCCATTACCTCTTCTTAGAGGGGGTTTCTACCCCTCATTGCAATTAATTCTTTTTAGTTAATCTCTTTAGTATTAGATTAGATTTTATGTACTAATAATCCCTGTCAAGAAATACCATGTTACAATCGATTTTATTCCCTATCGAAGCACAGGCCACTAGGAAAGGACGATCCTACTTCAAAGAGACAAGCTTCCTCCGATGCTGAAACACCATTGTTCAGCACTTTTGACTTTCCTCTGATGCTGAAACACCACTGTTCAGCACTTTTGACTTTCCTACGATGCTGAAACACCAATGTTCATCACTTTTGACTTTCTTCATTACTGAAACACCATTGTTCACCACTTTTGACTTTCCTTTGTTGCTGAAACACCGCTACCACCAACCCCACACCTATTTCCCCCATCACTTCAGCAGTTCTTCACATTTTCTCATCATTGAAACAACACCGTCCAGCAATTGTTTTGCCTTTTCTTCCCCAGTGCTGAAACACCATTCACAACAACTTTTCGCCTTCTCCCTATTGTCAAAACACTATAGTCCGACAATTCTTCACTTCCTTCAGCAACGAAACAACATCGTCCAGCAATTGTTTCGCCCCGTCTTTTCTGTTGCTGAAACACCAACTTTTCAACATCATCTGTCAGCAAGCTTTTATGCTCTCATACTATAGTTTGTCCTTCCAGTCAGCAAATCCTTGATACAATTCATCAAATAAATCAAAATTCTCTGCCACGACTACTGCAGAACTACCACGGACAGGCATGATATTTTGTTTGCAGAATGAATCAAAAGGTAAGACGAGGTATGTAAATTTTATGTAATATAGTTAAGTTATAGTTAATGAGAATATTCTAAATCATTATGACCACTCGAGTGCAATCATTACTAGCCGCACTTGACGGGAGGGGAGGACACATCAAAACTTCTATACCATCATTTCACACGAATTCACCACCGCCATTCCTATTTCACCACCCTTTTGCGTATTTTACCACCATTTTGCATACCGTCGCTCGGAAAACTCACTCTATGCAGAAGATGTTACTCAAACTCTTTGACGGTGTATTCTACAGAGCTGGTAGCCATGGGAGGCTCCATTTTACGCAATGAACCCGCCACGATAGTGCTGTTAGAACATTATCCAGTAGCTTATCAAATCTTTCAACAGGCAGGATGGCTCAGTTACTTTCAGAGACTACAGGGGTATAATGAATAACAGGTTCTGCAGTTCGCTCAAAACCTTCAGGAAGACCATTCTATTGTCCAAGGGATCCGAATTTTAGTAACAGAAGAAGATATAGCACCGGTCTCAGGGCTCCCTACCGACGACATTCGCATGTTCAGCCGTAAACATATCATTCGGAATGCCCAACAGAACTTCTTCTTGCCAGAAGAACGAATTGAATTTAAAGGCAGGGGTGTTCAACTCAGTTCATTGCCACCCCAATGGCCGGAAGTTGCAAGATTCATCAAACATTACCTAACCTGCGAAGGCCGATACCAGGTAGTTTATCAACACGACTTTCTTCTGTTATCTCATTTACGGCATAATAGACGAGTGAATATTCCTTATTATTTCTTGGGTTGTCTGAAAAATATGGCACACTACTGCAGAAAGGCTAAATATCCCACCCTTTTACTCACCCATCACCGTCTTGTCCAACTTCTCATCCAAAGGGGTTTTTCCCAACAAAACCCTCCACTAAACAACCTACCTATAAACCCCCAAAGAGCTGCTGAAATTCCTGAAAACCTTCAGGAGCAGCAACCGCAAAACCCCCCAGACTCCCCAGAAGTACCCAATAGCCTGCCCACAAAACCAATCAGTCCAATCAATCCCCCTACCATACCAAGCCCGCCTCATACCTTACCAGAATCATCCACTCCCGCCCTTCATATTCTAAGCGATGACTCTGAGCCGGACAATCCCCCCTGCCCCATCGTTGAGGAAAGACCCCCACATAAATGAAAACAAATTCCCTTCTTTCCGCCCTTTTTACAAAAGAAGCGAACAAGGGCCTCAACAAGGCCATCCATCATTGCCACTACCCTAGACCCCCAACCCATCCGACTAATACCCCGTACACCTCCAACCTCCCAAATCTCGGGATCTTTGCCTATTCCACCCATGGGCACTGAAACACAAGAACCAGATGCCCAGGGTGTTGCGACATCATCTGTCTCAAATAAAGTAGCTGAAACACAAGAACCAGCTACCCATTCAATGGCTGCCACACAACAACCAGCTACGGCTGAAACACAAGAACCAGCTGCTGATATTGAACTTGAGATATAGAAATCAGAGGTCCAGGGTGCTGCAACACTACTCTCCTCAAATAAAGTAGTTGAAACACAAGAACCAGCTACCCATTCCGTAGCTGAAACACAAGAACCAGCTACCCATTCAGTGGCTGAAACACAAGAACCAGCCATAGCTGCCACACAAGAACCAGCTACGGCTGAAACACAAGAACCAGCTGTTGATATTGAAATTGAGATACATGAATCAGAGGTCCAGGGTGCTGCAACACTACTCTCCTTCCATCAGGAAGCTGAAACACAAGAAGCAGCTGTCAATCCTATAGCTGCTCTACAAAAACCAGCCAGTGCGATTGTGACTGCTACACAAGAACCAGTCACCTCCCAACCAGAACCAACAATGGCCTCTATCTTAGAAGAAAATGAGTTTTTAAAGTCTGAACTGGAAGCATACAAGCAAGAATTAGCCAGGGCAAAGGAAGCATACGAGAAGGAACTAAATTTGTACACCTTAGCTCGCACAACAACCCTGTCAGAGGGGACTACAGAGAACCTGTGTAAAGAATATATGTGTTGTCAATGTGGGGATATTTACTTTCAAGCAGGCTATAAGGTAATTCAAGTCCCAGTGTCAGAAGATCCCCCTACTCCTTCAACTTTTGTAGTAAAAAAGGAAGAACTTGCTGTCACACAAGAACCAACTATAGTTGTCACACAAGAACCAGCTACAGCTGAAACACAAGAATCAGCAGAACCTCCCAAGATTAAGACTGAGCCCTGCATTGCAACAAACAAAGCCCATGTTTTTGTTAACAAGGTTGTACAGACAATGCCTATTGAGGAATTTACACCTCCTAGCCAGATCAATCTCCACACTTTTGTGGAACAATCTACTCAGACCTTACCTCACCCCACTACTTGCAACGCTGAAACACAGACTCAGCCGTGGGATGAGCAAGCAGTAATACAAAAATGGAAGAAAGAGTATGTTGCAACATAGGCCAAAAGCTTGCAAGAGCATAGACAAATCTGGATAAATCATACATACTCAAATTGGGAAGCTTTAGAGCAGACACGCCAGGAAGCTCGTGCCCTTAAGAAACAGAACAAAGAGTTGAAAGGCAGAATGGCCCGGGTATTTGACCTAACACAAAAGCTATTGGCTACAAGGAAACCATATTGCAACTACTCCTTGTTCCTTATGGAGCGACTCACATGGTTTCAGATCAAGTCAATTACAGAAGGCAAACCCCATGCAGTACTACATCCAGCAGATTTTGTCAAAACTTTCACAGAAGCATCTGCTAGGGATGAGCACCTCCTTTGTGAGACATATTTCCATAACGAAGCCATTCCTGAGAACAGGCAATTGAACCTTAATCCTCTTGTCGGGGACATCCAGATTCGAGCATTCACCTCCTTTCTCCACAATCAGATTTTGTGGCAAGATGACTTCTTGGCTGCCAAGCACAATGAAGATAACCGCCTTCTCTGGATAAGACCAGAACCACAGAATGCAGCCACCTTTGTCACAGAATATTATGAGTTCTTAAAGAAACCAGGGGTGAATGAACATGTTCAGCAGCTACAATTGACAGTACTTCAGGATTGTCAGCACTTTATCAAATCTATAGAGATTGTTGCCCTCCAGGTAAACAACTTGTTTTGGCAGCAGTCCACTGAGAAAAGACAGGAACACAATCCTTTTAGCCTCACTAACCTTGAGGTAGCAATCTCCAGGGTACCTAACTATATCCAGTGTGTTCAGAAATGTGTTGAAAGCTGGATAGGGTACCGGTTTTATTTTCCTATCCTCTGGTTGCCAATAGAAAGATATCAAATCCATTATAAGCTGTCTAAGAAGACAAAAACAATAGCTTGGCAAAGGTTACAATGGGTCCAAGGGTTCAGAGCGCCAACGGACAGTACCTCCCACAGCTACTGCTTGAGTAACTTACACGCTCAGAGTCAGTATTCAGACTCTGATTCAGAGTGAGTTGCTTGAGGAAATGCAACACCTTGAGTTGGGGGGGATGTTAGGACCACACAATGTACCTTTTTGCCCATACTTTTTTCCACTATTACACTCTTGATCACCCACATTTAAACTCATATTATCACTTTATCTTATCATTCCAAAGGTATACAACATCCCTTCTCATTACTATACGTTTAATCTGTTTTGCATAATATTTTACATCACTCTCGTACTTAACCATTGATTAGAAATGTATAAGTGTTGAAACAGTTCAAACTGTAGATTAGCATTTGAGGCATGTTGCTGAAACAGCAATTCACAGAAGTTGTTACACAGTCCATGGTCGACGATGCTGAAACACATAAGTTGTTACATGGTCGACGATGCTGAAACACAGAAGATGTTACACAGTCCATGGTCGACGATGCTGAAACACAGAAGTTGTTACATGGTTGATGATGCTGAAACACAGAAGTTGTTACACAGTCCATGGTCAACGATGCTGAAACACAAAAGCTGTTACACAGTCCATGGTCGACGATGCTGAAACACAAAAGTTATTACACAGTTCATGATCTACGATGCTGAGGAAGCTATTACACAGTTCATGGTCATGATGCTGAAACACAGAGGAAGCCGTTACACAGCCCAAGACCGACAATGTTGAAACACAAAGGAAGTCGTTACACAGTCCGCAGTCAACAGCAACTCACACAGATTGACTAACAGTTGCACCGTAAGCCAAGCACCAACCATCGCTGCTACATGAGAAATGTTGAAATAGTCAAGAGCGCAAATCCCGTGGCTAAAACAACCCGCGATTTGCGGTGTCGAAACAGCATGCAGCAGCAACAAGAAATCGTCACTCCAACCGTAACAACAATACCTCATTCAGCACTCATAATAGCACTCTGTTGCGGGATACTAGGATGTCCTATTCCGGTTTAGAAAAAGTCGATCTGACTAAGAATAAGACTCAGATATACATCTGTAATTTTTGATCAATTGTATCGAAGGGGTTCCCTCTTTAAATAAGAGGAAATCATCATTCGAAAGATCCCCAGTTTATGTATTAAGAAAGCTTCAGAGAGAGGGACGTACTATATTTCCATATTGTAATATGATACATTGATATATGAATAAAAGACCGTTTTGAGCATCCTTCTCTAGCCTTTTCAACTCAGGGGAATCTTGTGAAAAGGGAGGGCCCACCTTCTTCACAAGATTCACCCACTAGTTTTATAGTGTGTTAGTGTGATTCATGTTTGCGCCTTGATTAGTTTCTGTTTTGCTGAAACACTACTTTTTATGAATTCTGCTTTGCTGAAACACTACTGAACTCTGTCTTGTTAGGAACTTTGCTTTAGTGAATGTTACATTGTTTTCACGAGGTTCATAATCATTTTAATTAGCAATCTTGTGTGATGGATATATAAGTGTGCTAATCAGAGACTGGGCTAAAGGTTCCTGCTTAAAGGAAGGAATTAAAGGGTCTTGTTCTCTGTTAGAAGTAGTCAGCTTTCAGTTATTTTCACAAGTGTGCTAATCAGAGACTGGGCTAAAGGTTCCTGCTTAAAGGAAGGAATTAAAGGGTCATGTTCTCTGTTGGAAGTAGTCAGCTTTCAGTTATTTTCACAAGTGTGCTAATCAGAGACTGGGTTAAAGGTTCCTACTTAAAGGAAGGAATTAAAGACTCATGTTCTCTGTTAGAAGTAGTCAGCTTTCAATCATTTCCTTGAGTGTGTTAATCAGAGACTGGTACTAAAGGTTCCTGCTTAATGGAAGGGATTAAGGGTCCTGTTCTCTGTTAGATAGAGTTAGCCTCCTATGCATTAATGCTTTCATGAAAGTGTGTTAATCAGAAACAAGGTACTGGAGTTCCTGCTTGGGAATAGGGTATCCTTCTCTGGTTACAAAATAGTTGTTCTTTCCTGTTGCAGTTGTTATTTTAATGTGATCCAGGATTCTTTAGATAAATCATCTCCTTAAGCTCTGCAATAGGTAGGTTGCTTTCTTGTAATTCAAGTCAGAACTTCAGTTTATTCAAGGCAAGTGTGATTAATATAGTTTCATTTACTACAACTCTAGGTTTCTTTTGGAATTAAGCATATATAGTGCGTGGTTATCTTTGAAATAAACAGACTTCCCTGGGTTGACAATTTATGTAGCGTTTGATTGTTTGAATTAATTAAGCAATTATAGTGACCAACAGGAAGAAGCACCCAAAAGAGGAGGATCATTAGGTCTTCAAAGAGAAATATCCATCGAGACAATTGGAGGAAATTTTGCGATAAAAGTGGGGTAAGATCTTGGTGGACCATGGGAAAGTGTCAATTTTCACATGCAACCTTATGTGACTAATTTTAGGTCTGAAAATTACTTCCTAGTGATTCAACAGTAAACCCTAGTTGTTATCACTGAACAATTTTACATTGAAATTATTAACTAAAAAATACAGCAGCAAAAACAATCAAGATCATAGATGAATCATTAATACACATGAGACACAAAATTTGTGTTCTGTAACTTTATCAAATTCAGATATTATGAGGGAAAAAACTAGCCCTCCTAGCTGTCACAATTACACCAAAACTGAGGATAACCTTGTCCTCTGAAAACCAGAAAAATCAGCAAATCAAACCTCAACAAAATCTCATAAACTTCCCTGCCCACAAATCTATTGCAGTTGCCACCTGCACGACCTATTGATGTCAGTCGTACAACTGGTGACGTCGGTGGTATGGACCTATTGCTCTACCCAAAAACTCGCATGTGCAGACTATACTTGCTCCTGCACAGGTGCGGCCTATCACACATGTGACTGTATGGATTGTACAAACTATATGTATAGTTATGCTCACATGTGTGAGTTTTCTCCCTCACACTTACGGTTGTTTCTTCCCCACTTCCTCACACTTGTGCCCTCTCTTAGCTGGAAAAGATGTCTTCCTTGGCTGAAACAGAAACAAAAAATCTTCCTTGAAACCCTAGCCCAGATTTGTCATGATTGCAGAATTTCCCTTGCTGAAATTTCCAAGCTCCTAGCACAAGTGCACTCTCACTTATGCTAACTCCATAATGACACAATGAGATTTGTCACAATCTCTCCTCTCCTTATATAAGAGTCTTATGAGTGAGTTTAGGAAACCCTTCTAATCTCAACAATTAATTAGAATATTGTATTCCTCTTTATGGGTGAGAAACCCCAACACAAGCCCACAAATCCCATCAACTTTCTCATGTGGCCCTAACCTCATTCCAAGTCTGATTTCATTGAAACGAAAGGCTAATCTAGTGCCAATGAAGATTCTCGCATGCCTGACACCTCGGCCTCTTGTGGGAATGCCTCCCGAAGCTATAAAAGCTTCAACACTCCCTCTTAGTGAGGGAGGCATTCCATCCTCCATCACTAAGAAGTATCCTTGTCTCCCATACGCAGTCTATTACCACAGTTGCACTCTAATCCTCCTGATTGGTTGCTCCCTCTATCACCGAAGCAAATATTGCTCTCCAATCCTCCTAACTCGCTGCATCCTCAGTCACTGAAGAAAATCCTATTGTAACAAATGGGTCTTGCATAGAGGACACATTATTCTTAGAAGCCTCTTGTCTAGCCTCCTCAACCCATGATACATGCTTGGAAGATTCCTCTCTTCCACCTGCACCTATAGGTAGACTTCCTTTGGATCAGTGATGATCCCTCTAACACTGTTGACTCCCCCTGAAGTCCAACTTCCTCTGAACAGTCTTGGGAGGTTGTTCCTCCCCATTGGATCTTGAGGGATGCCTCCCTCAGAACTTTGGCTCCCTCTAAGCCTATGCCACTAGTGGACCTATATGCTCCCTTTGAACTTGTGATATTGGTAGAGCTACCTGCCTCACCACTAGTGGAGATATTTTCTCCCTCTGAACATGTGTTGTTGGTGGAATTACCTGCCTCACCACCATTGAAGCTTCCTACTCTTCCTCATCTATCTCTTTGTTGTTGTTGGTCACAACTCACATAGGTTGGCCCCTTTGCCTATATAGGTTTCCCTCTCTAACTCTAAGAACCATTGTTGATCTTAAGCTAGATATTCTAGGCACAAAAAACACTTGTCCATCTCAAAACAATATATGGTATCCCTTCTTCTCAATCTTCGAGACTGAGAGAACAATCCTGATTTTTGGCACCCATAACACATTTGACACCCTCAACACTTCTCTTGACTCTAGTCAGAATGATATTGTACCAAATCCTCGTACCGCATGTTTGGTTCCCATACCATGCTCCACAAACAAGTCTAAGATAATCTGATCTGGATTTATGCAGGAACACAATGAAATACAAAAATACACATAAACACAAAGATGCAGCGGAAGTAAAACTTCATTTCATTAACAACAAATGACTGAAATATGCTTACAGATAGAATGGAAATAAAATAGCTCGAGCACTGGTAGCTTATCTCTGAGAAGAGATGTGGCGGTTACTGGCCTCTGAACTCTGTGTTACAATGAGTCTTGAAGGCCTATATATTATTGAGAAACAATGGAAAACCCTAAACATCAAAAAACCTAACCCTAGGAGGTGAAACGCTAGAATATGGGCCCCGTTGGGGTAAATTGGTACATCAATTTCCCAGGGTCGTAACTTTGGCATACTATATCCGTTTGACACACATGATACATCGTTAGAAATATCTATCTGAGGAATACACTGCTACTGGTGAATATCTAACCTAGAACGGTGTCATATTCATCAAAGCATTCATGCCCAAAAAATGTCGTTTAGGGCCTCAAAACGGCTCCAGAAGTTCAGGACCCAAAAAACTGCTAAAAATAGTAAATTGTGTTACAATTAAGGAAACTGAAAAACTGAAAGAAACAATGGTGTGGGTCCAAGTGGAATAGGCGAGTGGCCACCAATATCTACCTGGATCATAGTCTTTGTGAAGTTGTCAAAAAACTCTCTGATCCAGGTGGATATTGATGGCCACCCACCTGTTCCAACTAGCTCCTCTTGTCACTTCTTAGTTCAACACGTTCTTCTGTACTTCTTTGTAATTGTGGGTTCTACACTTTTGGGGTTGTCTGAATCCCTACACTTCTTCCAGGTGGATACTAGTGGCCTCCCACCTAATCCAACTGGCTTATTTTGTATGTTTTCATGTCAACACATCTTGTTGTCCTTCCAGCGTTGTTTTGGGGCCCTAAACTGTGTTATTTTGGCGTGCCACAATCAAGCTGTAGACGGAGTCAGAGTTTGATAGCATAATGTGTAGTTCTATAAAATACCTTCCCAACGGGCTAACATGCGCCTAAAACGAAGATCGTATGCAAAAGTTACGACCTCAGAAAGTTATTGTACTAACTTACCCAAACGGGGCCCACGTGACTTTTGGTGTTTCATCTCCTAGGGATAGGTTTTTGGATGTCTAGGGTTTTGGCATTTATGTTTATCATAAAAAGGTTTTCAGAGCCTCATTGTAATCATATTCTTGTGAATGAGTGTATTCGTCACATCTCTTCTCAGAGATAAAGCTGTCATTCTAGCGAGTCTTGCACTCGGTATTTTTATAGTCTCTTTACAATTCTTTCATTAATATAAATCAAGTATTGTTGTATCTCTCTGTTTTTGGCAATTTTCATGAGTATTTCATTATAATATCTTTGCTTTCATTTCGTTCCAAAAATAATCTGGATCAAGGTATCAGAGTAGGCTGCTCTTGATCATTTTTTTCAGCACATGTCCCGAACGAGGTCCGAGTATAGCCAGTTGGATCTTGAGCTTGTCTCTCTTGAGGACAATCACTCTCGCATGCCCAAGAAACCCTCGATGGTAGCAGAAAAGAAAAACGACGGAGTAGAAGATTTTATTAACCTGTTGCTTGAGCAAGCTCTCGTGCGATAAAGGGACGAAATGATGGAGAATTTTGCACACATCCTTCAACGCTTCTCGATAGCAATAAGCGCATCTTTATCAAGCGACCATTTTGGAGGAATCTCTCCCTTCAAGGTACACGTTAATTTTGATATTCCCATATTTGAAGGTTAGATAGATGCGGATGCCCTAGAAAAATGGTTAAATCTATTAGAAGGTTATTTCTCAGTTCCAAATTTTTTCGATAGGGAAAAGATCACCTTTGCACTCCTCAAGGCTCTCCCCCATGTCAAACATTGGTGGGAAACTTACTCGGAGCAAAGTTCCACAGAGGAATCTGGAATATATGGGGTCGAGCCCACTTGGGATTTTTTTGTGGATGTGGTCAAGGAACAATACTACCCTGTTGATAACTGAGAAGACCAGTACATGAGATGGACCACACTACGGCAAGAGAAGAGACAAACAATGTCGGAGTTCACAAATACTTTCCATACCTTGTGCACCAAGTTGGGTATCAAAGACTCCGAGCGACATCTAGTTCTGAAATATCGTGGGGCTCTGCATAGGTACATCCAAACCGAAATGTATTTCCTAAACATCTCATCATTAGGAGCTACCTATTGATATGTTGTCAAAATCGAAAAAAAAATTAGGCACCAGAACAAATGGGAATTCGGGTCTGCAAATCTGCAGCAACCAAAGCATGGTAAGGACGTCCCTAGCCAACAGCCTCCAGAAAACCAATCCAAGATACAGGACAAGAAGGGTAAAGGAAAGAAGAAGAATGACAATTGGAAGTGTGTGACTTCCACAAAATCCCCTGGCATAACACTGATGAATGTCGCTCGAAACAGTCATTGGTGGCTGAGGTCAAAGACATGAAGTCGAACCCTAATTCGGAATCTGATCTAGAAAATATTGAAAACAGATAGATCATCGACACAATCCCCACTGCTACTATCGCGACCACAACAATTTAACCAGAAGAATCAGTAGATCCTGAAGAGGGGGGGAGCACCTCTTCCATTCACATATGTGGGTGAAGGGGACCCCGTTGCATTTCATTGTTGACAACGACAGCTAGAAGAACTTCATAGTAGCTAAGGCTGTCAAACAGTTGGGGTTTTCGACAACACCACACCCGTAGGCATACAACATCGGGTGGCTTCACCGGGGATGAGATCTTTGTGTCAGTTAACAGTGTTGCATGTCCTATGGCATCCAAGCCTTCAAGGATGAGGTAGTGTGTGATGTTGCCCCTCTTGATGTCTATGATGTTTTTTTAGGCCAACCATATATGTGGAGATGTCATGTTGTCTATGAGTCTAGACCCCACAGTGTCATTATTACTCTAGGAGGTCAGCTCTATAGGATACCAGAGGTAGTTATGACTACTAGTCCACCAAAACAGTGTCACAAGGTAATATCTCATGCTGCAAAATTCATCCTCTTCACAATATGTTCAAAGTATGCACAGAAGACGGCTACAACCATTGCAACCTCAACACCTTCTATCCAACAAAAACAGATTGTCACAGAGAAATAAGATATTGTCTCTTCACCTACAATGATGCCTACATAATGCCCCATCAAACCCAGAGACCACGGGTTGGTGGAGCATATTCAACCTTGCCAGCAACAAGTTTGTGACCGTCTTCAACAAACCAAGAAGCACAACTTCTCCAACAAGTCACGCAACTCACCAAGCTTCAAATTCAGAAAATGATTTCCCCTCTTCCCTGGGCACTCAATGCAATGGAGACCATTGCTTCCTAAGGGGGAAAGATTTATCTAGGTGGATATTGGTAGCCACCCACCTGTTCCAACTAGCTCCTCTTGTCACTTCTTAGTTCGGCACATTCTTTTGTACTTCTTTGTAATTGTGGGTTCTACACTTCTAGGGTTGTTTGAAGCCCTACACATCTTCCAGGTGGATACTAGTGGCCTCCCACCTAATCCAACTGGCTTATTTTGTATGTTTTCATGTCAAACATCTTGTTGTACTTCCAGAGTCGTTTTATGGCCCTAAATAGTGTTATTTTTGCATGCCACAGTCAAACTATAGACGAAGTTAGAGTTTGACAGCATAGTGCGTAGTTCTCTAAAATACCTTTCCAACAAGCTATCACGCGCCTAAAACAGAGATCATATGCAAAAGTTACGACCCCAAGAAGTTAATGTACTAACTTACCCAAACGGGGTCCACATGACTTTTGGCGTTTCATCTCCTAGGGTTAGTTTTTTAGATGTCTAGGATTTTAGCATTCATGTTTATCATAAAAAGGCCTTCAGAGCGTCGTTGTAATCATATTCTTGTGAATGAGTGTAGCCGTCACATCTCTTCTCAGAGATAAAGTTGCCAACATTCTAGCAAGTCTTGCACTCTGTATTTTTACAATTTCTTTACAATTTTTTCATTAATAGAAATCAAGTATTGTTGTATCTCTCTGTTTTTGGCAATTTTCATGAGTATTTCATTGTAATATCTCTACTTTCATTTCGTTCTGAAAAATAATCCGGATCACTTTCATGCACCTATCATGTGGCAAGAGGATTTGTTATCCACCAACCAAGTCCCCCTACTTGAAATTGTACCTAAAAGGGTGGAGACCAATAAGATCTTCCTCTGAAACTTATATGCAACTTCATTAACCTATCTTGTTGATGCCTATTACCTTCTTCCCCTTCCCTTACAGTGTGGACACTGTGAAGCATAATGACCATAATCATGGCACTCTGATCTTACTAAGATCCTTATTATGTCTCGATTTTGGAGATGCTCCTCTCTTAGGAGAAGTCGTTATGCTAAGATAACCTCTTCTTTCCTTCCTAGTGCATGTTGCAAGGGCCTGGTTCTCATCACTGTCATTCTTCACCAAGCCATCCAAGCCATCCATGGACTCTAATTGAGTCTCCTCCTGAATACAATCAATCTATAGTCTATCAAATACTAGCAATTGTTCTCGTGCACATATCCCCTGCACAAATGGTTCCCAAGACCTCAGAAGACCTCTCAAAGCTACATTCACCAACTCAACATCCTCCACCTTATCATCGATGGCCACGAGTTGATCTCAGATCTGTGTAATCTTCATAAGATAGTTCACAATTGTGTCCTCACTGGACATCTTGACAACTTGAAGTTGGTGCTTCAAATGTAACTTTATACTTGTATTCCCATTTTGGTATATACCTACCAAAGCATCACACATTTCCTTGGAAGACACCTTCTCAGCAATGTGAGGAATCAAGTGATCCTTCATGGATTTTAGCAACACCTGCTTGGCCTTCACTTCCTTCTTCCTGTGAACTACCAATTCTTGTGAATCAATGGGACTTACAACGACACTTTCAACAAACTCCTTGCAATCATTCTCTTTCAATAGAAGAAGAGCCTTATCCTTCCAAGCCCAGAAGTTAGTTGCCCCTTCAGACCTGTCCTCAATATTCAAAGTGTTCACCATGGTGACCTACCCAAAACAAGAACAAAAATCTTCCAGTGTTGTAGCAAAGATGTGTCTCAAGATGATTCCCTTCTCTTCAAACCCTCAGCTCTGGTACCATGTCAATTTTCACATACAACCTTATGTGACTAATTTCAGGTCTAAAGATTACTTCCTAATGATTCAATATACAACCCTAGTTGTTATCGCTGAACAATTTTACACTTAAATTATTGACTAAAAAACACAGCAGCATAAACAATCAAGATCAAAGATGAATCATTAATACACATGAGACACAAAATTGAAGTTCTGTAACTTTATCAAATTCAGAGATTCTTAGGGGAAAAAAATAGCTCTCCGAGCTATCACAATTACACCAAAACTTAGGACAACCTTGTCCTCTGAAAACTAGAAAAACCAGCAAACCAAACCTCAACAAAATCCCAGAAATTTCCTTGCCCACAAATCTATTGCAACAACCACTTGTACAACCTGTTGATGTCAGTCGTATGGTTGTTGAAGTCATCGGTATGAAGTTATTGCTCTACCCAAAAACTTGCATGTGTGGACTGTTCCTACTCATGCACATGTGTTCCCTATCACACGTGTCACTGTACAAATTGTCTGTACAATTCTACTCACACGTGTGAGATGTCTCCCTCACATGTGCGGTCTGTTTCACGCATGCGGCTCTGCTCTCATCTTCACATGTGTGATTGTTTCTTCCCCTCTTTCTCACACATGTGGCCTCACATGTGTGCCCTCTCTTGGTTGGAAAAGATGTCTTCCTTGGCTGAAACATAAACAAAAAATCCTCCTTGAAACCCTAGGCCAGATTTTCCATAAATGTAGAATTTCCCTTGCTGAAATTTCTAAGATCCTAGCACAAATGCACTCTCACTTATGCTAACTCCATAATGACACATTGAGATGTGTCACAATCTCTCCTCTCCTTATATAGGAGTCTTATGAGTGAGTTTAGGAACCCCTTCTAAAATCAACAATTAATTAGAATATTTTATTCCTCTTTGTTGGTGAACCCCAACACAAGCCCACAAAGCCCATCAACTTGCCCATGAAGCCCTAACCTCATTCCAAGGTTGATTTCACTGAAATGAAAGGCTAATCTGGTGCCAATAAATATTCCCACGTACCTAACACCTCAACCTCTTGTGGGAATGCCTTCTGAAGCTATAAAAGCTTCAAAAGAAAGAACCTCCTCAAAGATAATATCCCTCTTTTCAATCACCTATTGTTGGAAGGATCATACAAGTGATATGCCCTGGAAGTTTCATTCTATCCCACTAGAATGTAGTGTATGTAACATCCCCATTTTTAATCCCTAAATTAGCGATGAATACTCCAAATACAATGCATGGCCACGGGCCCAACAATGTAATATGTAATTGATGTACATTGAAAAATAATAAATAAAATGTATCGTCGACTACAGACAAACATGGACAAAGACATGGAGGCTAAGTTTCCACAAGAGAGGGGATGTCCAAAGAGGGAATTACCCATGTCTATTAAACTCAAAACATCTTTCTAAATTACCTTTTCTATGAATCTTTTATTTTCCTTTTTAGTGTTTCAAATCCCTAATCATTGAGTGCGTGTAAGAGGGTTGGTGTGTAAAGTCACCTCGTAGAGTTATTGAGAGCATGGGTTGAGAACAAACAAGCTTGGGGGAAGTGTGAGGGTCAAGCAAATCCTCTTGGGGAAGAGTGAGAGTCAAGAAAGCATGGGAAAAGAAGGAAATTTGTATGAAAAAGGAGAGTAGTTTTTACAGTTGGGTAGAAGAGAGCAAAAGTGGGGGATAGTGTTGTAAGATAACAAGTAGCCACAATGGGTATGTATAGCAACTTGTTGGAGTTGTAATTTCATGGAGAAATATGTTGTAGGCATGTGAGTGAGATTCTATGCAAGAAATTGTCAAAGGGAGCAAGTAATTTGCAGCAGTGAGAATTCTTATTGTAACCATAGATTCTCGTTATCCCCAACAAAGAGATTTCCTATCTAACATGTGTTGAATCCCTAGAGGGAAGTGGGATAGTGTTAAGAACCCAATACTTGCATACAGAAACACCACAAAGATTCATAGAACAATATATAAAACCATCACTTTATTATACCAAAACCCTTGAGGTAGAGCAACACCATACAATGGATCCTATTATGGAAGGGATCCTCTCATGTTCACTTGTCTCTTCGAGGAGGCAACCTCCTAATGAGCTTCAACTCCAAACACAATACTTGTCTTCATATCCCATCACATTGCTTGAACCCCTGTATATTGTGCTACCATCACCTAAGAACATTCTAGAGGAGGAATCTTATAGAAGTAGAACCTTCTGAGAGAAGTCCTCTTACATTTATTATATCTAACTACCCATTTATTATATCTAACTATCATAGTGGGCCTTATTTAATAATATAGTGGACCTAGTCCACCTTACATTGAATGGCCTCCACTATTATCATTATGGGCCCTCTAGGCCCCTTCGCTACCTCTCTAGCTACCTAACATTACATCTCCCTTATGAAAGCATCGTCCTCAATGCTTGATGTACAACCATATACCAGGGTCCCATGGATAAGTGTGGACCATAGTGATGAAATAGACTAGAGAACCAAGTTCCCATGGATAAGTGTGGACCATAGTGTTGAAGTAGACTAGAGAACTAGGGTCTCATTGAGAAATGGAAGCCACCATGCATAAGTAGTCCAACCGCCATTGTAAACCAAGGTCCCATGTTCAATTTATCATGTGAACTCCACACGAAAGATATTGGCACCTAATAAGCAACTGAAAATGATGCTCCCAATACAGACACCTATCATGTGGATCCAAACAAGAATATCCATCCACATAGTGGAAAAGGGTCAAAGTTGAATCTAGAAGGAACAATATTGTTGTAGAATATGCAGGCTGGACACTGGTAATCATAACTAGCTCCTGATGTGTCACATTGAAGTGCTCTATAGAAGGTGGAGTAGAGTCATCAAATAAAAGATTGAAGTGGTTGTCCTCCCATAAATGACAACTATCTGTATACCAATCATCACAATCGGTCTCAAAATCATACCAAGTATATATTTCTTGATTATATTCATCCATGATGTCCACCATAAGAAATCTATCTTTCATTTTATCCAATGAATCTTCAATACTACGAAAACTATCATTGAAGCCATCTGCAAGGTCATGCAATGTGTCATACAATTGGGCTTTGAATGCTTCAGTGATCTGTAGAATTTCTTCGAGGGTTTGAGAGGAAATAGTCATTGGAAACACCACATAAAATATATCGAACAAAAGCTCTTAAAATAATTCATTCAATGACATTGATCTGGTAACAATCTGAGCACTCTATGAAAATTTATGAACTCTGCAGTCACGTCGTCGTCACGAAAAACCCAAAAAATAGTTGATTTGAAATCAGCAATATCTTCACCTCCAAAGCTTCAATTTGGACGATTTGTTTTATGAAATTGGGTGAAATTGTGAGAGGAACTCACATCTGCAATTTTTTTTGAAAAAATCAGCCTCAGATGCTACAAAAATCAGAAAATTCACGCGGTCGTCCGTGAAAAAAAAAATCCTGAAAATTGCAGATTTTAAAATGCAAATAACTTGACTTCCTGGACTCTGTTTCAAACGAATTTTTTTTTTTAACTTGGGTGTTTTTTTGAGAGGAACTCATATCTACAACCAATTCTTTCAATTTTTTCACCAAAACATACATAAAACATCTGTAATGTCGCGGGCCTCTTTTTTTTTCGAAAAAATAAATATGCAAAATATAAAACTATTTGCCCACGTTTCCTACCAAGGAAAGTGTTAGGATACCACTTGTTAAGTTCCAAAGACCTGGATACAAAACCACCATAGTAGATATACAAGAACAATATAGAAAACCAACACTTTATTATATCAAAACCCTTGGGGTAGGGCAACACCATACAAGGGATCCTCTCATGTTCACTTGCCTCTTCGAGGAGGCTTCCTCCTATTGAGCTACCGCTCCAAATACAATATTTCTCTTCATATCCCATTACATTGTCTGAACCTCTTTATATAGTGCTACCATCACTTAAGAACATTCTAGAGGAGGAATCTTCTAGAATGGTAGGCGGGGAGGGGGTGGAGGGGACAGAGGGCCATAATGATAATAGTGGAGGCCATTCAATGTAAGGTGGATTAGGTCCACTATATTATTAAATAAGGCCCACTCTTATAGTTAGATATAATAAATGTAAGAGGACTTCTTAAAAGGTTATATTTCTAGAATATTCTTAGGTGATGGTAGCACTATATAAAGGAGTTCACATGAGCAATTGGACATGGGACCCTGGTTTACAATGGCAGTTGGACTACTTTAGCATGGTGGCTTCCATTTCTCAATAGGACCCTGGTTCTCTAGACTACTTCAGCACTATGGTCCACACTTATCCATGGGAACCTGGTTCTCTAGTCTAGTTCATCACTATGGTCCACACTTATCCATGGGACCCTGGTATATGGTTGTACATCAAGCATTGAGGACAACACTTTCATAAGGGGGATGGAATGTTAGGTAACTAGAGAGGTAGTGGGAGGGGCAGAGGGCTCATAATGATAATAGTGGAGGCCATTCAATGTAAGGTGGACTAGGTCCACTATATTATTAA
>ML802852.1:306568-323396 GCA_009831015.1 Picea engelmannii | reverse complement strand
TCCCACTATGTCATCTCGTCCTCCGCATTATCCTCGAAATATCTCAAACCACTCCTTGTATGTTCATACTGAAGCTTGTGCAAGAAGTTCATGTTTGAGCTACATTTCTGAACATAGACTTTAGTGAACCCCAAAAAATGCCGCACTACAAAGAGAATAATTGAAGGAGTATTTCAATGGGGTCTACCCTTAAGGGGAAATATTGTTACTTAGTTTTAAAGCCATAAAGTTGCCATCCACCCTTTTCCTTCTTTGTGTTGAGATTTGAGAGGTGAAGAATTTTGCCCCTAGATAGTTGTCCTAGATTTAAGTTTGTAACTTGAAACCTTGAATTTTGACTTCATATTAAAAATAAAATATCAACTTAATTGTAGTTCTAAATTTTTCGACCATAATTTTTAGCAAGGGTTAAGACACTGACAAATATTCCAAGATACAAATTTAATCTTGTGGTGTGTGGATTGGGATCATTCTTACCACGTAGACACTCTTCTCCATGTTAGAGAGCACATAGAATTGATTGGGATTTGTAGACAACAATTTTGGTTTCCAAAAAATTGATTGTGAACTTTTTCTTAAAGGTTCATTCTTTGTTGTGTGAGGAATTTTCATACTTTCTTATCTTTGGTAGGGGATTGCGTGGTTCCCTTTACATGGCTTGTTTGGGCCATGTTGTAGCCTTTGAAGGGATTGAAATTGAATTGGTTGTCTTCATCTAGCTCAAGATTTGCCTTTTACATCTCTTTAAGACACAATAGCTGAAGTTATGCAACTTTACACACTGGGTTGAGAATTTTAGCTGAAAACCTTGATTTGATCTTCTGTTAATGCTTATTGTGTTTTGGGAGATTTCATTGGGATTATTCTCAATTATTCAAGCTCTCCCTTTGGGAGTTTTTGGTCTTATGTTCTAAGCTTTTGATATTCGAAGCAATAGTTGTGGAGATTGACATATGACAGCTGCTAATCAAACTTACCTTCCTCCACAAAAACAGCAATGGATTTTTTGAGGTTCATAGAGAAATTGACCTCTTTCCTAACTTGCCTAGTTGGGTGGGACACAAACATCCTTGAGGGTTCATGAAATATAAACTTCCCTATAAGGGGCATTAGATGATTTAGCAATTTCCATAGCGAGAAGGGAAGACTTTGGAACCCAATCTAGATGAGGCAGTGTATCATCCCTGACTCTATAGATGAAATGTTTTTCATCCAAATGGAAGAAAATAAGGTCGGTCTTGCAACACATTCAAGGGTTGCAGTTAGGCAATTTTGGTCATTGCATGTCTACAAAAACTGAGAGTGAGATTACCCATTGATGAGATTTTAAATGTCCTTGGCTTGTGGAATTTGCATATCTCCCAGTGGAGGGCATAATGATTGTGCCTAGGTTATTATCCTGAAGAAGTAACTAATAGGTAAGTTTGTAAAACCTATAAATGCCTAAAGCATCCTTGGACAGAAATGCCAAAATTGTCTTTTAAAGAAGGAATTTTAAAATCAATGTCGGAGTTAGTACTTGGTGATAAACCTTGGGCTTTTTTGCTTTATTGGACACCAACCCTTTTATTGCTGCTTGCAATGACAAGCTAATGGTCCATTTTAGCTATTTAATACTACCCTCAACATGTGGAACTGGTCCACCAAAAGCAAAAACTGAAATTGAAGTTGTAAACTTCCAAAATTCCTATGTTGACCAATTTTAATGTGTGAAGTGGCCCTTATTTGTTGAAGTTAATACATATAGCTATACATTCTATTCCTCTTGGGACATTTCTGATTAAGACTTTTCTATCAATTCGTTTTTATGATTTTGGAATCTGGATTGACCATAAATTGTTTTGAAATGTATTTAAATTTGTATCTATTTCCATTTGTTGTCAATAACATAGTTGGAAAATTGAGTAATGTTTTAGTATTTTCCTTTTTTAATTGTGAATAAATAAGTATGTTGTTATTAAATGATATTCACTAGGTTATCTATCACAAACTACTAAGTATTTGGTTGTGGATTCTCAAAGAAAAACAAGGGTATGCAGATTCAATCTATTGAGGACACATTTTTGTAGAGTTTATATGCCCTGCAATTTAACAAAATGGCACAAGAACATTAAAAAAAGTACATCATACTTACGTCTTGATGATCTTGAAATGATGTTTAGAGACTAAAAATATTTCAATAGTGAGCCTACAAAGAGAGCAAATGCAACTTTTTTTTGGGTGTAGTTTGGATTGACCAAATTTCTTATTACTTTTAAGCCTATCATAAGAAAACAATATTGAGTTTTCTTAATCTTTTTTTCTTTTTGAAGGGACCATTATATTTTGGATAGACTTGATGCTTATGATATCTTTTATTTTAGTGAGTAATTATCTCTATTATATTTCTTGTTGCTGTTGTTTTAAGCTTCTATTGATTACATGTCTTTGTGATATATCAATCATCTGATGTGAGTCTACATATGTTTTTTATTAATTTCTTTTATTTACAACTATAATTATGATTTTATTCAACAGTTCTAGTGAAAATGCTAACGTTCAAACTTTGTTATTCAGGGAGTTGCCTGCTTTTGGATCACGAACAATTTCTACTCAAATTGGTAAGATGGTTTCCACCTGTTCTCTTTCTTTTCAAAATTATAGTTAGCTTAAGATGGCATATGATAAATTTATGTTTAGTTTCTATTAATATGATTTTGGTTCCATTTACTAGAACTTCATTAACTATTGTGAGTCACTCGTCCTGATGATGTATCCTGTTACGGATTCGAAACATTGACTCACAATATGACTACTGTGGACACTCTGGAAAATTTGAACTCTGAAAACACACACCACAAAAATCTGAAAACTTTAATTCATTAACTATTTTGATCTTGTTGGTTATAACTGAACACAGCCTTTCTTAATGGGAGTCAAAACTACTATAAAATCAAGCTATGATTCTTACATGCCAATATATCATGCAGTGAGAAATAGAATGAAAAGTGTAAAGAGTATTCAAAAGATCACGAAGGCAATGAAGATGGTTGCGTCATCAAAGTTAAGGGCAATACAAATAAAGACGGAGAATTCTCGAGGATTATGGCAACCATTTACTGCATTGATTCGTGATGTTCCTGGTATGTTTTAATATGACTTTGTTATGATAACGTTCTTTGGATAATTCTTCAAAATATCTTCCATTGCACATTTCTAGCTAATGCATTGTTTCACAACTTTTATCAAAAAAGTTGTTTCAATTTATGGAGAGTTGACTTCTTACATTCTTGAGTGTACAATTCCATGAAAGATGGGGCACATAGACAACCAAAACCAACAATGAGGCCCAAATCAGCCTATATAACCCCTTAAAAATTTGGCTTTTAATTATATTGTGTGTACTAGTGCTTGCTTGCCCTTGTAATATAACTTATTTCTTATAGTAATTAATGATTATGCATGACCCTAAGTCGTGGCCCCCCTTTTTCACTTGTATATATATCCTATGTTATGTATTCTTTTTCTTTTTTCAAAGAAAACCTTGTGGGCAAACTCAAAGGATGCTTCTGCACATTTTTGGATGGCATCTCAAGTAAACTTGGTGTAGACTAGTGCATCTCACCTAGAGGGATTTGAACTGGGCAACTGCTGGCAAAAAACTAGTGAAATGCCCAACAACATTGGGGAGAACCAGTTGAACTGGCCCCTTGGGCTATATGTTATGTATTCTATATCATCATTACTTCAATTTATTACAAATTATTTATCCATAATGGATATGTTTCCCATCTTCATGCTGAGTTGGTAAGGAGGTTCCTTACATTGGGATTTTAGCTTTATCTGCATCGTTGACCTATGGCCATTTGGGCTATATGTTATGTATTTTATATCATCATCACTTCTATTTATTACAAATTATTTATCCATGATGGATATGTTTCCCGTCTTCATGCTGAGTTGGTAAGGAGGTTCCTTACATTGGGACTTTGGCTTTATCTGCATCGTTGAGCTATGACCATTTCACCTCCAACTTGTCGTTGGAGCAATCCCCTGGCCCATGAACATTTCTTTTGGTTGGTGGTGAGCAACAATTGCCATATATCGTAGTCTTCTTGATAGGTCTTGATATAAAGAACACAAACATGCTTATCATCGTGGAGAGCTGCACCATTACAATAAAACACAACCATCCATTACAATAAAACACAACCACTGAAATGAATAACATATAATATTGGAGAGTTATTGCGTTACAAAAAAACTGGCATGTGTTTAATAAAATTGTTGAAGAAATTGTGGAGCATTTATGGATAACATGGTTACTGTCCATTGTTTTTTGCTTCCACCATCATGGGTACTTGCTGTTATTGAAGAATTTAAAACCCTAGCAAACTCTTCATCAAGTGAACTGTGACCATTATTAATATTAAAACAAGTCAAGAAGAAAATCAACAATAACATATTTTGTTGTAGGAACAAAACTGTTGTGGATGTGTTAAAATATCAATGCTGGCTGAAGGGTAGAAACAAAAAATGGTTTGTCATATGCTGTCGTCAAATGCTTGTCACTGTTAGAATCCAATGCTGTTGAAGGGGAGGAGAGTAAACAACCACCATAAAGCAACTACAATATCAAATATATTATGCTGAGCATATTATCAAAAAATATAATTTCTAGAAGTTGTTTCTAGCGCATGAAATTGCAGTTTCAATAGTGGTGTTTCATTAAAATAGTGATAAAGGGTGGGGATATTAAAAAGTGATTATTTGAAAGTTATTTAAATTATATTAATGATTTAAGAAAAACTCAATAAAGGTTAAAAGTACTAATTATAAAAGTGGATAGACATTAGAGGGAAATAAATATTCTTGTAGAAGGAAGGTGAATTTATTTTTTTGACAGGTGGAAAATATTTGGAGTCAATTATATATATATATATATATTTCCAAGGAAAACCTTGCAGGATACCCTTTCTTCTGCAGAATACTCAGATGGAGGGCATCTCAAATGCTATCCACAAAAACAGCTTGTATCCCTAGGGACTCGAAGGGATTTGAGTCAATTATATGTATATTAACTTTTTCCAAAGAAAAAGCTCGTATCACTTTTGATTTCAAGGAGAGACATTTAATGATACATTCAACATATGTGTTATAAAACATGAGTACTTATCCACCATCATGTTGTGACTACTACCCAACATCTAGAAAATATTCAATATCTGGGCATTTACTATCAATTTGGCCAATAAAATCAAAGTGTCATCCTTCATGTGAGGACAGCTTTTTTGTGATGTGAATATTGATGAAGTGTGCTATGAATCTGCCTCTAACTTTTTGAAAATTGTAATTTGGCAACAAAATCCCAATTCCAAAAATTTTAAGAAATTTTCACATCAACTCTTGCTCAGTTTCTGCTCCTGCTTCTGTACCTATGCTTGTTGTAATTTTTCCTGCAAGTGGTGAAATTGTGCCAATAAATCAACGTTTCATCTTTAGTGTGAGGGGCAACCTCTTTGTAATGTGAACATCAGTGAAGTGTGCTATAAATCTGCGCGGAACTAATTGCATGAAAGGATTTTAAGTGTCTTTTTTTGTAAATTTAGCTACTCATTATTAATTAATATACAAAAAAAGTACATGCTTTTTAAATATCGGATGATTCTGCCCAAGATATTCCCCCGTTTTAACAGAGTTGTTCATAGTTTCAGCATAGCTATCTAACCTAGGAGACCTAGATACAACATTATAAAGATAATGATTGCTGTTTCCGAGACAAAAAAATGCCCACCAACAGTCTGTATCATGAAGAAGAGAAAAATGATTTCTCACCCTAATGATTAACATAAAAGATTAAGCAAAAAGAAACTTAGATCAGTCAGGGAGGCCCTTAGTCCTCTGTCTCTGAGGCTGAGTCTACATATATGTAGACTGGATTGGTGTCTGCTTGGACCTCCATAGCTGGTGCTTGGTCATCCTGATCCCGTGCTTAGGCTGCTACACAAAGCACAGCTTCCATGCCCCAAATTGTCTTGACCAATGCTTCCTATTTGCGGTTTAAGAAATTCAGTTTGTCCAAGATGGCTTGTTGCTGGACACCTCATTGTTCAACTACCTGATGAGGAAAAGATATGAAATGATCTTACTCAAACATTTTCAGATCCCGCTTGGCTAAAGCAAGATAGACGGGAATATCACCCTATGTTTATAGCCATCAAAATTTGTATCCTAATTCACGAGTATTGTTTACAAGTGCTTAGGCTGGTTTTTTATAAATAAAAGCTTGCTGAAAAAATCATTATTTATGTAATTTTCTTAACATATCAGATGCTGAAATAAATATAGAGACAGAAGTAAAGACACCAAGTCGATAATCAAAACAGATGAGACATAAAGCAATCCTTTATTTCATTCCAATTCATCAAATAATTGTTCTCTTTACAAAATTTCCTGAGGAAGTTTTGGACCAAAGTCAAATTTAAACGTTCCCGATGAAACATACAAAATGACTTCTGACAGAAAGTAAAAAAACTGAACTTCAAAAGCTGGATCAGCGTGCCACAGATTGCTGCCCACTCGACTTTGCACAATAGCCTTTGTCAGTCATGAAATCTAATTCATGACTGACAAAGGCTATTGTCAGTCATGAAATCTAATTCACAAACAGACAAGTCTACATAGACTATCAAAGATAGACCAACACCTTTGAAAAACAAGTGTCTGAATGATGTAATTCAGCCCTGAATCTTGCTGTCTACAATAGGACCCTGCTATCATAAAAAAAATTAGGCTTCTAATGAATTAAGGAATGAATGAAAACTGAATTATCTCAACAAAACTCAAAGAACAAACCTTAGTATGCTTCTCCTTCTATTCTCCTCTTGTTCCTCCCTTTCCTTTTGCCTTTAAGCAAGTTAGAATTGGTTGAAGTAGTTGAACTACTTCTTTAGTTAAGTTAACTTAAACTGAACCAACTTTTTAGTTAAGGGGGAAAAGTAATAAAATCACAATAAGGGTTTTAAATAAATAATAACTAGTAGGTGGGACCCCTTGTGACTCCCTTTAGTTCTCTAACAATGATACCACAACTAGCTAATCAAACAAAACATCCCTCCTTGTGACTCCCATCATCATTTTCATATTTTGACAATTTATATCAATGATAATTGAAATTATTTCCAAAAATATATTACCCATATATCCAAAAATAATGTGTTGTCCAAAATTTCAGAAGTCAACGGTTCTCAACAATTAATAAACAAAAACTTAAAATCCGTATTTTCCACTTTGGGAGGCGATCTTTTCCTTGTTGCTGTTACCTTTTGATCTCTCTGAATTTGCCTTAGGCTGTGTGGAGCCTTTAGGCCTAATCTCACTGATCACATGAGAGCAATCATCTCTCAAATGCATGCGGGAAGACACAGATTTATCAATGTCATTTGAGATTGAGGAAGGGGCAGTAGTGGCTTTTCCTTTGTCAGGAGCATGGTGGGCCTCGGTTTTTAACCTTTTGCTTGCATGGGAAGACTGTACCGGTGAGTGGATAGGGGCAACTTGGACAATTTGATTGATAGGTGGGGGAGCAGGTAAAGACAAGTTAGGCCAACCACGATGTTGGGAGACTGCCGGGTGGACAATCTCTTGCCATCCGTCGTTTCCGGGGACTTCAGGTTGCAGTGAGACATGAGGAGGCACTGGAATACCAGGGACCTGTGGGGCTTGGAAGGGAGGCCTTTCAGGCCTAGGTTGGACCACTCCTTGCCCAATCCAGTTTAAAAACCCAGCTTGAAATAGCTGGCCTAAGTCTTGCGAGTCTGCATCAAAGTGTATAGAGAATCTTGGCCTTCTAGGGCCCCTGTTCCAATTACCTCTTCCTCGGTTACCTCTGCCATGGCTATCTCTGTTCAAAAAGCTCATTCCTGCATGCATAATTGATTAGCAAATAGTTTCTTTAACAACCATACATGACAACTCTTTTAAAATATGAAATAAAATTTTGTTCAACAACATATCAGACTCATGCAATCCAATCCATACAATCGTTTAACAGTCGTTAATGAGCAGGGGGTGAATAAGGGTTCTGGGATATGCGAGGGGTTGTATTGAGCGAAAAATGTTAAAATGAGGGGGAAAAGATCATGATTACTGCTCACAAACATCAAACAATCAATTGTATCGTAAACCAAAAGAATATATCACTGTAATTCATCCCTGTGATCCCTTAACTGTCATAATACAAAACTTATCTTAACTAGAATTAAATTTTAGGAACAGGGAGTGGATAGTGAGTATGGGAAGGCGAGGGGAATTGTAATTAGTGAAAAGTGAAATAATAGTAGGGGAAAAGAGCGAATACTGTTCAAAACATCAATTAAGTAATCCATAAAAACAGTTCTGTATTCAATACAACTATTCCAACACCAATTAAACAATTACTGCGGTCAATTAAACCATTACTGTGTGTTAAAACTTGCTCATTGTCCCACATTCAATTTCCTTAAAAACTTTCAATTAACACAGAATTTAATTATACTCAGAATCGCCATGAATTTCGCCCATATTATTTAAAAGAATTTTGTTTCCTTTCATTTACTTCCCTTTCACATTTAAACAAAATCCAAGGAACACACAGTCATATTATTTCAACTTAGTTCAACATATATAAAGATATCAACCACTGCCCATAAATTTAATTTTTCAAATCAAATATAGACGCAGGTCTTTCCTGAGTCGAACAGACTCCTTTTAAACATATGCCCGATCCCATTCCTTTGACAGATTCAACAATTAAATTTGCAATGAAACCATACTACCAAAACCCTGTGCTCATCTCCGATGGTGCAATAAAACAAAACGATGCACGATGTCCATAAATCATACACAGTAGACAGTGAAGCCACCATTATCAACTTTTCAACTTGTAATAATCCCGATCGAGACAAATTAAACACACAACAACCCAAGTTCAATTTATACCACGCTATAGGAACACACAGACCACGCATAACGCAAAGAGGCACCTTTGTGACTGTACATATCCAATTACTTCCAATCAAACCATTCATAACAATGCTGAGTTATCAATCCAACTGTTACAACAAAAGGAGGCAACGAATGTATGTCGATTATCATTCCCAATTACAACTCTCTAATCAACCAGTTAAACCATGCTGAGTTATCGATTCAACTGTCATAATAAAAGAATGCAACGACTATATACCAATTATCATTTCCAATTACAACTGGGTAATCAACCCGAACAAACAGAGACGAGCCAATAATCAAAGCCACTGTCAACGCTACTCAACCAACTCATGACAATTAACAAGATACCCGACAGGGTGTGACTGGTTTAGTTTATCAAAATCGGGTTCTGTAACTAGTGACAAAATAACCAAGGGTTCGCTCGGTGGAACCAAACACAGGGAGATCGGAGGCCAACCATATGAACAGTAGGTGAGAGCCTTCGAGACAAGCACGGTGGGACCATAAGCCTTATAACCCTTAGCTTGCAAGACAGGGTGACAGTTCGACACTAGGTAGGGTAGACCATGAGGCCGAGGAGCAGAGGTTTCTTACTGGCCAGTAACCAACACCAAGAACACGCAGGGGCATAACCCTCGTGGTTTTCCCCAAAAGCCAAATAATGCTGATAGAAATGCAGAGCCCAGGTACTACCAACAACCCTAAAGCAAGCTTCTTGGCATAATACCCACCCATAACCAACTGTGCAGATACCAATAACTTAAAATGAGCCCATGACCAGGTGGAAAACGATATGCAGTGACCAAAAGGTGGTCCAAATCATACACAACAACCCCATAGCACCAAATACAACTGGGTGTGGTTACAATAACTGTGAGGAGACGACCAACAAGGCCAAACAGAATGAAACCCTCCAACAAAAACCCATAAAGACAACAAAGAGCTATCACGGCTTCCACCACATAGAACAATCAATGAAATCGCGACTTCAGCCATCAATTTTTCCATTTGCAACAAATAACACAAACAACCATTCCAGAGAAAACACCACGAGTTTACACAGTTGCCAGCCTCAAGAAAACACAGACCAATACATTACGGAGCCAACGTTTATTTCATACACAGAGCGAGTTCATGGATGGGTGAAAAAACATACCTGTAACCAAATGGCCTTAAAAATGCGAGCTTGGTCGAGCAGTTCCTTCCACGCATGAATCTCGGAGCTTAACCACAACAAAAATCCAATGAACAATAACCATGCTAGGGTGACGGTCGGTGGGAGAAGTATGGAGGGACGTGCATTTATTGCACGTCGCTTCCATCCTCCCTCTCATTAATCCATACATCCATCCAACCATTAATCTATACATCCATCCAACCAACCATTAATCCATGCCATTAATCCATACATCGAAACTTGCATACATTGTTTGCCAATTGCACTACTCGATCCATATTAACCATTGCCCAAAACCATGCTATAACATATATCACATGCGCCCCATATAACTCAATAAAAATCGTATAGCCACTAACATTGCTAGTTAGTACTATAACATCAATCTCTTTTAACTTCATTTGCATATAGTATAGCATAGTATAGCATAGTTCTCTTTTTCTTGGATTTTTTTCCATATTGCTCTTGTCGCTTGTTATAACTAACATGTGTCTTGTGCAGGTGTAACATGTAATAAATCATGGCGCCAATAGCAATGTAATAATAGTGAATATAAGCCAATGTTACAAGAACCGGACCGGTCATTAAATCGGTCGACCACAAAAATCGGAACCGAACCGGAACCGGGAAAAACCCGGAAAAAAAACCGGATCAAAAAACTGGTCACTAAAAATACATAAAATATTCAAATTTTGAAAAACAAATACATATTCATGTGCATCCATGTGAATCCAAACCATTATACACAAATTTGCAAAGTTTCTCATATATATTCATGTCACATGTGCATCCAATGTGAATCTGATTCCAAACCAAGGTTATCGTATGAAGCAATTATACTCGATGAACCGATATAGAGTGGTATTCACAATGCTTAATTATAAGTCTTAGAGCATGATAATGTGAACATGGAACTTAAGAGATTTAACGAAGTATACCATTTATCAAATCATTCCACCATTCATAAGAGTTAAGTTCTGGTCAATGATTAAGGAAAGTGCTCTTTAGGGTACTGCTGTTATTTATATCAGGTCTTTAAGCACAACAAGATGTAGCTCAGAATTTGCTCATCAAATGATATAAAGCTTATATGCATTGTCATAAAATTATCACCACACGATATAATGGATTTAGAGCGTGTTTGAAAGTGGAATTAAGTGCAAGCTATTACTGCTGTAGCCTGTAATATATCAAAGTTTGGGACAATAAGATAGCTGAGATTTCATGTGTGAACATCATCAATCATTAGCCTTGAGAAAGAGAGCTTATTAACCATAGAATGCAAAGAAACTGAGAGCACTAGTTACTTAAACACTGCTGTTGTGTATTAAAGTTCTTATCAGTAAGTATCCACAGTCTTGATTAGGAGTTTGTATACAACATTTAAGTGAGACATCAGTCCATAAACAGTAACACATCATTGCAGAATGATTGAAAACAATTAAAACCTTAAATTTTAACCCAATGCTTAGGTGCTAGTGGGAGCAAGTTGACTGTTTAGGGCCCCAACCCTAAATTTAAAAAAAAATCTAATTTCCCCCTACCTTTTGCGGTTGCGAGTCATCTTCATGGAACCGGTACGGAACCGACCGGTATAGGCAAAAAAACCGATTCCGTACGGAACCGATCAGGGGCGGTTTAGAGGGGCGGTTCAGACCAGTGGGGGCTTAGAACCGGTTGGATCGGCCGGTTTTACCGGTTCCTGTTCGGTTCTTGTAACTATGTTATAAGCCATTCATACATGGAATTTAGAGCTTAGAGTAATGAAACCAACACATAAAATCCATTATCCATCTGCCATTTTGACGCAAACAGAACCAATATTTTGTCATCAATCATGTAGAACCTTGTAAGTAGTGTTGAACAACAACATAAATATCAAATAAGAACCTTATCTGATCCTCCAATCTACTAGGGGGTCCCACCTACTAGTATTATCTATCATTAGCTTAGTTTAACTAATAGGCTTTAACAATACTTTGCGGGCGAAATCCCCATTGCAATTTTTATTGTCAACAAGCTGGCGACTCCACAAGGAAATCTGTTTCCAACAGATTAAGAACTCAAAACACATGGTTTTGCAGACCAAGAACAACAGATCAAGAAGATATAACCAGGATAATTATGCAACAGGGGGAAGTGAGCGGATTTAATGGAAAAATGATCGGGAATTTGGGAACAACTCATGAAAAATGTTAAGTATGAGGGGGTTTATCCCTGTATGCATAATCATTCAACCAGAATCCGCTCTTTACTTCAAGGAGAAAAAATTGTGGATTTGCTCTTTTAACTCTCAAATGGATGAAGAAATGGAAAGCAGAAGCGAGAGATAACCAGTTCTTTTATAAGACAACAGTGAAAGCAGATAACAAATTCAATTTACTTTCAGGGGGAAACATCGTAACAACTGTGTAAGCTTGATTGTTATTGGCTAACAATACCTTGCAGGAGTGTCACTGTGGCAGAACTGATCCAACATCTTATTCTTGACCAAAATCAACTAAAAGATGAAAAACAATAAAAATCAGGACAAAAATGAGATTACAAAATTTAAAACAACAGAAAATAAAATGACAGAATGTAAAAGCAACAAGAAGCTATTAAAAAGGAAAGCAGAAATCAAACTACTGTAAAAGCAGAAGTGAAAAACAATGGAAAAACGAAAGTAGAACTAGACTACTAATATATAGAAAATCCAAACAACGTTAAAACTTTTCAAGTTGGTTCCACGTAATGTTTCAAGTGAGAACCGTTAGTGCTGTAGGAAAACAATCGCTCCTGTAAATCCTTTAGAATGTAAGAGTTAGTACCCAGGACAAAAGCGATCTTGAAAGGACCCAACCATAATTTTTGACATTTTGAATGTCTTCCCCTATCACCGTGTGCTGAATCCCACAACAATACCTTCCCATTGACTTTAAATTTGACAGTTTTGACACTCTTGTTGAAATACTTCTTAACAATCTACTGTCTCTTTTTTATATTATCCAAGGCAAACATCCTTTGCTCCTCTAAAGCTAGAAGTGCATTTATCCTTTGTGAAATGTCAGAAGAATTTAATTTTTCGATCTGTAGCATCAACCTTAAGGAAGAGAGTTCCAACTCAGTAGGCAGGATGACTTCTTGACCATACACAAGCTGGAAAGGAGTGCAACCAGTGCTTACCTTGGCGGTAGTTCGATCTGCCTAAAGGGCGTAAGTGAGGAGAGTGTGCCATTGACGAGGCTTATCTTCAATGAGCCTTTTGACGATTCTCACCAGATTCTTGTTGGTAGACTCAACCTGCCCATTCCCTTGGGTATAATAAGCCGACGAGGTGAAATGTTTAACCCCCAATTTAACTAAAAACTGGGTCAACTTAGCATAAATGAAAGCGGGCCATTGTCTGTAATAATTTCCAATGGAAGACCGAATTTGGAAAAGATGTTATTTTCAAGGAAAGAAATTACTTGATCATCTGTTGAATGCTTAAGTGGGACAACTTCAGCCCATTTTGTAAAATAGTCTGTAGCTGTCAAAATAAAAACTTATCCTGTTGAAGATGGAGGATTAATAGGACCAATAAAATCTAATCCCCACTTTGAAAAGGGAAAGTTTGGGAGGACAGGTTGTAATGGCATGGCTGAAAGGTGTTCTTCCCCAACAAATTTTTGGTACTTGTCATAAGATCTCGAAAAAACATAAGAGTCACGAAAGATTGAAGGCCAATAGTATCCTTTTCTAATAATCTTGAAAGCATTGGTTTTATAGCAGAAAAATGACCTCCTACATGAATGACAGAATTTGAAGAACCATAAGTTTCTTGCAACAACTTCTTTGTGTCTTCATCGTTTACACAGCGAAGCAACACACCATCAGCAAAGCTTCGAAACAAGAAGTCTTCTATAATGACGTATCTTGCGGATTCAAGGCAGAGTCTTCTTCTTTGATGAGTGTCTAAGCTGTCTGGGCATCTTAGGTTTTGTAAGTAGTAAACTAGATTCTTATACCAAGGATGTTCAAACACAAGAAGAATCTGATTTTCAATGTAGAATAGTGTTGATAAGGAACTATCTTGTTCATCAATTTCTTCACTATTCTCAGCATGCTGAGCTAAGTGAAGGGCTAAGTCACGTCCCTTGATAGTGGTAGAAGTCACGATATTCAAATCATGCTCCTGGATCTTGGCAAGCCAATGTGAAAGCTTCCCTGAAAGATAACTCTGTGAGAGCAAAAACTTGACAGTAGGTAAAGGGACTTTTACCAACGTATGCTTACCTAGGATGAAGTGGCGAAACTTTTCAACAAATTTAACAAGAGCGAAAGCATGTTTCTCAATAAAAGAATATTTAAATTCATCATCATACAAACTTTGACTCATGTAAGCCACTGTTTTTTCATTACCTTGGTCATCATTTTGCATGAGGATAGCAAAAACTGCTTTCTCGGTGGCATTAGTATATATCGTGAATTCCTTCTCAAAATTCGGCTTCGCCAAAACCGGTGTGGAGATGATTACTTTCTTGATTCCTACAAAAGCATTTTCGACATCATCTGTCCAAGAAAAAGAACGATCTTGCTTAAGCAGATTATGAATTGGTTTGACCATCACAACAAAATCTGGAACAAACTTACGGACGAAGGTAATAACCCCCATAAAGGCTTGAACCTTCTTCTTGGAAGTGGGAGCAGGCAGATTAAGGATGGCAACAATCCTTTCGGGATCAATTCTTATTCCTGAATCAAAGACAATGTGTCCAAGGAGCCTGCCCTCGGTAACGTCGAAAATGGACTTAGAAGGATTTAGAGAGATGCCAAATTTCCTACATTGCATGAGAACTCTTTTTAGATGACCAAAATGATCTGATTGGATTTTAGAGTACACCGTTAAGTCGTCATGGTAGATCTGAATGATCTTACCGATCAAATTGTCAAAAGCTATTTGCATATCTCTTTGAAAAGTGGCACCTGCATTAGATAAGCCAAAAGGCATATGCTCATAAGCAAAGATATCCCAATGAGTAATAAAGGTGGTTTTATATTTATTTGCCCTTTTTACCTTGATTTGATTGTAACCGGAAAAACCGTCAAGTAAGGACATCATCTGTGACCCTGCGATTTGCTGCAAAATCATTTCCATGTTAGGGAGAGGAATACTAGCTCGATTTAATGCGCGAAAATCAACACATAATCTTATCTGACCGATTGTTTTCCGAACAGGAACTAAATTGGAAACCCATTCAGAATACTTGATCGAAAAGATGATTCTAGCCTTCAAGAGTTTCTCCAACTCCTTTCGAATAGTTGCTTTCAGTCCAGGGTTGATAGGTCTTTGTTTTTGCCTAACTGGTTTTATGCCTTCCTTGATGGAGATGGAATGTTGTATAAGACTAGGATCAAAACCACGAAGATACTCATACGACCAAGCAAAAACATCTTGAAATTCACCAAGTAGCTTGGCAAACTTCATTTTCTCTTCATCAGAACATTGGGCACCTATTTTAACATTCTTTGGAGACTTGGGTGTCCCAATGTTCAAGGAGATGGTTTCACCTACCTTCCTTTTCGACTCCTCTTCTTTCTGTTTCTCTTTATTGCCTATATCACTCGATGAAAACGAACTTTCTAGAGGAGTCAAGCCTTTAGGAATCTTGTTAACTTCTATGGATACAATTTCCTTGGGCTTATAAGGTTCATTTTGAATGAAAGCACATATGCTCTCATCGCTAGGGAAGACTTGCCAAGATTCTATATTGTCAGGGATATGTAGATGATATAGAGATTGAAAAGTACAATCAGGTCTGTGTGGCAGGAGTTGCCGATTAGGAGAGGCTACAAAAACAACTAACCGATTAGCCATTGAATTCAATTCCCTCTTAACATGAGTAATGTTGAAAGATAATAGGTTCGAGATAAGTGCCCAAACAGTTTGGGTGTATTGTTTCATCAACTTGTTGCTAGGAGAGTATATCTCACGTACAAGGTTCACAACAAGCTCGAAATCTCCAAAAACTGAAAGGTGACCACAACCAAGATTATAGGCGTTTTCAATGCCTAATAATAAAGCTTCGACTGGTCATAAGGTGAGGAGGTACGTGCCTCTTGATTTAATTAAATGATATTAATTATTATTACAATTATTATATTTATTATTATCATTTTTATGTTTGTAACATTGCCACCCTCTTAAGATTTTGCTTTGTCCTCAAAGCAAGGTTAGTGATGGGTATTGTCGGAGGAATGTTCAGTCTCCCACGATGAATCTTCCTCTGGAAGGTTTTTCCATTTGATAAGATATTCCTTTATGGTTCTGGAACGTAACATCTTTTCCTTCGTGGCAAGAATACCTTCCGGTTCTAAAATAATTTTTCCTTCGTCATCGAATTCAGGGATTTCTGTTTGCACTGGTTGAGCTTGCCCAAGCATTTTTTTGAGACATAAAACGTGGAAGACATTGTTGATGCGACAATTGTCTGGCAACCCCAATCTATAAGCTACATGGCTAATTTTTTTGTTAATTTGAAAGGGTCCATAGAATTTTGGGCCAATTTGTTCTTCCCTTGTTGCTTAAGGGATAATTGTTTGTAGGGTTGAAGTCGTACAAACACCCAATCGCCTTCTTCAAATTCTCTTTCTGACCTATGTTGGTCTGCTAGTTGTTTCATTTTTATCGTTTTCGTAAAGCGCCAATAATCTTTCACCTTG
>ML802852.1:189033-218573 GCA_009831015.1 Picea engelmannii | reverse complement strand
GATCACACATATACATAGAGATTTACCGTGGAAATCCAAATTGGGAAAACCAACAACTTGTTTAGAACCGCACCTATAATTATTATTCATCGTCATCCAACTTCATTGTTTACAATGCAATATATATATACCCCCTGCAACCCCCCCCCCTCCCATCTAACCCCCCTGCTACGCCTGACGCAACGAATCACATCTGGGGTTTGTCATGCAAAGAATATAACACATATCCAACATTCTCCCACTTGTTGTTTTCTTTGCATATAGGGGGTCACAAGATTACATAGTCAACAATCCAGGGAAGCAATGCCCATTATTTCTCTACACCAGGAGAAATTCTCGGTGCTCACAATCTTCATCAATGAATCTGCAACATTCTTCAAAGCATCCACCTTCATCAACAACACCTTCTTTTCTTCAACCATGTAGCTCACAAAGTGATATTGAACATCAATATATTTTGTCTTTGAATGATAAGTTGAGTTCTTTGCTAGGGAGATTGCACTCTAGTTGTCACAATCTATCCTTACAGCTTGTTGTACCAACCCAATACCTAAACATGATATTTGTAACCATACTACTTACTTGCTTGCACAAGTAGTTGTCATGCATTCAACTTCTATAGTTGAGAGTGCAACTACAGACTATATTTTGCTCATCCAATTGATTGCTCCTCCAAATAGGTTAAACACATACCCACTTATAGATCTTATGTGATCCATATCTCCAACCCAGTCTGCATCGACGAACCCATGTATGTTCAACACTCTGTCCAATTTCGGTCTTCATTGGTAGCACAATCCATAACTAGTAATGTCGCGCAAATAATTGAAAACCCTCTTTATTGTTGTCTAATGCTCCTTCCCTGGTTTTGACATATACCTGCTCAAAACTCCCACTGCATGTGCAATGTTCAGTCTAGTACAGACCATTGCATACATCAAACTGCCAACTGCACTAGCATATGGAACACGAGACATGTCATCTTCCTCTTCACGTGCCTTGGGACACTAATCTGCAAATAACTTTACACCTACAAGAATAGGAACCCTAACCGATCTACATTCTTGCATATTAAACCTCTGCAATATTGTCTCGACATATTTCCTCTAATTTAACCAAAGTTTCATGTTTGGCCAATCTCTTTTAATTTCCATGCCCAAAATGAAATTTGCAACACCAAGATTCCTCATGTCAAATTTAGAGAATAACTGAGTTTTCACATCTTGGATAATCTCCTTGTCATTTCATATCAACAACATATCATCCACATACAAGACCAAATAAATAAGACAATCATAAACTAATTTGGATACACACAGTGATCAACTTTTCTCCTTGTGAAGTCAAGTCCCAACATATAAGTATCAAATTTTTGATACCACAACCTTGGTGATTGCTTTAACTCATACAGGGACTTTTTCAGACTACATACTAGCTCTTTCTTTCCCTTCACTGCAAAGCCTTCTAGTTGTTTCATATATATTACTTCTTCCAGATCCCCATGTAGGAATGTTGTCTTCACATCCATCTATTCTACTTCAAAATCAAGAGAAACAACAACATATAAAAGAAATCTAATAGAAGTTAACTTGGCAACACGAGAAATTTTTTTACCAATTTCAATTCCCTCTATCTGGTGTTAGCGCTCAAAATGTTCCTTTAAGTTTTGAGGCACCTTCATTTGTTCATGCTTAATTTGTCGATTTCTTGGGTCTTTTGCCAATTGTCATAGTTTTCAAATTTCCCATCAAGCCTTGACAAGCTCCCATTGATCTCTTTTTGCCTAAGATTCTTTTGACTCTGCTTTCTGACCTGCATTCCAAAAGTTAACAATAAACTGTTATTGTTGCCTAAAAACCCTAGTTTTTGTGTCTCTTTATATTTTCAAATAAAAAAAATCACATTTTTTATTTGTAATTTATAGAAAAAGGTGGTGTGTGCTTAAGTGACCTAAGTCAAGCTTATCGATCAAATCTAGTGCATACACCAAAGTCCACAGTCAAACCACATATTAATCCAACACATATACCGAGTCACTAAGTTACAATATACAACACAAACCACACAAAGCACAGTGCTAACGCCAAGCCCATGAGGCCTTACCTCACTTAACTCATCGAATTAGTTATGAAGGCATTGGTACATATAAAGGCCAACCTTTTTTAATTCTTAATGCATGTGGGTTTTGTGTTGTTAAGCAAATAAAAAAACAAAATGCAGACAAGTGCCATTTGCCAAGATTTACAAGTGTCAAGGGAAAAGCATCAGATCGACGAGGTTGGAGTTTTCGTGTGCAGGTGAAAGTGCCAATTGCTAAGTGTCTGCAGAGTTTGAAGGTGTCAAACGCCAAAGGAACAACAAAAGCTCAAGCTATAGTCGTGTTGATTTTCCAGATGTCAAGGAGTAAAATCACATTTTATTTACAAGTGCCCTTCATATATTATCCAGCTAGACAATCAGAGGTAGACATAGACACTCAAAGATCAAGAGAATGGCTAAGGTGTTAAATGCTTGCTACCAGCAGACGAAATGATCTAGGTATTGTCGTCGGGTCAAAAATATGAGATCAATAACCTGGCGGTGTTGATCAGTGATTGGAAGGGATTGAATGTGAAAGCCTCACTCAGATGGAAAGTCTCGGAAATTGCTGCACCATTGCCAATGCACTTAGATGTTGAGAACTTGGTTCTGTCAGTAATTTGATTGGTCCATTTGGTGATGGGTTTTTTTCTGCTTTTCTTGTCTCTGACCGGATGTTAGACCATCATCATCCAGCGCCGATTGTTGTTGTATTGCGATATTTGTTATGGATGATATTGTGCAGAAAACCTCTCTACAGACCCTGACTGGTATTATTCTTGTCCATCATCCAATGACAATCTGAGTTCAGGCTCTAAACAGTGCAACGCAAGTAGTAGAACAATGTCTTCCTCACAAAAGAAGCAGTTTGAATAGATTGAAGTTCTGGCAAATCATTAAAAGCAAAAAAGACTAGGGAATGAAATAAAGGATTACTTTGAAGCCCGTGATACATTATACAACAGTACACCTAGCCAAGATTCGGGAAAGAAGCATTTTGATGCAAAACGCCTGGCAAACTTTTTGACAACTGGAGGCAGAGCACCCACATTATCATAATGAAACTACTCAGCGCACAAGGAGAAATCGTAAATGATTGGGGTTTTTGATGTGTATCTCATGAAGCTCATGTGTTTTTAGAATATGCTCAAGATGAAGAAAATTTTGCTAGACGAATGTGTTACTACTCTAATCATCTGTATTGTTCATTACTAAGGTAGATCTAGGACGCATATGATCAATGCCATTATGATTTTGTCATAATTGTAGCAGGTTTCTCGTTGTTTTCAAGTTGCCCCGAGTTAGCGAAATCAATGTTTGATTCGAAGGCAACAACAAATCCACCTTTCAAGTTAGATGAATTAAAGAAAATGGCAGTCAAACATCATTCCAAATTTTGTGGAAGCATACGAAGCGATAAACCAAGCATCTTCTGGGCACTTGGTAATAGAAGATCACTCTGGGATTTTCAAGTAGCATAACATCATGAAGTAGGGCAGATCCTGAATTCTCGAGGACAACTTGCAATGAAATTGGCAGAAGATCAACAAAGATTCAGAGGGCATTAAACCTAGCAGTAGTTCCAACATTTGAGCAAGTCAACTACTAAGATCACAGATTCGATAGAATTTGATTAAAACTTGTCTAAATTGTTGTCATACATGGATTGGGAATTGCTTTATATTTAGATTGTTGATATGATTGAATTCCTAGACAGTAGTTATAGTTGTTGATGGTTTTCTCTATTTAAATTATGATATGGAATGACAGGAGGGAGGGGGACAACAGTCTTCGAGACTGAAGGTCGACCTTTGGTACTTCAAACAACTTTATGTATTGAGATTTTATGAGTATACATCTAAATTTGCAGTTTCTTCACCGAGTCTTTAACGAGACCTCCATGTTTTCTTTCTTTCTATTGTATCTGTGGATGAATTTATAATTCAAAGTGTCTTACTTTTCATTTTATGATTGCCATAGGTTTCTCTTTCATTGCATTGATGGGCTGAGATCACACATACATTTCCCTGTTGTAACTAGCCATTCATAAATTCTCTTTAGTGTATATGAGTTTGTTGGTATAGTAATGTTCTTCCTTTATTGTTTTAAAAACTTATAACCATTTGGTTGGTTCAATGAGGCCTTTATTTGTTAGAGTGTATTCATTATTATCTTGACCGAGTGAGGTTTGATAGTCCATGTTTTGATCCACCTATAAATTCTTTCATCCAACTAAATAGTTTATGTTACTAAGCTTGTTCCTTTATAGTCACAAAGTGACTCTTGGAGTGATAACAAATTGGCGTCGTTGTCAGGGACAGAAGTGAAGCTAGTTTCCCTGGGAGAACGACATAGACTCGACTTTTGATGGCAGAAAAGAGAACGACACAGAAATCGACTGTAACAATCTGCCTGGCGACTCCACAATCAAAGACTCCACTGGGGAGGATCCGGTTGACAGAAAATGAAAAGGCATAAGGGAAAAACCAGGTATCAGTTCATAAGCTTTCTTCATGAACTGTTGTTGTTCTTTATCAACTCATTTCTACTTTTCCCTTCACATATTAAAAGGATCATCTTGTGTTTTGTTTATTCATATGATCATCAACCTACCTTTATCTATCCATCCTTGCAAGAGGAAAATTTGCAGCCTCCTTATGTTGTTGATGTTGATCCTATATCTTTACCTCAACCTATTCATAAAGATGAGCTTTACATTCAAATCCCTCTTAAATCTGATCATCCTTGTGACTTTGAGGAGATTGAAACCAATGCAAAACTTTCTCAGATCTCATTATCTTCAGTGACTATTGAGCCTTCCAATCAGCTTGTTAATCCTCATGATTATCCCACTACTTTCCAAACTAGAATCAAAATGAAGATGTTCAAGCCTTTAAGGCTACCATATCTCCTTCATCCTTATCCTCTTGATTGCCTTGAGTATCTTCCCCATTTTTCTGGAGAGGATCATGTCACAGCTGAGAGGCATTTGGGGACCTTTGAAAATTGTGTTGATCAATTCGAGATTATTCATGATGATGTTATTATGAGGTTATTCTCCAAGAATTTGTTCAGAGATGCTGCAGCATGGTTTAAGGATTTGAGAGTTGATTCCATTGGTTCTTGGATCGAGTTGTCCAATGATTTTTCAAAGTGTTGGGGTGAGAACAAATATTTTGATTTGTACCTCATTGATTTTTATGCTTTGAGGAAAGGCAAAGACGAAGTTATGTCTGTCTTCAACAGAAGGTTCTACAACATTTATCATGATATGCCTTTGGAGATCCGGCCTACAGAGATTGCTTCCATGGTATACTATGTTATGGCTCAACATTCAGAGCTTGTCCTTCTCCTGTTAGAAAGGAAATCATCATCTTTAAAAGAATTGTTTGAGGATGCAGAAGGAATCGAGGAGAAAATTCGTACTTCTAGAAGGATTCGAGATCCAACTTACTTTGAAAATTTGCATGCATATGCGCAAGCAAATTGTCAGTATATTTCAAATTTTGAGCAAGAAGACAATGAGTATGAAGCAAATCTAGAACAACAGCAAGGATGTAAGTATATGTCAGATTTGGAAACAGATTCTTCAGTGTTTGCAGATGTTTCTATGGACAGGTATGCATGTCAAGTTGATGATCAGTTTTCAAACCATTTTGAGCATGAGGTAACTAAGGACTGCATAGATAATTACAAGTTTCTAGTTGATCATAATCATTATAATTTAAACCATGTTTTGTCATTATCTTATTATCATTATTCTAAAGAGGGAGTTGTTGCAACAAATGATCGAGAGATGATCACAAGGGAATTAGAAGGTTATCAGTTTTTAAGCAGAGATGCATTCATGGATCAACATGCTTTTGATCTTGGTTTCAAATATCCATTTGCAGCCTTGTTAGAGTCTTATTTTTTAGCTCATCATAAAATTTCAGGTTTCATCAGTTCACCAGTACTTCTGGGTGAGTATTGTTTCCTGAAGGAGTTTCTATTATTGATGTTATATTTTAGACGTTATCTATTGATAAGTGGTATGGACAAGATCATTTCAGTTTTGAAACTATTTGAATGGTTGTTATGGAAGTCTGCCTTTACTTGACCAAGTTGCAGAATTGGTTAGAAATAGGGTAGCATAGGAAATAAGCGCGCTTCCCCAACATTTGTTTTCCTTCAACTTTTTCAACAGTTTATCAGTTAATTGCTTGAATAAAATGGGCAGTTTTGAAAATTTGCAGAGAGAGGCTGCACAGTTGACTCCATAGCCCAATGGAAAAGGCCACTGGAACTGCTAGGTTCTTGGAGCCTCACAGGGAGGTCTCCATCCCAGTTGGAGCCAGATGTTAGCGCTCAAAATGTTCCTTTAAGTTTTGAGGCACCTTCATTTGTTCATGCTTAATTTGTCGATTTCTCAGGTCTTTTGCCAATTGTCATAGTTTTCAAATTTCCCATCAAGCCTTGACAAGGTCCCATTGATTTCTTTTTGCCTAAGATTCTTTTGACTCTGCTTTCTGACTTGCATTCCAAAAGTTAACAATAAATTGTTATGCCTAGAAACCCTAGTTTTTTTGTCTCTTTATATTTTCAAATAAAAAAATACATTTTTTATTTGTAAATTTATAGAAAAAGGTGGTGTGTTCTTAAGTGACCTAAGTCAAGCTTATCGATCAAATTAGTGCATACACCAAAGTCCACAGTCATACCACATATTAATCCAACACATATATCGAGTCACTAAGTTATAGTATACAACACAAATCACACAAAGCCCAGCGCTAACACCAAGCCCATGAGGCCTTACCTCACTTAACTCATCGAATTAGTTATGAAGGCATTGGTACATATAAAGGCCAATGTTTTTTAATTTTTAATGTGTGTGGTTTTCGTGTTGTTAAGCAAATAAAAAAACTAAATGCAGACAAGTGCCATTTGCCAAGATTTACAGGTGTCAATGGGAAAGCATCAGATCGACGAGGTTGGAGTTTTCGTGTGCAGGTGAAAGTGCCAGTTGCTAAGTGTCTGCAGAGTTTGAAGGTGTCAAACGCCAAAGGAACAACAAAAGCTCAAGCTATAGTCATGTTGATTTTCCAGATGTTAAGGAGTAAAATCACATTTTATTTACAAGTGCCCTTCATATCTTATCCAGCCAAACAATCAGAGGTAGACATCAACACTCAAATATCAAGAGAATGGCTAAGGTGTCAAATGCTTGCTACCAGCAGACGAAATGATCTAGGTATCGTCGTCGGGTCAAAAATCTGAGATCAATAACATGGCGGTGTTGATTAGTGATTGGAAGGGATAGAATGTGAAAGCCTAGTTCAGATGGAAAGTCTCAAAAATTGGTGCGCCATTGCCATTGCACTTAGATGCCGAGAACTTGGTTTTGTCAGCAATTTGATTGGTCCATTTGGTGATGGGTTTTTGTTCTGCTTTTCTTGTCTCTGACCGGATGCTAGACCATCATCATCCAACGTCGATTGCTGTTGTATTGCGATATTTGTTATGGATGATATTGTGCAGAAAACCTCTCTACAGACCCTGATTTGTATTATTCTTGTCCATCGTCTAATGACAATCTGAGTTCATGCTCTAAACAGTGCAACACAAGTAGTAGAACAATGTCTTCCTCACAAAAGAAGCAGTTTGAATAGATTGAAGTTTTGGCAAATCATTAAAAGCAAAAAAGACTAGGGAATGAAATAAAGGATTACTTTGAGGCCCGTGATACATTCTACAAAAGTGCACCTAGCCAAGATCCGGGAAAGAATAATTTCGATGCAAAACGCCTGGCAAAATTTTTGACAATTGGAGGCAGAGCACCCACATTATCATAATGAAATTATTCAGTGCACAAGGAGAAATCGTAAATGATTGGGGTTTTTGATGTGTATCTCATGAAGCTCATGTGTTTTTAGAATATGCTCAGGATGAAGAATTGTTTTCTAGAAGAATGTGTTACTACTCTAATCATTTGTATTGTTCATTGCTAAGGTAGATCTAGGACGCATATGATCAATGCCATTATGATATACATTATGATTTTGTCATAATTGTAGCAGGTTTCTCATTGTTTTCAAGCTGCCCTGAGTTAGCCAAATCAATATCTCGTTCGAAGGCAACAACAAATCCACCTTTCCAGTTTGATGAATTAGAGAAAATGGCAGTCAAACATCATTCCAGATTTTGTGGAAGCATACGAAGTGACAAACCAAGCACCTTCAGAGCACTTGGCAATAGAAGATCACTCTGGGATTTTCAAGTAGCTTAACATCATGAAGCATGGCATATCCTGAATTCTTGAGGACAACTTGCAATGAAGGTGGCAGAAGATCAACAAAGATTTTGAGGGCATTAAACCTAGCAACAATTCCAACATTTGAGCAAGTCAACTACTAAGATCACAGATTCGATAGAATTTGATTACAACTTGTCTAAATTGTTGTCATATATGGATTGGGAATTGCTTTATATTTAGATTGTTGATAGGATTGAATTCCTAGAAGCTAGTTATAGTTGTTAATGGTTTCCTCTATTTAAATTATGATATGGAATGACAATAGGGAGGGGGAGAGTAGTCTTCGAGACTGAAGGTCGACCTTTGGTACTTCAAACAACTTTATGTATTGAGATTTTATGAGTATACATCTGAATTTGCAGTTTCTTCAGCGAGTCTTTAACCAGACCTCCATGTTTTCTTTCTTTCTATTGTATTTGTGGATGAATTTATAATTCATAGTGTCTTACTGTTCATTTGATGATTGCCAGAGGTTGTTCTTTCATTGCATTGATGGGCTGAGATCACACATACATTTTCCTGTTGTAACTAACCATTCATAAATGCTCTTTAGTGTATATGAGTTTGTTGGTATAGTAGTGTTCTTCCTTTGTTTTTTTTTAACTTATAACCATATGGTTGGTTCAATGAGGCCTTTATTTGTTAGAGTGTATTCATTATTATTTTGACCGAGTGAGGTTTGGTAGTCCATGGTTTGATCCACCTATAAATTCTTTCATCCAACTAAATATTTTATGTTACCAAGCTCGTTACCTTTACAATCACGGAGTGACTTTTGGAGTGATAACACTTGGGAATAACCTTTTGCTACTAACTACTACTAATTGCTACTAATTGCACTTCGTATTTCTCCAATTTTCCTTATGCATTCAACTTCTTATTAAATACCCATTTGCTTCCAATGGGATTTCTTCCAACCAACAATTCCACTAGATCATAAGTGTCATTCTTGTCAAAGGCTACCATTTCTTCAACCATGGTTTTTTTCCAAAGTTTGCCATCCTCTGAATCCACTGCCTCCCTATTAGTTTTAGGATCATCATTAGTGATAAACAAAGCAAAATTAGACCAAAAATCAGGTGGAGTATACCTTTTCAGTTACCTTCTTTTCTAAACCGATCTCCTCAATACCAGAGTATGAGGTTCTTCTTCTTCTGGTTCTCGTTCTTCTGTAGAGTTTGATTCATTATCCTTCAATTCAAACTCTATTTTCTCTGGATATTCCTCCCTGAGTAGGAATTCTTGTTTGAAAATGTCTTTGATTTCTCTAAATACCACATCTCGACTATACACTACCTTCTTAGTTTTTGGGTTCCAAATAAAGATACACTTTTCAACTTTTTTAACTAGCTTACTTCTATTTTTCTTTGGAACGTGTACATAGGCCTCACTGCCAAATACCCTGAGATGTGTAAGAGAAGGTTTCTTACTAGTCCATATCTCGTGCAGAGTCTTGTCATCCAACATTGATGAGAGTGATCAGTTGACCAAATAACATGCAGTACCCACTACCTCTACCGATAATTCTTGTCCCGGCTTGATACCGTTGAGCTTGATCCTTGTTTTTTCCATCAACATTATGTTCATCCTTTCTGCAACTCCAATTTGTTGTGGTGTGTATGGAGTAGTCTTTTGCCTTGCTATACCACATTTCTTACATAATTATTTGAATTCATTTTCGTAGAATTCTCCACATTATCCACCCTCGGCACCTTGATTCTCTTCTCTATCTAATTTTCCACAAGAGCATTAAACTCTTTAAATTTGTCGAAGACTTCAGATTTATTCCCTAGAAAACAAATCCATGTATTCCTTGATAAGTCATCAATAAATGAGACATAGTACATAGATTTACCTAGTGATGGAGCTGACATAGGTCCAAACACATCATTGTGCACCAACTTTAATATTCCCTCTGCCCTCGAAGCACCAAAGGAGAATCTTACACAATTATGCTTCCCATATAAGCAATGTTCACATAAATCAAAATCGAAAGAGCAATTGGACATAACTTCAACCATACCTTTATCATGTATTACTCGAAGACCCTTCTCTCTGATATGCCCCGGTCTTTGATGCCACAACATAGTATTTTCTCCAAAAACTGTAGGAGTTTTTTTTTCTTCAACTCTAATCTCAAGAACAATGGAACTATTGCAATCATCATTAATAATTCTTCCCATCGAATTATATAGAGTTCTAATCTAAACTCCCTTCAACAATGCCATTGCCCCTCGAACCATCCTACAAGTTTCCTTTTCAAACACTATTTTTACACCTACATCGTCCATCTTGCTTATAAAAATCATTTTCCTGGCCAATCCTGTGATGTGCAGAACACTGGGGAGTGTTTTAATCCTACCATCCATGAGCTTCAACTTGAATTTTCCTCATCCTAAGATTTTGGTTTTCGAAACACCCATCATACCCTTGATATTCACGAAACTACTCCACGTGAGGAGTCATACGAAAGGATGCACGTGACTTTATCATCCATGCCTCATGATCTACATGTGTGCTTGAAGAATCCAAGTACACATCCCCTCCTTCATTTGCAGAGGTTTTTGCTTATGTAGAAGAGGCATCATCGGATCTCTTCCCTCTCTCAACACTTATGGATCTACATTATTTCTTGTAATTCCCTTCTTTTCCACATCTCCAACATGCCTTTACAAATTTTCCGGGAGATTTAGATCTTCCCCTAGATTTAGATCTCCCACTTGAGGATTTATTTCTATTTATATTCTGTGAGCATCCTCTTGCAAATAAGGCACATGTGCTCCTGATTTCCATATTTTTCCACCTCATATCCTTCGATAAGAAGTATGAGACCACATCATCGAAACTTAAAGTAGTTTTGGCCACAACCAGACTATCCCATGATTTTGGTAAAGAGAACAATAAACTAACACACTTGTCTTCATTACAAATATTAATATCAATAGACAATAACTGACTTACTACAATATTGAAGGCACTCAGATGCTCTGTCACCGAGTCTCCATCTTTCATCCTCATGTTGTACAACTTCTTCCACAAGAACAATTTGTTTACTAGGGACTTGGATTGATACAAAGGCCCTAACTTATTCCATAATGCCTTGGCGGTAGATTCCCTTGACACATTCACTAATACTGAATATGAGAGGCACAACCAAATTGTGCTCTTTGCCTTCCGATCCAACTTTGCCCAACCTTTTGTTGACATTCTTGTAGGTGTAGTACCTGGATCCACAACAACCCGTTAATCTTTGTCCACAAACAAATCTTCCATCTTGAGCTTCCACAACTCAAAACTTTGCCCATTAAATTTCTCATTCTCTATTTTTGAATTACTTGCCATTTCTTTTCACCACAAAAATCAATATTGCAGAGCTCCCACTGTAACAAGGTTTATCACAGAGCACAACCAAATCCCTGGCCACAAAGGTGTCCCCCTGAAACTAATAATTGCTCTGATATGAATGTAAGTTTTAAACCTTTTACAACAATGCAACGCACACACAGATTCTTAAAAAACATAAAAGAACACAATTGCAATCACACATATACACAAATGTTTACCCTGGAAACCCAAACCAGGAACACTAGCAACCTATTTAGAGTTGCACCTCTAATTCTTATTTATCATCATCCAACTTCATTGTTTACAATACAATATATATAGGATCCCGCAACATCCAAAATTCTTAATCCATTGACCTGCATTATATTACAACCCTAATTCCTTAACTCAAATTAGAAAACCATTGTCTAAGCCACAAATCTTCCCATGCACCACAAAACTGCCAAAACAAGAAACCGTGTGTTGAAAACCGCTAAAAAAGAGTTGGGGGCTCTGCCCCCTTGCAACCCCTAGACAAGGGGGGTTGTTGCGCCCAGTGCAAAAAATCGTGCATGGGTTTGGTTGTGTAAAGAATATAACACATACCCAATATATTATGATCCTTATACAAATAGGGCATCCATGGAGCTAGTGCCCCTCCTATTAAAATGATGGTTGATTGTTGGGGGTTGATATTCTTATTTGCTCAGTATTTTTCTCCCTCGTCTATGTGGGTTGTGTAAGTGTGTGTGAATAATAACAATGGTGATAGGATACACCCATGTGCAACCCATGGAATTGTTTCTACAATTATAAAATCTCATTTCCTCTTATCCCACTTTGGTTGCGGGGTTTGGTTTATGGTTTCATAAAGTATTCCATGTTCTTGTACCAATGGGGGCATCTACAGAGGCAATGGTCCTCCTAGTGACATAATAGTTGATTAATTGCAAGGTTGATATGCTTGTTTGCTAAACATTCTTCTCCCTCCTCTATGTGGCTTGTATATGTGTGTGAATAATAATTGTAACTATAGGATGCACCTATAAGTGGCGTCTTGGAATAGTTTCTACAACATTAAAATATCCTCTCCCACTATCCCACTTTGGTTAAGGCTTGGTTTACAACATAAAGCCTCAATATATCATGGTCATTATGCCAATGAGGGCATCCAAAAAGGTAGTGGCCCTCCTAGTAACAACATGGTTAGTTGGTTGTGTGTTGGTATGTTTACTTTCTTGGCCTTCCCCTCCCGTGCCTATGTGGCATATGTACATGTATGTGAATTATAACAACAACAATGGGATATGCCTATGTGTGGCATCTTGGAATATTTTTACAACTATAAAATCTCCTCTCTCCTATCCCACATCGGTTGCGAGGCTTACTCAATAACAACATAAAGGCCCCAATATCTCATGATCCTTATGACACAAGGGGTGTCTGCAAAGGTAGTGGCCCTCCTACTAATATAATGGTTGATTAGTTATGGGCCCGATATGATTGTTTTCTTGGTCTTCCCCTTCCTCCTCTAAGTGGAATGTGTGTGGATAATAACATTAACAATCAAATACATTTATGTGTGGCATTTTGAAATGGTTTTTATGACTATGAAATCTCCTCTTTACAACATATAACCATTATTACTACCCTAAATTTCAATATAACTTCAAGTTAGATGACTTATTTAACATTAGAAAATACATGTAAAGCATGAGGTGTATTTTTTCCAAGTAATATATCTTGGGGGAAACCTCTCGAGCACTTCCCCTTGTTTTAAGGATGGTACCTAGGGAAAACTCTAGATTCTTCAAGGCACAAGGCTAGTCAACAACTCATGGATAGGTTATATCAATCTCATCAATGATCAACTCATTGAGAGCAAACATTTCATAAAGTGGGATTTGAACCCAAGTGGGGAGAGTAACAACTTTTCCTCTCAACCACTTGAGCTACATTGAATTAACAAACCATGGGCGTATATATATACACACTATGTAAGTTTTAGATGTTATAGATTTAATCCTCTTTCACGAAATGTTTAACTTATAAAAATCCACCTTTTTTTCAATACAATAGTATATCGATCCTTCATTTGACCACTGGATTCCATTTTAGACGTTAGACAATCTTTTTTTCCCCTCTTTATAAGATATCTCCATTCTAAACATTGGATAATCTCCACAAGCTAGTGAATATAAGCAGTGGGTTAATGTTATGGAAGAAGAACTAAATTAGATTGAGAACAATGAGACATGGAAACTTGTGCCCAAACCAAAAGACAAGAATGTGATTGGCACCAAATGGGTCTTTGGAAACAAATTGGATGAAGATGGATGAGTAGTAAGAAATAAAACAAGATTGGTTTGTAAAGGGTATGCTCAAATTGAGGGTATTGACTTTGAAGAAGCCCATGCTCCAATTGCAAGATTAGAAGCAATCAAAATGTTTTTAGCATTTTCGTGTTTCAAGAAATTCAAAGTCTATCAAACGGATGCCAAGTCATCCTTTCTAAATAGAAATCTAGAAGAAGAAATATATATCGAACAACCAAAAGGATTTCAATTGCAAACAAAAAATATTATGTATGCAAACTGAAGAAAGCACTCTATGGACTAAAGCAAGCTCCCAGAGCTTGGTATTCAAGACTTGACAAATACCTACAACAAGAAGGTTTCAAAAGAAGAGTTGCAGACAACAATCTTTACATCAAAACAAACAATGAAGATATGTTAATCATTGTAGGCAATGTGGATAATATCATTTTTGGAATTAATGTTGATAGAATGAGCCAAAAGTCTACAGAAGAAATGCAAAAAAAAATTGAGATTTCCATGCTTGGAGAATTTCCATTCTTTCTATGTTTGCAAATTTCTCAATCCAACAAAGGCATATTCATTTCTCAGACCAAATAAATCAAGGAAATGTTGAAAAATTTTAGAATGGAAGACTATGCACCTATCAGTACACCCATGATCACAGGATGTAAGTTGAGCAAAGATGATGAATCTCCATAAGAAAATCAAACACTATACACTTCAATGATTGGAAGCATGCTATATGTGACAACATCAAGGCCAAACATCATGAAAGCAATAGGATTGGTTGCAAGATTTCAATCTGCACCAAAGGAGACACATGTGCAAGTAGTAAAAAGAATATTCAGATATTTGAAGGGCATGTTGGACTTTGGCTTGTGGTATTAAAGAAGTAAGGACTTCACTCTAACAACATATACAGATGTAGATTGGGCAGGAAGTATCGATGACAAGAAAAAGCACTAGTGGAGGAGCATTCTTTCTAGGAAATTGTATAGTGTCATGTTTGAGCAAGAAGCAAACTTCAATCTCTCTATCCACAACAGAAGTTGAATATATTGTAGCAACAACATGTTGAACACAAGTTCTTTGGATGAAGCAGACACTGAAGGATATCAAGGGAGAGTATGATAAGCCAATCTCAATCATCTACGACAACACAAGTGCAACCAATATTTCAAAGAATCTTGTTATGCACTCAAAGACGAAGCATATTCCAATCAAGTACCACTTCCTAAGAGAACAGGTAGTCGATCAAAGTGTCAAGTTGGAATAAATTACCACTAAAGCACATGTTGTAGATATTTTCACCAAACCCCTTCCTAGAGACACATTTGAATATCTCAGATAGAATCTTGGAGTGATGTCCCTCTCATCTCGCCAGTAAAGGGAAGCACAAGCTCAAGGGGAGCAACCCTTTGCTATTGATGTCAAAGGGGGAGAAATTGTAGATAGAGGAAGAATTACAAACACAAGGAAAGTTGTAGATAGGGGGGGTATCATAATTGAATAAGGGTTGTCATCAATGACAAAGGAGGAGATTCTTGGAAATATTGTTGTCATTGATGTCAAAGATAGGGGGAGACTACAAATGTCCAAGATAAATATTGCAAGATGGAGATTGTTGGAAATATTGTTTTTGGATTTTTGATGCTCAGTTTAGATACCCTATATTTGAAGGAATTTTACTCTACATACCTAACTCAAATGGAAGCATAGGTTATATGGTTGGAAAGTTTATTTTGAAACCTTTCCAATGGTATATGACACTCCCTCTAAGTCCTCAAGAATGAGGAGATATAATTTTTTTTATCAAACAAACCAACTAGAAAGTTCAGGTCGACCCAACCAGTCTTTATAGGTCGGCCCTAAAAGTGAGTACATAAACACTAAAAATACAAGATAGATGTGTACATTTGTAGTTAATCCAAGCAAGAAGATCAAGTTTGAGGTGAGCAAGAGAAGCTGGAGAATATTCTTGGGGTCTATAGGTGTGCAAGAGGAGTTTTATTAGAGTTTTAAGAGTGTTCAATGAAGGATTGAGGTCTATGACGCTAAAAGGTGTGTTGTTTTGAGGTTGTGATGCTGCAATATGGGATTATATTATGGGAATGATGTTATGAGGTTCGCTAGGGCATGAAGGCTAAATCTGATTAGGGTTCGAATCTATGTTTGGGGTATGAAGCAAAGAGAGGCATTGGAGTATGAAAGTTAAGGGTGTGATTATGCTATGAAATACATGAAGTATGAAGCATGCGGGTGAAGTTAGAAGTACTTTGTGTATGAAGATCTTAGGTTGGTGCCTATATAGGTCTTATTGAGTTGGTGCTCAACTGAGGAGATTGGTGTCTCCAGTAAGTTGGTGCCTACAAGCTTTGAAACAGTAGGTTCGTGCCTACAGACATTTATAAAGACAAGTTTTTGTGGTTTTATCCCGCAAAGGGTTTCCACATTAAACTCCATGTACTGGGATTTGAGTTTACATGCATTCATTGTTTTAAAGTTAATGAACGATCGATGAATGCTCCTTTAAAGTAAAAAGTATCTTATATTGATTCACCCCCCCCTCTCAGTATAAGCATAAGTTCAATAGTTTTGTACTGCGCATCAATATTCATCACGTGCAAGTTTTGTACCGCGCACCAATATTCAGGACATGCAAGTTATATACCACACACTAATATTCAATGTGCGTAAGTTTTGTACCGTGCACCAATAATCAACGCGTGCAAGTTTTGTACCACGCATCAATATTCAGTGCACACAAGTTTTGTACCGTGTCTGCACCAACCCTTTTACAACACATGTGCCAATCCTACTACCACACTAACAGGAGAGTTGAATTTTTTTTTTCCTGTCGATGTTTCGGTGCCAAAATTATTTTCTTTGTTGACACGTTGTATGCACACTGTATTGGCAAAAATGATTTTTTCAACACTTAGCTAATTTTCCATATTTCCAACTCATAGCCATCATGACCATTGCAAAAATGCATTAATCAACCATCTAAGCCAAATTCTGCCACTTGGAGGCCAAATTGATCCCCCATAAACAACCATTATGAGTGCAATTTTGATCTGAATTTGCTTAGAAATTTAGGGATTTCACTCGGATTTTATCATTTTCCCCAAATTCGACACAGATCAAACTCTGAAATGACGAATTTACCAAATTCATGCTGATCTCTAGCCCATACAAGTTCGGTGTTGAACCAATAGCTTTGATACCACTTTGTAACGTACCCAACCTTCGAGCCAAGTCACGTTACTACTAAAAATGACCAAATATAACTCTGATACCAATTTTTTAATGCATACAAATGTACATCATGACATATAAGCTCATGTAATCGTCCATATTAATTAAAAATGTGAATGCAATTAATTTAAACATGCACAACAATAATTAAACACATACAACAACACATACGTGGCATTCAACCACATGTAACACAGATGCAAATGCAACATTTACCCACAACAGGTAATAGTAAATAAGATAAAATGCAGAGTGATATTCACAACAATTAAAGTCAACATTCAATAGAATTAAACACAATGAGTATGATCACTTATCTTAATAACAAACATGCGACCCACTACAGAGGATGAACGTTCCACCCAACTGTAGACTTGTTGTTTCAGTTCTCAACAACAAGTCGCCCTCGAGCTGGGGCTATGAATTCACTAGAGATGGTGGTTCCTAAGGTAGTCTATGGTCCCCTCTCAAAAAACTAATTCCCATAGCCATTCCAATCAAACAACTCCCTTTCTCCTCAACCTGCACAATCCAAGGAATGTGATCCCCTTCTCTGTTGCACAATCCCTTAGGCTATCTGTTAAGTTCCAAAAACTTGAATACAAAAGCACCACAATAGATATATAAGAACAATATAGAAAACCACCACTTTATTATATCAAAACCCTTGGGGTAGGACAACACCATACAATGGATCCTATTATGGAAGGGATCCTCTCCTATTCACTTGTCTCTTCGAGGGGGCTTCCTCATATTGAGCTACCGCTTCAAATACAATACTTCTCTTCATATCCCATTACATTGCTTGAACCCCTTTATATAGTGCTACCATCACCTAAGAGCATTCCAGAGGAGGAATCTTCTAAGAAGTCCTCTTACATTTTTTTATATCTAACTACCCATTTATTATATCTAACTATCATAGTGGGCCTTATTTAATAATATAGTGGACCTAGTCCACCTTACATTGAATGGCCTCCACTATTATCATTATGAGCCCTCTGCTCCCCCCACTACCTCTCTAGTTACCCAACATTCCATCCCCCTTATGAAAGTGTTGTCATCAACGCTTGATGTACAACCATATACCAGGGTCCCATGGATAAGTGCGGACCATAGTGATGAAGTAGACTAGAGAACCAGGTTCCCATGGATAAGTGTGGACCATAGTGCTGAAGTAGACTAGAGAACCAGGGTCCCATTGAGAAATGGAAGCCACCATGATGAAATAGTCCAACTGCCATTGTAAACCAGGGTCCCATGTCCAATTGCTCATGTGAACTCCTTTATATAGTGCTACCATCACCTAAGAATATTCTAGAAGTAGAACCTTTTAAGAAGTCCTCTTACATTTATTATATCTAACTATAAGAGTGAGCCTTATTTAATAATATAGTGGACCTAGTCCATCTTACATTGAATGGCCTCCNCCCCCCCCCCCCCCCCCCACCTACCATTCTAGAAGATTCCTCCTCTAGAATGTTCTTAAATGATGGTAGCACTATATAAAGAGGTTCAAGCAATGTAATGGGATATGAAGAGAAATATTGTATTTGGAACGGTAGCTCAATAGGAGGAAGCCTCCTCGAAGAGGCAAGTGAACAGGAAAGGATCCCTTCCATAATATGATCCCTTGTATGGTGTTGCCCTACCCCAAGGGTTTTGATATAATAAAGTGGTGGTTTTCTATATTGTTCATGTATATCTACTGTGGTGGTTTTGTATTCAGGTCTTTGGAACTTAACAAGTGGTATCATAACACTTTCCTTGGCAGGAAACGTGGGCAAATAATTTTATATTTTGCATATTTATTTTTTCGAAAAAAAAGAGGCCCGCGACATTACAGATGTTTTATGTATGTTTTGGTGAAAAAATTCAAAGAATTGGTTGTAGATATGAGTTCCTCTAAAAATAACACCCAAGTTAAAAAAAAAATTCGTTTGAAACGGAGTCCAGGAAGTCAAGTTATTTGCATTTTAAAATCTGCAATTTTCAGGATTTTTTTTTTCGCGGACGACCGCATGATTTTTCTGATTTTTGTAGCATCTGAGGATGAATTTTTCAAAAACAATTGTAGATCTGAGTTCCTCTCACAATTTCACCTAATTTCATAAAACAAATCGTCCAAATCGAAGCTTTGGAGGTGAAGATATTGCTGATTTAAAATCAGTTATTTTTTTGTTTTTCGTGACGACGGCGGGACTGCAGAGTTCATAACTTTTCATAGAGTGCTCAGATTGTTACCAGATCAATGTCATTGAATGAATTATTTTAAGAGCTTTCATTTGGTATATTTTATGTGGTGTTTCCAATGGCTATTTCCTCTTAAACCCTCGAAGAAATTCTACAGATCACTGAAGCATTCAAAGCCCAATTGTATGACACATTACATGACCTTGCAGATGGCCTCAATGATAGTTTTCGTAGTATTGAATATTCATTGGATAAAATGCAAGAGAGATTTATTATGGTGGACATCATGGATGAATATAATCAAGAAATATATGCTTGGTATGATTTTGAGGCCGATTGTGATGATTGGTATATGGATAGTTGTCATTTATGGGATGACAACCACTTCAATCTTTTATTTGATGACTCTACTCCACCTTCTGTAGAGCACATCAATGTGACACATCAGGAGCTAGTTATGATTACCAATGTCCAGCCTGCATATTCTACAACAATATTGTTCCTTCCAGATTCAGCTTTAACCCTTTCCCACTATGTGGATGGATATTCTTATTTGGATCCACATGATAGGTGTCTGTATTGGGAGCATCATTTTCAGTTGCTTATTAGGTGCCGATATCTTTCGTGTGGAGTTCACATGATAAATTGGACATGGGACCTTGGTTTACAATGGCGGTTGGACTACTTATGCATGGTGGCTTCCATTTCTCAATGAGACCCTAGTTCTCTAGTCTACTTCAACACTATGGTCCACACTTATCCATGGGACCCTGGTATATGGTTGTACATCAAGCGTTGAGGACAACGCTTTCATAAGGGAGATGTAATGTTAGGTAGCTAGAGAGGTAGTGGGGGGGCCCAGAGGGCCCATAATGATAATAATGGAGGCCATTCAATGTAAGGTGGACTAGGTCCACTATATTATTAAATAAGGCCCACTATGATAGTTAGATATAATAAATGGGTAGTTAGATATAATAAATGTAAGAGGACTTCTCAGAAGGTTCTACTTCTAGAAGATTCCTCCTCTAGAATGTTCTTAGGTGATGGTAGCACAATATATAGGGGTTCAAGCAATGTGATGGGATATGAAGAGAAGTATTGTGTTTGGAGTTGAAGTTCATTAGGAGGTTGCCTCCTCGAAGAGACAAGTGAACATGAGAGGATCCCTTCCATAATAGGATCCATTGTATGGTGTTGCTCTACCTCAAGGGTTTTGATATAATAAAGTGATGGTTTTATATATTGTTCTATGAATTTTTGTAGTGTTTCTGTATGCAAGTATTGGGTTCTTAACACTATCCCACTTCCCTCTAGGGATCCAACACATGTTGGATAGGAAATATCTTTGTTGGGGACACCGAGAATCTATAGTTGCAACAAGAATTCTCACTGCTGCAACATGAATTCTCATAGCAACAAATTACTTGCTCCCTTTGACAATTTCTTGCATAGAATCTCACTCACATGCCTACAACATATTTCTCCATGAAATTACAACTCCAACAAGTTGCTATACATGCCCATTGTGGCTCCTTGTTATCTTACAACACTATCCCCCACTTTTGCTCTCTTCTACCCAACTGTAAAAACTACTCTCCTTTCGCATACAAATTTTCTTCTTTTCCCATGCTTTCTTGACTCTCACTCTTCCCCAAGAGGATTTACTTGACCCTCACACTTCCCCCAAGCTTGTTTGTACTCAACCCATGCTCTCAATAACTCTATGAGGTGACTTTACACACCAACCCTCTTACACGCGCTCAATGATTGGGGATTTGAAACACTCAAAGGGAAAATAGAAGGTTCATAGAAAAGGTAATTTAGAGAGATGTTTTGAGTTTAATAGACATAGGTAATTCCCTCTTTGGACATCCCCTCTCTTGTGGAAACTTAGCCTCCATGTCTTTGTCCATGTTTGTCTGTAGTCGACGATACATTTTATTTATTATTTTTCAATATACATCATTTACATATTACATTGTTGGGCCTGTGGCCATGCATTGTATTTGCAGTATTCATCTTTAATTTAGGGATTAAAAATGGGGATGTTACATACACTACATTCTAGTGGGATAGAATGAAACTTCCAGGGCATATCACTTGTATGATCCTTCCAACAATAGGTGATTGAAAAGAGGGATATTATCTTTGAGGAGGTTCTTTCTGTTGAAGCTTTTATAACTTCGGGAGGCATTCCCACAAGAGGTTGAGGTGTCAGGTACGTGGGAATATTTATTGGCACCAGATTAGCCTTTCATTTCAGTGAAATCAACCTTGGAATGAGGTTAGGGCTTCATGGGCAAGTTGATGGGCTTTGTGGGCTTGTGTTGCGGTTCACCAGCAAAGAGAAATAAAATATTCTAATTAATTGTTGATTTTAGAAGGGGTTCCTAAACTCACTCATAAGACTCCTATATAAGGAGAGGAGAGATTGTGACACATCTCAATGTGTCATTATGGAGTTAGCATAAGTGAGAGTGCACTTGTGCTAGGATCTTAGAAATTTCAGCAAGGGAAATTCTCCAATTATGGAAAATCTGGCCTAGGGTTTCAAGGAGAATTTTTTGTTTCTGTTTCAGCCAAGGAAGACATCTTTTCCAACCAAGAGAGGGCACACATGTGTGAGGAAGAGGGGAAGAAACAATCGCACATGTGAAGATGAGAGCAGAGCCGCATGTGTGAAACAGACTGCACATGTGAGGGAGACATCTCACATGTGTGAGTAGAACTGTACAAAAAATCTGTACAGTCACACGTGTGATAGGGAACACATGTGCATGAGTAGGTACAGTCCACACATGCAAGTTTTTGGGTAGAGCAACAACTTCATACCGATGACGTCAACAACCATATGACTGACATCAACAGGTTGTACAAGTGGTTGCTGCAATAGATTTGTGGGCAAGGAAATTTCTGGGATTTTGTTGAGGTTTGGTTTGCTGGTTTTTCTAGTTTTCAGAGGACAAGGTTGTCCTAAGTTTTGGTGTAATTGTGATAACTCGGAGAGCTGGTTTTTTTCCCTCAGAATATCTGAATTTGATAAAGTTACAGAACATCGATTTTGTATCTCATGTGTATTAATGATTCATCTTTGATCTTGATTGTTTCTGCTGCCGTGTTTTTCAGTGAATAATTTAAGTGTAAAATTGTTCAGCGATAACAACTAGGGTTGTATGTTGAATCATTAGGAAGTAATCTTTAGACCCGAAATTAGTTACATAAGGTTGTATGTGAAAATTGACATGGTACTAGAGCTGAGGGTTTGAAGAGAAGGGAATCATCTTGAGACACATCTTTGCTACAACACTGGAATATTTTTGTTCTTGTTTTGGGCAGGTCACCATGGTGAACACTTTGAATATTGAGGATAGGTTGGAAGGGGCAACTAACTTCTGGGCTTGGAAGGATAAGGCTCTTCTTCTATTGGAAGAGAATGACCGCAAGGAGTTTGTTGAAAGTGTCATTGTAAGTCCCATTGATCCGCAAGAATTGGCAGTTCACAGGAAGAAGGAAGTGAAGGCCAAGCAGGTGTTGCTAAAATCCGTGAAGGATCACCTGATTCCTCGTATTGATGAGAAGGCGTCTTCCAAGGAAATGTATGATGCTTTGGTAGGTATATACCATAATGAGAATACAGGTATGAAGTTACATTTGAAGCACCAACTTCAAGTTGTTAAGATGTCCAGTGAGGACACAATTGTGAACTATCTTATGAAGATTACACAGATCTGAGATCAACTCATGGCCATCGATGATAAGGTGGAGGATGTTGAGTTGGTGAATGTAGCTTTGAGAGGTCTTTTGAGGTCTTGGGAACCATTTGTGCAGGGGATATGTGCACGAGAACAATTGCCAGTATTTGATAGACTATAGATTGATTGTATTCAGGAGGATACTCAGTTAGAGTCCATGGATGGCTTGGATGGCTTGGTGAAGAATGATAGTGATGAGAACCAGGCCCTTGCAACATGCACTAGGAAGGAAAGAAGAGGTTATCTTAGCATAACGACTTCTCCTAAGAGAGGAGCATCTCTGGAATCAAGACATAATAAGGATCTTAGTAAGATCAGAGTGCCATGATTATGGTCACTATGCTTCACAGTGTCCACACTATAAGGGAAGGGGAAGAAGGTAATAGGCATCAACAACATAGGTTAATGAAGTTGCATATAAGTTTCATAGGAAGATCTTATTGGTCTCCGCCCTTTCAGGTGCAATTTCAAGCAGGGGGGCTTGGTTAGTGAATAACAAAGCCTCTTGCCATATGATAGGTGCACGAGAGTGATTCGGATTATTTTTCGGAACGAAATGAAAGTAGAGATATTACAATGAAATACTCATGAAAATTGCCAAAAATAGAGAGACACAACAATACTTGATTTCTATTAATGAAAAAATTGTAAAGAAACTGTAAAAATACAGAGTGCAAGACTTGCTAGAATGTTGGCAACTTTATCTCTGAGAAGAGATGTGACGGCTACGCTCATTCGCAAGAATATGATTACAACGACGCTCTAAAGGCCCTTTTATGATAAACATGAATGCCAAAATCCTAGACATCCAAAAACCTAACCCTAGGCGATGAAACGCCAAAATTCATGTGGGCCCCGTTTGGGTAAGTTAGTACATTAACTTCTCGGGGTCGTAACTTTTGCATATGATCTCCATTTTAGGCGCGTGATAGCTTGTTGGAAAGGTCTTTTAGAGAACTACATATTATGCTGTCAAACTCTAACTCCGTCTATAGTTTGACTGTGGCATGCCAAAATAACACTATTTAGGGCCCCAAAACGGCGCTGGAAGTACAACAAGATGTCTGACATGAAAACATACAAAATAAGCCAGTTGGATTAGGTGGGAGGCCACTAGTATCCACCTGGAAGATGTGTAGGGCTTTAGAGAACCCTAGAAGTGTAGAACCCACAATTACAAAGAAGTACAGAAGAATGTGCTGAACTAAGAAGTGACAAGAGGAGCCAGTTGGAACAGGTGGGTGGCCACCAATATCCACCTAGATCAATCTTTCCCCCTTAGGAAGCAATGGCCTCCATTGCGTTGAGTGCCCAGGGAAGAGGGGAAAGCATTTTCTGAATTTGAAGCTTGGTGAGTTGTGTGACTTGTTGGAGAAGTTGTGCTACTTGGTCCGTTGAAGACTGTCACAAACCTGTTGCTGGCAAGGTTGAATATGCTCCACCAACCCATGGTCTCTGGGTTTGACGGGCCATTGTGTAGGCATCATTGTAGGTAAAGAGACAATATCTTCTTTCTCTTTGAAAATCTGCTTTTGTTGGATAGAAGGTGTTGAGGCTGCAGTGGTTGTAGTCATCTTCTGTGCATCCTTTGAACATATTGTGAAGAGGATGAATTTTGCAGTATGAGAGATTACCTTGTGACACTGTTTTGGTGGACCAGTAGTCGGAACTACCTCTGGTATCCTATAGAGTTGACCTCCTAGAGTAATAATGACACTGCGGGGTCTAGAATCATAGAGAACATGATGTCTCTACATATATGGTTGGCCCAAAACAACATCATAGACATCAAGAGGAGCAACATCACACTCTACCTCATCCTTGAAGGGTTGGATGCCATAGGACATGCGACACTGTTAACTGACACAAAGATCTCGTCCCCGGTGAAGCCACCCGATGTTGTATGGCTATGGGTGTGGTGTTGTCGACAACCCCAATTGTTTGATAGCCTTAGCTAAGATGAAGTTCTTCTGGTTGTTGTTGTCAACAATGAAATGCAATGGGGTCCCCTTCACCCACATCTATGAATGGAAGAGGCGCTCCCCCTCTTCATGATCTACTGATTCTTCTAGTTGAATTGTTGTGCTCGCGATAGTAGCAGTGGGGTCTGTGTCGATGATCTGTTTGTTTTCAATATTTTCTAGATCAGATTCTGAATCAGGGTTCGACTTCGTGTCTTTGACCTTAGCCACCAATGACTGTTTCGAGTGACATTCATCGGTGTTATGCTAGGGGATTTTGTGGAAGTCACACACTTCCAAGTGTCATTCTTCGTCTTTCATTTACCCTTCTTGTCCTGTATCTTGGATTGGTTTTCTGGAGGCTATTGGTTAGGGATGTCCTTACCATGCTTTGGTTGTTGTAGATTTGCAGACCCGAATTCCCATTTGTTCTGGTGCCTAAATTTTTTCTCGATTTTGACAGCATATCGATAGGCAGCTCCCAATGATGAGATGTTTAGGAAATACATTTCGGTTTGGATGTACCTATGCAGAGCCCCATGGTATTTCAGAACCAGATGCCACTCGGAGTCTTTGATACCCAACTTGGTGCACAAGGTATGGAAAGTATTTGTGAACTCCGACATTATTTGTCTCTTCTCTTGCCGCAGTGTGGTCCATCTCATGTACTGGTCTTCTTAGTTATCAACAGGGTAGTACTGTTCCTTGACCACATCCACAAAAAAATCCCAAGTGGGCTCGACCCCATATATTCCAGATTCCTCTGTGGAACTTTGCTCCCAGTAAGTTTCCCACCAATGTTTAACATGGGGGAGAGCCTTGAGGAGTGAAAAGGTGATCTTTTCCCTATCGAAATTTTTTTGAACTGAGAAATAACCTTCTAATAGATTTAACCATTTTTCTAGGGCATCCGCATCTATATAACCTTCAAATATGGGAATATCAAAATTAACTTGTACCTTGAAGGGAGAGGTTCCTCCAACATGGCCGCTTGATGAAGATGCGCCTATTGCTATCAACAAGCGTTGAAGGATGTGTGCAAAATTCTCCATCATTTTGTCCCTCTGTCGCACGAAAGCTTGCTCAAGCAACAAGTTAATAAAATCTTCTGCTCCACCGTTTTTATTTTTTGTCACCATCGAGGGTTTCTTGGGCGTGCGAGAGTGATTGTCCTCAAGATAGACAAGCTCGAGATCCAACTGGCTATACTCGGACCTCGTTGGGGACATGCGTTGAAAAAAATGATCAAGAGTAGCCTGCTCTGATACCTCTGATCCAGATTATTTTTGGAACAAAACGAAAGCAGAGATATTACAATGAAATACTCATGAAAATTGCCAAAAACAGAGAGATACAACAATACTTGATTTATATTAATGAAAGAATTGTAAAGAGACTATAAAAATACAGAGTGCAAGACTCGCTAGAATGGTGGCATCTTTATCTCTGAGAAGAGATGTGATGACTACACTCATTCACAAGAATATGATTACAATGAGGCTCCGAAAAACTTTTTATGATAAACATGAATGCCAAAACCCTAGACATCCAAAAACCTAACCCTAGGAGATGAAACACCAAAAGTCATGTGGGCCCCGTCTGGGTAAGTTAGAACATTAACTTCCCAGGGTCGTAACTTTTGAATACGATCTTCGTTTCAGGCGCATGATAGCCCATTGGGAAGGTATTTTAGAGAACTACACATTGTGTTGTCAAACTCTGACTCCGTCTATAGTTTGACAGTGGCACGCCAAAATAACACAGTTTAGGGCCCCAAAACGACGCTGGAAGGACAACAAGATGCGCTGACACGAAAACATATAAAATAAGCCAGTTGAATTAGGTGGGAGGCCACTAGTATCCACTTGGAAGCTGTGTAGGGATTCAGACAACCCCAAAAGTGTAGAACCTGTTAGCTCCCAAAATGAATCAGTCACTATGGTCTTATTTTGTGGTTGATAGCATGGTTATTGGTAGTTTTCTCCACTTTCTTTTAAGTTCTTCTAGTGGCAAAACTTAGGTTTTTAATTCATATTGTAGAAATAAGACGATCCATAAAGGTCTTTTCTTTAAAATTTAATGAAGAGACTTTCAACAGCTAACGCGTGTTTCAAAGTTGATGATTAGCTGGTGAAAGCGGCGATTTTCAACAGTTAAGGAGTATTTCCCCACAGACCGTTAGCTGGTGAAAGTGCAGAATACGTGTGTTTTCTCCATGTTTTCAAAAATCAAAGGATGACATGCTCAACACACGTCATGTAATCATTATAAGACGCTGGTGAAAGTGGATAATGATGAAGATTCGGTTTTGCACATCTAAATCGGATTTCAAAGCGAATCGTGTTCATAAATGCATGCTTCACGAGATAATGGCGCTGGAGATGGCGAATTCAAATCCATCATCACAGGTAAAGGAGCGGTACTAGTCAACTAGTGACATCAAATCGACGCCTCATATCCCCAACACGCATCATCCACCTACATATGATATGTTTTCATTTTTGAAAGACAACGTCGAGAGTTTTCACCAGCGCAAAACCTCGACTCAAACAACAGATTACAGTGTTCTTGTGTGCAAAATTGTCTGGGTTTCGAATTGCAGATGGAAAGGAGATGAAGTGGTTCAATGTTAAGGAAAGAATTGGACAGTCTGTCCTTTCTACAGGCGCATCCAGAGGTGCAAAAACACTTCTCAGACGCAGGCTGCATGGGATATGTCGAGAAGTTACAGAACGATTGTCACCAAACAACAGCTGAAGCATTTGCTAAAACATACGATGGAATTAAAGCCTGTGTCAGGTCTTTATAAATCATCGTGGATTAAGCCGCCATTGCTGCAGCGACCAGCTTACCTAGATCAGGCCAGAGTTGGTTCAAAACAACAGCAACCAAGAACCTAAATTTCAGAGCATATCTTAAGGAAGAATTTATAAATGATGCATGGAAGAAAAGTATGCCAGTTTCTCATTTAGAGGATGAGTGGCAGGATTTGTTCAAGGGCATCCAACTCTACATAACCTTAGAAGGCAGGTATGACAAGCTGATGCTATACCATTTCAAGCTCTTAGACCATTTTACAGGGAAAACTCTTCTAAATTTACCTTTCTTCCTGCACAAAAGCTTAACTAAAGTCTGTAAAAAGATTAGAGTTGAACCTCTAAGTATGAAGAACACTCTTTGCCACTTTGGCCTAATCAAATTGATAATCCTGGAGGAGCTAAAACTAAGAGGAAGGACTTGGCAACATTTTCTTTTTTGGGAAGGATTCGAAACCCAAACTCAGCCCATGAATGAGCATAAGAGGGCTGGAAAAAGTCAACTAACCCCTCAAAGCAGCTCGAGGAAGAGGAGAACTCTTCCAGGATCACCAGAAGATAGGATCTTTGGTATAAGGTCTCACAGGTCAAAGAAAAAATTAGATTTTGAAACTACTACAGAGCAGCCTACAGAAAAGAAAACAAACATCTTAAATCTACCATACACAGATTCAGAGCCAGAGCAAGAAGATGAAAGCCCTGCCATTAAAAGCCCTGAACACTCCATGGAATTTGCACAAGATTGTGAGACTTTTACTCACACCGATGAAGGTGAAACATCAAAGAGCACAAAGTCAAAGAAAACACAGAAAATCAAGCAACTTAAAGAAGTGATTGCTCAACAGGAGGTTTTAGAAAGAGTAATTAAGGAAAGATACAAAACTCTGTCTGATAATTTCGCAGAAACAAATGTTGCATTTGAAAAGATGGCTCGTGAAAGTGTCAAGGACAAGAAGAGAAAGAATAAAATCACCAAAGACTATAAGAGTCTATGGTGGTTAGCAAAACGCCTTAAGAGGAAGATTAGAAAATTGAAGCAAAAACAGAAGTCACACCCAGATTTGCAAGTGCTAGCTCAAGTTGCTGTGAATATGCAAGGAGATAAAGCAGAGACACGCTGAGTTTTGATAGAACAACGGTTTTGGAGGTGAAAGTTCCTTCTTGGGCCAAAACAAAGTTTTCACCAGCGCAAAGGGTAAATTTACAACCAGCTAGTTGGTGAAAGGCAGAGCTTTCAACAGCTAACCAACGAATCATAAGGCGAGTTAGCTGGTTAAAGCACAAAAAGAATTTTTGAAAGCTAAAGATGGAGCAGGGCTATTTTCAAAGGATTTAAAGAGGTTCTAGATCATTAAAGGATTAACTACTCAGTCAGAAAATACTCAGCTGCAGAGATTCGTGGGGATTTTGAAAACCACATGCTAAATTGGTCTCCTAAAGTTTCGACTATGAGTAATTGAAGAAATCTAGCTACCAAGACAGGTGCCTTTACCATTTTTCATGACAACAGATTCCAGAAGCTGATGAAGTACAGATGTCAA
>ML802852.1:118099-187936 GCA_009831015.1 Picea engelmannii | reverse complement strand
CTTTCCCATTAGAAGATTCACCCCCTTCGCATTCCTCCAGTGTTGAAGACTCGAAAAAGAAACCATCACTTTTCTCACCCCTGACAGTTATGGCTGCACCACCTCCTTTGACTAAAATGCAACAAATCTTAGCTGCTAGGTATGCACCACTCATATTGACAAACCTAGTATCAGCTATGCCAACAGGAGACTATCAGAAGTATATGCCCAAATTCACAGGTGAAGGTGATGTGTCTGCTGAGGAACATATTGAAGCTTTCTACAGTTATGCTGAAAACCTTAATATTGAAGAAGAAGATGTTTGGACATGAGTTTTTGTCCAAAGCTTAGATGGCCATGCTAGGAAATGGTTCAAATAACTCCCTCCTGGTTCCATAGCTGGAATCGAGCAATTGGATGAGACCTTCTTGAAACATTGGGGTGATAGAAGAGATTTTGTATACTATATCACATAATTCGGAAATCTAAGGAAACAAAATAGTGAGTCAGTTCTGATTTCACTAAAAGATTTAACCGGATGTATAGTAAAATACCGACAGAGATAAAACCTTCAGATGCTTCTGCCAAGATCACATATTCTGATGCTTTCGACTCAGATTTCTGTTTATTGTTGAGAGAAAGGAGGTCACCGACATTATCTCTCATGCAAGATGCGGCCCTTGAGGTGGAATCAAATATTTTAGCCTCTCAAAAGCTAAAGGGAAATTTTGATAGGAGAAGGCCAAGGAATGAAGCTTCTTCTTCATCAAGTGCTGACCCAAAGTTTGATTAAATGGCTAAGATGCTAGAGTCTCTAACCTCTGAGATATCTAAGCTCAAGATTGAAAATAATCAGCCTGTGAAGGGAAGAGGCACCTATGATTATGCAGGCAGGAACCCAAATCAAAATCCCAACAACTTCAGAAGAAATAATCAGCCCACACAGATTTTGCAAAGAGAAAAGAATCCTACTGAAGATCAAAGAATAAAGGCCCCTCTTCAAAATGTTGTGATGGATGAAGATGAAGGTGATTATCAAGAAGATGGAGAAGATAACATTCATTGTGTTGGAGAAGAGACAGGGAAATCTTATCTGACACAACACGACTATGAGGAAGCATTGATGACTGAACAGACAGAGGATAATCCTATTGATGATGGCAGTTTCACGACAGAAGATAAGAATAGATATAATCTCCGATCTAAATCTGATACTGCCCAACAGAACGCACCAGCCTCTCCCGAAAAGAGCACAACCCTTGTTAAGCAAAAATATCAGACATCAGAGAATCAACAAACAAACCCCTCAAAAGCAAAAGCATCAGTTCCTCCCAAGAAGATTGTTGACCCCGTCAAACATCAAACTCCAGAAAGTTAGACCCCTGTTGAACAACAAAGCAATCAGAAAGCTCCTTCGAATCAAGTAAAGGTCTCTGATAAAGCTTCTGATAAAGTCCCATATTCGTTCAATTTTGAGGTTGAAATACATAAAATTAAAATTCCTATACCTCTAGTCGAATTAATGAAAAATGAAATGTTCAAAAAGGATATCCTCAAAACTTTAGATCCCAAATCTATATCCCCTTCGATTGATATTCTCAACATATATGATGAAAAGGCAACCATTACTCTGGGCCAAATGATAGAAGACATAGATGAAAGTTGTCCTCCCTTTTACATCTCTCTAAATATTCATGAGAAAACATTACATAACTGTTTGTTGGACTCCGGTGCTTCTCACAATTTGATGCCAAAGGCAGTCATGGATGAGCTTGGGCTGGAGATCACCAAGTCTTATCACGATCTTTTCTCTTTTGACTCTCGAAAAGTCAAATGTCTTGGAATGATCAAGGACTTGGCTGTAACTTTAACCCAAGCATCCATGAAGACTATGGTTATGGATATAGTAGTGGCAGACATACCACCTAAATTTGGATGTCTATTATCAAGATCGTGGATGAAGAGGCTAGGTGGCACTCTTCAAATGGATCTCTCCTACGCTACTATCCCTGTTTTTGGAGGGGTGAATAGAAGGTTATACAGGGAATCACAGTTGGAATATGTAATTAGTGACGAATAAAATCCATCCAATCATCCTATCTATTTTGTCGACACAGGTATGGGATCTTGTATTTTGCAAATTGATGATTCATTACCAGATGCATTGCTACTCAGAAAGCCCGCAGTTTAGCCCACAGAAACAGCAGAGGATGATCTTTGGACCATGTTCTTTGATGGTGCTTGTACCAAAGAATCAACAGGAGTAGGGGTGGTATTGATTTCCCCTTCTAAGAAAACTTCTCATTTGTCCTTTAAACTTGATTTTAAAGTGACTAATAATATTGCTGAGTATGAGGCACTACTTCTGAGGCTAAATGCAGCCAAAGAGATGGAGATTAAAAGATTGCAGGTATTCGGAGATGCAGATTTGATCATTCAGCAGGTGAATAAGTCCTTTCAAGCAAAACATGTCAGGCTGAAGGCGTACAGAGATGAAGTTTTGAGGGAAATTCATACTTTTGCAGATTTTAAAATTTCATATGTACCCAGAGTAATGAATGAATTAGCTGATTCATTAGCTGTGTCGGCTTGTGCTTTCATACCCCCTCTACCTCATAAATTGAATTATGAAATTCAAGTTAAATATAGGCCATCCCTCCCTGATAATGTAAAATTTTGGAAGGTTTTCGAAGACGATGCTGAACTCACAAGATTTCTTGCAGTGATTGATGAATTTGCGGATTTGCAAATTGATCAGGAGAACGAACATGACGCTGAAATCGAAAAGCCAAAATTCAGAAGCAAAATCGCAGCACATGAAATAGTCCAGTTGTCTACCAACATAATTCCTAAAGGTTTGGTCCCTTTGGAAAGGCTTTTCGATAATAATGATGTGGCTGTCAAATTGGAAAATGGGGAAAAAGATTCAGAAGTTTTGCAGTATAATGTAGCTAGTGAACAAGATCCTAAATATGTCAACATAGCTTCACATTTGACTGAAAAACAAAAGGCTGATTATGGAGAATTGCTAAAGGAGTTTGTTGACATCTTCGCTTGGCAATATGATGACTTGAAGACTTTCGACACATAGGTAATTTAGCATAAGATTCCCTTAAACAAAGATACCAAACCATTTAGGCAGAAACTTAGATCCTTTAATCCTTTGTTGCTGCCTACAATGGAAAGGGAAATAAAAAAACTATTGGATGCCTGCATCATCATACCTCTCAGATATTCAGAATGGATTGCAAATCTCGTACCGGTTAGGAAGAAGAATGGAGAGATCAGACTCTGCGTCGACTTCAAAAATTTGAATAAGTGCTCTAGGAAGGACAACTACCCTCTGCACAAGATGGAACATATTTTGCAGAAGGTGTCATGATCAAAGGTGATGTCTTTTATTGATGGGTTTTTTGGATACAACCAGATTGTTGTCCATCCGGACGATAAGGAAAAGACTGCTTTTACTACTCCATGGGGTACGTTTATGTACGAAAAGATGCCCTTTGGATTGGTGAATGCAGGAGCGACATTCCAAAGGGCGATGGACATTGCTTTCGTTGGAGAGAAAGATAAATTTGTCCTGATATATCTTGATGATATCACTGTTTTCTCGAGCAGCCATGAACTTCATTTGCAGCACTTAAAAATGACATTTCTAAAATGTCGAAGGTATGGCATTTCTCTTAATCCAAAAGAATCAAATTTCGCACTTAAGGAAGGGAAATTACTTGGACATATTGTTTCAGCTGATGGGGTGAAAATCGACCCAAAAAGAATAGAAGCAATTAAAAATCTGTCTCTTCCTAGATCAAAGAAGGACATTCAGTCTTTCCTTGGGACTATAAACTTTATCAGGAGGTTTATAGTAAACTTTGTAGAACTCACAAAACATATTACTGCTATGTTAAGAAAGGACTCCGAGGTAAAATGGACTGAAGAAGCCAAACACTCATTCAATGCTATCAAGGAAGCCATTACAACAACCCCTGTTTTGATCAGCCCTGACTTCGCCAAGGTATTTTACATTTTTTCATTTGCTTCAAGAGATACAATTGCAGCAGTACTCTTGCAGAAAAATGCCGATGATCAGGAGCAGCCAGTTGCCTTCTTCAGTAAGGTCTTGAGGGATGCAGAGGTAAAGTATGAATTATTGGAGAAACAAGCATATGCACTTATCAAGTCATTGAAAGCTTTTAGAGTTTACATCCTTCAAGCCAAGGTAATAGCTTTTGTACCCTCCAGTTCAGTTAAAGATGTGCTTATACAACCCGACATAGATGGAAAAAGGAGTAAGTGGATAGCAAAGTTGATTGAATTTGATGTTGAAATTAAACCAGCAAAACTTGTGAAGGGTCAGGGCCTTGCCAAACTTCTGGCAGAAGAAAATTGTAGGCTGCTCGAAATAAATTTGGTAAGTATTAATGCAGATAATGTTTAGTCTTCAGACGATAAAGAAGGTGAGGAAATGCATGTCTTAGCTCACCTAGCTAATTGCAAATGGTACAACCACATTGTTCATTTTCTTCAAACTTTGTCAGTCCCTTCAGATTTGACAAAAACACAAGGAAGGGCTTTAAAGCTCAAGGCCATGAATTTATGCATCAATGGCAACTTATTGTTCTGGAAAAATCCAATAGGTTTATTGTTGAGGTGCATAAACCAAGAAGAAGCAGCTAAGGTCATGATTGAATTCCATAATAGTGAATGCGGAGGACATCATTATTGGAAAACCACTGCACATAAAATTTTAAGATCTGGTTATTACTGGCCATCCTTATTTTTAGATGTGTGTGAATTTGTGAGAACATGCGACAAGTGCCAAAGATTTGAAGGCAAACAACAACTGAAGTCTCTTCCCCTCAAACCTATAGTGGTCATAGGTCCTTTCCAGCAATGGGGCCTAGATTTCATAGGTGAGATTCACCCGCCTTCTAGTAGTCAGCACAGGTGGATCCTTGTTGCCACCGATTATTTTACAAAGTGGATCGAGGCTATTCCTACCCGAAACGCCAATCATACTGTCATCATAAATTTTCTACAAGAAAACATATTTGCCAGATTTGGCTGCCCTAAGAGAATAATCACTGATAACGCTGCTGCATTCAAAGATAAGCACTTGGTAAAATTATGTGAAGAGCTGGGAATTCAGCTAGTACATTCCACTGCTTACTATCCGCAAGGGAATGGCTTAGCTGAGTCATCAAACAAGAGTTTAGTCAGAATTATAAAGAAGCTGCTTGAACAAAATACCAGAGGCTGGGATTACAAGCTGAAATTTTCTTTGTGGGCTGACACGGTTACATGTAAAAAATCAATTGGCACATCACCTTTCAAGTTGGTATATGGTACTGAAGCCATATTTCCTGTTCAACTTGCGCTGCCGGTTGCAAAGTTTTTACAAGAAACTGATTCTGAACCAAGTGATTTGACTCGGAGAATTCATAATTTGGTAGAGTTACAGCAAGATAGAGAGCAACTTTTGGAAAGGACAGAATTACACCAAGGAAAAATGAAGGAGATCTTCGACAAGAAAGTCAAATCAAATATCTTCAAAACAGGGGAACTAGGCTTAAAGTGGGATGCAGCAAGGCAAGAGAAGGGAAAACACGACAAATTTGATGCTCTCTAGACAGGTCCTTTCGTCATAACAGTGGTTCAACAGAACAATACCTTTGTTCTCCAAAATCTTGCAGGCGAGGAAGTAGCAGGTGGCCCTTTCAACGGGCGCTTTCTAAAGACCTATTTTTCATAAGGATTTTTCTTAAAGCCCTGTTCTACTTGTACATATTCTTTTCAGTTCTGTTTTCTTTGTTTCTATCACTTGAATAACTCCATGCCCAATGGTACTAAGCAAAACTATTTTTCAATTTTTTTTTAAAATTGTAATAAAGGCTACTGAGTCTAGCTAGGTTCTTGGTCACCTCACAGGGAGGTTTCCATCCCAGTTGGAGCCAAATGTTAGCTCCCAAAATGAATCAATCACTATGGTCTCATTTTGTGGTTGATAGCATGGTTATTGGTAGTTTTCTCCACTTTGTTTTAAGTTCTTCTAGTGGCAAAACTTAGGTTTTTAATTCATATTGTAGAAATAAGACGATCCATAAAGGTCTTTTCTTTAAAATTTCATGAAGAGACTTTCAACAGCTAACGTGTGTTTCAAAGTTGATGATTAGCTGGTGAAAGCGGCGATTTTCAACAGTTAAGGAGTATTTCCCCACAGACCGTTAGCTGGTGAAAGTGCAGAATACGTGTGTTTTCTCCACGTTTTCAAAAATCAAAGGATGACATGCTCAACACATGCCATGTAATCATTATAAGACACTGGTGAAAGTGGATAATGATAAAGATTCGGTTTTGCACGTCTAAATCGGATTTCAAAGCGGATCGTGTTCATAAATGCATGCTTCACGAGATAATGGCACTAGAGATGGCGAATTCAAATCCATCATCACAGGTAAAGGTGCGGTACTACTCGTCTGGTGACATCAAATCGACGCCTCATATCCCCAACACGCATCATCCACCTACATATGACATGTTTTCATTTTTGAAAGACAACGCCGAGAGTTTTCACCAGCGCAAAACCTTGGCTCAAACAACAGATTACAGTGTTCTTGTGTGGAAAATTGTTTGGGTTTCGAATTGCAGATGGCAAGGAGACGAAGTGGTTCATTGTTAAGGAAAGAATTGGACAGTCTGTCCTTTCTACAGGTGCATCCAGAGGTGCAAAAACACTTCTCAGACGCAGGCTGCATGGGATATGTCGAGAAGTTACATAACGACTGTCACCAAACAACAGCTGAAGCATTTGCTAAAACATATGATGGAATTAAATCCTGTGTCGGGTCTTTAGAAATCATTGTGGATGAAGCCACCATTGCTGCAGTGACCAACTTACCTAGATCAGGCCAAAGTTGGTTCAAAACAATAGCAACCAAGAACCTAAATTTCAAAGCATATCTTAAGGAAGAATTTAGAAATGATGCATGGAAGAAAAGTATGCTAGTTTCTCATTTAGAGGATGAGCGGCAGGATTTGTTCAAGGGCATCCAACGCTACATAACCTTAGAAGGCAGGTAAGACAAGCTGATGCTATACCATTTCAAGCTCTTAGACCATTTTACAGGGAAAACTCTTCTAAATTTACCTTTCTTCTTGCACAAAAGCTTAACTAAAGTCTGTAAAAAGATTAGAGCTGAACCTCTAAGTATGAAGAACACTCTTTGCCACTTTGGCCTAATCAAATTGATAATCCTGGAGGAGCTAAAACTAAGAGGAAGGACTTGGCAACATTTTCTTTTTTGGGAAGGATTCGAAACCCAAACTCAACCCATGAATGAGTAGAAGAGGGTTGGAAAAAGGAAACTAACCCCTCAAAGCAGCTCGAGGAAGAGGAGAACTCTTCCATGACCACCAGAAGATAGGATCTCTGGTATAAGGTCTCACAGGTCAAAGAAAAAATTAGATTTTGAAACTACTACAGAGCAGCCTAGAAAAAAGAAAACAAACATCTTAAATCTACCATACACAGATTCAGAGCCAGAGCAAGAAGATGAAAGCCCTGCCATTAAAATCCCTGAACACTCCATGGAATTTGCACAAGATTGTGAGACTTTTACTCACACTGATGAAGGTGAAACATCAAAGAGCACAAAGTCAAAGAAAACATAGAAAATCAAGCAACTTAAAGAAGTGATTGCTCAACAGGAGGTTTTAGAAAGAGTAATTAAGGAAAGATACAAAACTCTGTCTGATAATTTTGCAGAAACAAATGCTGCATTTGAAAAGCTGGCTCGTGAAAGTGTCAAGGACAAGAAGAGAAAGAAGAAAATCACCAAAGACTATAACAGTCTATGGTGGTTAGCAAAACGCCTTAAGAGGAAGATTATAAAATTGAAGCAAAAACATAAGTCACACCCAGATCTGCAAGTGCTAGCTCAAGTTGCTGTGAATATGCAAGGAGATAAAGCAGAGACACGCTGAGTTCTGATAGAACAACAGTTTTGGAGGTGAAAGTTCCTTTTTGGGCCAAAACAGAGCTTTCACCAGCGTAAAGGGTAAATTTACAACCAGTTAGCTGGTGAAAGGCAGAGCTTTCAACAACTAACCAGCGAATCATAAGGCGAGTTAGCTGGTGAAAGCACAAAAATAATTTTTGAAAGCTAAAGATGGAGCAGGGCTATTTTCAAAGGATTTAAAGAGGTTCCAGAGCATTAAAGGATTAACTACTCAGTCAGAAAATACTCAGCTGCAGTGATTCGTGGGGATTTTGAAAACCACATGCTAAATTGGTCTCCTAAAGTTTCGACTATGAGTAATTGAAGAAATCCATCTACCAAGACAGGTGCCTTTACCATTTTTCATGACAACAGATTCCAGAAGCTGATGAAGTACATATGTCAAATTTTGATATAGAAGACAGTTCGAATGCTAGCCTAACCACTAGTCTTTGTTATCGATTGTATTAGTTAATTTGATTTGCTATTTTTAGATACAGATCCAAGTTTTCAGGATCTTAAAAACTGATTGTAAAAGGCTATAAATGCCTATCTTTTTTAAGAGACAAGGGTTCAAACTGGGATACATTTTTGTGCTACTGTATAGACTCTTATGATATAATAAAATTCCAGTCTCCTTTCGTTTTCAATAACAGAAATATCCATGCTTCCTTTTTTGTACTTCATTTCAGTTTATCTTAGCTTATAAAGACTGTTATCTCTTTATTGAGCTCATAGATTTGAAGTGAAGGATTTTCTTTCTATCTTGTATTAAGCCCTACTCCCAACTGTATTTGGCAATCAAGATTAGTGTTCTTCATCCTCTCCTTTGAAATTACTTGATCTGATCATTGCTTTCTGAAAGCACTGTTTCATTTGAATGTATGATGAGTTGTCTGTCAAATTAATTATTGAAGTAATCCCATTGTTCCAAGCATACCTACACATTATTTTTAAGTTACCAAGCATCCTTAGTCTACAACCCTAAGGAGTTTCTTGGAGTGATAACAGAACCCACAATTACAAAGAAGTACAGAAGAACGTACTGAACTAAGAAGTGACAAGAGGAGCCAGTTGGAACAGGTGGGTGGCCATCAATATCCACCTGGATCAGAGAGTTTTTGGACAACTTCACAAAGACTATGATCCAGGTAGACATTGGTGGCCACCCGCCTATTCCACTTGGGCCCACACCATTGTTTCTTCCAGTTTTTCAGTTTCCTTAATTGTAGCACAATTTACTATTTTTAGCAGTTTTTCAGGTCCTGAACTTCTGGAGCCATTTTGAGGCCCTAAACGACGTTTTTTGGGCATGAATGCTCCGACGATTAAGAGTCCGTTTTGGATTATATATTCACTATTAGCAGTGTATTCCTCGGATAGATATTTCTAATGATGTATCATGTGCGTCAAACGAAGATAGTATGCCAAAGTTACGACCCCGGGAAATTGATGTACCAATTTACCCCAACGGGGCCCATATTCTTGCGTTTCACCTCCTAGGGTTAGGTTTTTGGATGTTTAGGGTTTTCCATTGTTTCTCAATAATATATAGGCCTTCAAGCCTCATTGTAACACATAGTTCAGAGGCTAGTAGCCGCCACATCTCTTCTCAGAGATAAGCTACCAGTGCCCGAGTTATTTTATTTCCATTCTGTCTGTAAGCATATTTCAGTCATTTGTTGTTAATGAAATGATGTTTTACTTCCACTGCATCTCTGCGTTTATGTGTATTTCTGTATTTCATTGTGTTCCTGCATAAATCTGGATCAGACTAGCTTAGACTTGTGTGTGGAGCATGGTATGGGAACCAAGCATGCAGTATGAGGATCTGATATAGTATCATTCTGACTAGAGTCAAGAGAAGTGTTGAGGGTGTCATATGTGTTATGGGTGCCAAGAATTAGGATTGTTCTCTCAGTCTCGAAGATTGAGAAGAAGGGATACCATATATTGTTTTGAGATGGAGAAGTGTTTTTTGTGCCTAGAATATCTAGCTTCAGATCAACAATGGTTCTTAGAGTTAGAGAGGGAATCCTATATAGGCAAAGGGGCCAACCTATGCAAGTTGTGACCAACAACAACAAAGAGATAGATGAGGAGGAGTAGGAAGCTTCACTGGTGGTAAGGCAAGTAGCTCCACCAACAACACATGTTCAGAGGGAGAAAATATCTCCACTAGTGGTGAGGCAGGTAGCTCTACCAATATCACAAGTTCAGAGAGAACATATAGCTCCACTAGTGGCATAGGCTTAGAGGGAGCCAAAGTTCAGAGGGAGTCATCCCTCAAGATCCAATGGGGAGGAACAACCTCCCAAGACTATTTAGAGAAAGTTGGACTTCAGGGGGAGTCAACAGGATTAGAGGGAGCATCACTCATCCAAAGGAAGTCTACCTATAGGTGCGGGTGGAAGAGAGGAATCTTCCAAGCAGGTATCATGGGTTGAGGATGCTAGACAAGAGGCTTCTAAGAATAATGTGTCCTCTATGCAGGACCCGTTTGTTACAATAGGATTTTCTTCAGTGACCGAGGATGCAGCTAGTCGGGAGGATTGGAGAGCAATATTTGCTTCGATGACAGAGGGAGCAACCAATCAGGAGGATTAGAGTGCAGCTATGGTAACAGGCCCCATATGGGAGACAAGGATACTTTTTAGTGATGGAGGATGGAATGCCTCCCTCACTAAGAGGGAGTGTTGAAGCTTTTATAGCTTCAGAAAGAATTCCCACAAGAGGCCGAGGTGTCAGGCATGCGAGAATATTCAATGGCACTAGATTAGCCTTTCGTTTCAGTGAAATCAAACTTGGAATGAGGTTAGGGCCTCATGGGAAAGTTGATGGGATTTGTGGGTTTGTGTTGGGGTTTCACACCCATAAAGAGGAATACAATATTCTAATTAATTGTTGAGATTAGAAGGGTTTCCTAAACTCGCTCATAAGACTCCTATATAAGAAGAGGAGAGATTGTGACAAATCTCATTGTGTCATTATGGAGTTAGCATAAGTGAGAGTGCACTTGTGCTAGGAGCTTGGAAATTTCAGCAAGGGAAATTTTGCAATCATGACAAATCTGGCCTAAGGTTTCAAGGAAGATTTTTTGTTTCTGTTTCAACCAAGGAAGACATCTTTTCCAGCTAAGAGAGGGCACAAGTGTGAGGAAGTGGGGAAGAAACAACCGCACGTGTGAGGGAGAAAACTCACACGTGTGAGTAGAACTGTACATATAGTTCATACAATCCATACAGTCACACGTGTGATAGGCTGCACCTATGCAGGAGCAAGTATAGTCTGCACATGCGAGTTTTTGGGTAGAGCAACAGGTCCATACCATTGACGTCACCAGTTGTACGACTAACATCAATAGGTCATACAGGTGGCAACTGCAATAGATTTGTGGGCAGGGAAGTTTCCGAGATTTTGCTGAGGTTTGATTTGCTGATTTTTCTGGTTTTCAGAGGACAAGGTTACAATTTTGGTGTAATTGTGATAGCTGGGAGGGCTAGTTTTTTCCCTCATAATATCTGATTTTTATAAAGTTACAGAACATAAATTTTGTGTCTCATGTGTATTAATGATTCATCTATGATCTTGATTGTTTTTGTTGTTGTATTTTTTAGTCAATAATTTCAGTGTAAAATTGTCCAGTGATAACAACTAGGGTTTATTGTTGAATCACTAGGAAGTAATATTCAGACCTGAAATTAGTCACATAAGGTTGCATGTGAAAATTGACACTTTCCCATGGTCCACCAAGATCTTACCCCACTTTTATCGCAAAATTTCCTCCAATTGTCTCAATGGATATTTCTCTTTGAAGACCTAATGATCCTCCTCTTTTGGGTGCTTCTTCCAACACCTCCTCTAATGACTTTGTGAACAATCCATGATGAGGCCTCTATTGATGACTTTCCTAATACTACTAGCACTCTAGTCTCGTCTATTTAAGTGGCTCCCTATAATGTCTTATTGATTGAGATACCTCATGAAGGTGTTACTACAAAACTTTCTATCTATGCTTCCCCACTAGTGAGGTCTCAAACAATGCCTAAGTGGTCTACATCTAATCTATAGGACACTATTCCACACTTTCTCCCTGAAGGAGAACTCAGAGTTGTCAAATTCCCCTTTATTTCATGGGCTCTTGTTCCAAGGTTTATGTTGATCCTATTACTTTCAATCAAGAACACAACTCTCCCAAATGGAAGGATGTTATGGTAGTTGATTATGCCATTATAATTAAAAAATAGATTAGGAATCTAATCCCCTTACCCAAGAGTAAGAACATGCTTGGTTGCAAATGGGTGTATAAAACCAAGTATGACACAGATGGAAGAATTGAGAAACATAAAGTATGTCTTATTGCTAAATATTTCTTTGAGAAATAATGCATTTGTTCTTCAGAGAATTTTTCTCCAATTGCTCATATGGATTCCATTCAAATGATTCTATATATAGTTTCTTCACTGAATTGGGAGGTTAATTAGATGGATGTCATAATTGATTTTCTCCATAGATATATTTCAAGAAGATATTTATATGTAGCAACCACCAAGGTTTCTAAGCTCAATAAATATCTATATGGAATTAAACCAGCACCTTGAACTTGGCATGATAAGATCCATAATTTATTTATCAATCATGGCTTCACTTGTTGTGAGGTTGAGGATGATATCTACATTCATTGTCACCATGGTTGACTCTCATTGTTGTGTTGTATGTGGATGATCTCCTTGAAATTGGTCATTCCACATCCATAATCAATGATCTAAAGTAACATCTCAAGGACTCCTCGGAGATGACTGATTTGGGGTTGCTTCATTCCATTTTGTGCCTTCATATTTCTCAGACTTCTACTAGGATGCCCTTCACCCATGTTTGATGCATTTATTTATTTATCTGTGGTTAGCAATTTGTTTTATCTTATAGATACTCAACGAGACATCTCCTTTGTAATTAGCACATGTTCCTACTACATGAAAGATCCTCATGAGAGTCATTGGTAGGCCACTAAGCACATTTTACGCTATCTTAGGGGCACTACTCACAAGTGCATTCTCTACTTGGCAAGTGGCGACATCTATCTTCTTGCATTTTTTGGTTCCAATTGGGCGGGTGATCTTGATGAGTGGAAATCCACCTCAGGGTATTTGTTCTCTCTTGGTTTTGGATCAATTCGTTGGTTTTCCTAGATGCAGATGTTTGGTGAGGCAAATCTTGCTCAACCTCATCCTTCTATCTTATTTTGTGACAACCATAGTACTATTGAAATTATTCATAATCTAGTGAATTAGCATAAGTCTAAACACATTGAGATTTGGATACATTACATTTACCACCTCCATGATCAGGGAAAACTTATGCCAATCTTTGTTCCTTTCATAGATCAACTTGTAGATATATTCACTAAATATCTTCTAGAGCCCACCTTCACTTGTCTATGGACACTTTTTAGTGTATGTGAGTCACCATTAAGGGGGGAAACATGATGTTCAATAATATTATCTCATGTGGCTCCTTATTCAAATTAAGGAGGGTGTTGAGAATATGTGTGTAATCTTCACTTGTGGCAATGTGCCAACCCACTATGTGGGTAGTTGAGGTCCTTAATGGGTTGAAATTTGGGTAGTTAAACCCACTTATTGTATTTTATTGTGTTTTATAGTTGGGGTGTGTGCCCTTCTTTTGTGGGCCCATAACCTCCTCTTGATGGAATGCCTCCCTTATTAAAGGGACACCTCACTTGATTTGTGCATATATATACAACTCAAGATCTTACTTGTATAATATAATTCAAGTGAATTCATTCATTCTTTTGCCTAAGGGAACTTATACTATTTCACTCTACTTGTGGTGGTTCTCTCTTGGTTATGGTTAAATTATCTTGATGAAGTCAGAATATGTGAACATCTTCTTGTGATCTATGTTAAGTGTTGTTACTTTCTTCTTGTTGGATTAGGGTTTGTGAAATAGATCACCATAGATTTACTATCTCTTATGATCTCAATAATTGACCTTATCCCAATGATCATCAGAGTTTCAATATATGTCGTAGTCAAATAGAACGGGTTAACATTTCTCCACGAGACTTATATATGGAGAAGCTTCGATCGACCCTTCTCCTTGCTACTTATACATGGAGAAGAGTCAATTGGCTCTTCTATGATTGCTCGTAGGTATTACAATTGATATCATAGTTGAATAAAATTGGTTAACCCTTCTCCATGTCTTTTTTTACATGGAGAAGAGAAGGCTAACCCTTTACATGAATTCTCACAAGTATTACAATGGATACTACAAGCAAAAATAATTGATTACACCTTCATATATTCCTTAGAAAAGATGAATTTATTGATCTATTAGAAACATGGATGAAATGACATATAATATATCATTGAGAAGGGTTGATTGATATTTCTTTAGCTCTTCTCCAATATAAATGGAGAAGTATCAACCAATGCTTCTACATTAAATGCCTATAAAAGATTTATATGTAGGAAATAATTAATTGACCCTTTATAAATCTTCAAAACTATTTCGATGGATAACATAATTGGAAATATTTGACTAACCCTTCTTCATGCTACCTGTAGATAGGGACAAGTCAACTGACTTTTCTATGAATGTTTGGAAGTATTGCAATGCATTGCATAACCAAAAATATTTGTCCGACTCTTATCCATGCAAATTGTAGATGGTGAAGAGTTGGTAGACTCTTAAAACAATATTCGAAAGCAATGAAATGGATAACGTAACTAGAAAGAATTGATCAATCCTTCTCATGATACTTATTAATTGAGAATAGTCAAAATACCCTTATATGGATTCTCATAGTTATTTCAATGACCCCCATTGTCTAAAAGAATCATCCGACCCTTCTCCATTATACTTGTAAATAAATAAGAGTCAGGTGACCCTTCTCCATTATGCGTGTAAATGGATAAGAGTCAGGCGAGCCTTCTCCATTATACTTGTAGATGAATAAGAGTGGACTAAGCCTTCTATTAATTCTCATGAGTATTGTAATGGACACCTAATATGAAAAGAGTTGAACAATCATTCTCCATATTCCCTCAGAGGAGATGAATTTATGGATCAACTAGAAATATGGGTAAATGTGATATATAATATATCACGGAGTTGGATATATTTTTTTCCTCAAATCTTCTTTGATGTAAACGAAGAGGTATTTCAATGAAAACCTTAATTAGAGAGAGTTCATTGACTCTTCCTACATGATACTTGTAGACTGTGAAGAGTGAGATGACCCTTCTATGCTTGCAAGTATTCAATTGATACTATAACTTGAAAGAATTAGTTATCCCTTTTATGTATGCTTGCAAGTATTTCAATTGATACCATAACCTAGAAGACTCAGTTGATCCATCTCCATGTTACTTGTAGATAGACAAGAGTTGATCGGCCCTTGTATGGATTCTATTTGTAGAGGAAGAAGAGTTAACCAACCCTTCTCCATGTTACTTGTAGATGGATAAGAGTTGGTTGACTCTTGTACATTCAATTCCTAAAGAAGAAAAAAAGTTATATCTAAAGGACTATGAAATGAAACTCTAGATGGAAAAGGTTTGATCAAACCTTCTCCATGATACATCTAGATGGATATGGTTGATTAACCCTTCTATGGATGATCCCAAGTAATTAAAAATAATCAATCAACCCTTCTAAGGAGAAGTGTTAGCCAATAATCCTTAACTCTTCTCTCCTAACCCTTTTATTTGTCAAATGGAATGAGCTGAGTGAGGGATTGGTGTAGATGTGGAATATTAGTAAATTTACTTTGATAAAAAGAAAAATACAATAATGCACATTCTAGTTATACTTCACACGTCTATCACACTATCAATAAGAGACTCTAGGTATTTATACCTATCCTTCTTACAACTGTAAAGAACAAGATAAAACATAAGTGAAGGGATTCACTTTGGTAGTTAGTGAAGGCTTCACTATAAACTAGAGCCCCTGATCGGTATAAACCTTGTCTATCTTGCAAGATAAAGAGATAAGAAAAAAAAAAACAAATGAAAGGAATTCTCAAAATAAGAGATTCTCATTATTAAACTTGCATATCTTGGAAATTGTATATATCATGAGAAAAAAACAAGTAAGAAGGTGTTATTAAAGGGATGCACTAAGACACAACAAAACAAGTGAGGGGATTCACTACTTTACTATTGTGTCTATGGATTAGCTCTACCTCTCTTGTAAATTGTAAATACCATGGAAAAACAAATTGAAGTGAAATCAATGAATGGCTGGACTATGGCAATTGATGGTCAAACTATATGGATCATGAAAACAAAAATAAGTGAAGGTGTTCACTAAAAACTAGAACCTCTTAGTATTAAGAATGTCTCTCTTGCAAACTATATAATGACAACAAAATAGTTGAAAGGAACTAAGTGAAGAACTTCATTATGTCATTGAAGGGTTTCATTACCAACTTGAGCAGATAGGTATTGGCTTTTCCTCTCTTTTAAAAAACTAAATATCATGAAAACAAAACAATCGAAGGTAAAAACTAAAATCATCAACCCATAAGTATTAGCCATACCTCTATTCCAAACTGTAGAGACCATGACTATAAAACAAGTGAAAGGTAATCACTGAAGGGATTCACTATGGCACTCCCCAATGTAAATATAATTGAAGGGATTCACTTCAACATGGATGGAGGTTGTTCTGGTAGTCAATTTTGTTTTGGTTAGAGGGAGTATTTCTACTTTCATTTCTAGAGACAAAGGGTCACTTAATATCATTCACCTAGACCTTAAAATAGTCATGACATTGTTAACATTTCGCAACTACCTCCCAACATCATTACTATCATCTATATTATATGTGCTTATAGTCTCATCCATTTTTTTCCATTCTCATGGTTAATGTGAAGATCTTCCAAACTTCCTTCCAAGTCCAAAGTATCAACATCCAACTCCATAAGTATATATTCAATGTACTAACACATCAAAATAACTCAATTGATGCATGATACTTCTTTCATCATTAAATGAAAACATGGAGACAAGACATAATTCATATAATAACAAAATACAATATCCCAATTATTTGGCATGATGTTATTTTCGCCTAGCAATACAAAATCTTAACCCTAGCCCTAAAAAGATAGAGAAAGAAACTGCAATAATGAAAATGTTTGAATTATCAATATTCTAAGCATTACAGTTTAATACCAATAATAAATGAGACATCATGATTAGTACATGTATCAAGAATTTGGGAAGTCATTGTCCACACCACAAAATCTAATGAGTCCATCCAATACATGCACATAATCCATCCACTCAATTACAAAATCTGCCCACAAAACCAACATAAGAAATTCCACAAAGCCAATAGAGGAAAATTTATGTAACCAACAAAATAAATTCCATGGAACCCTAGATTCACTGTGGCAGTGAGAAAAAAACAACATGCAACTAATTGTGTACCATGAAGTCAATAGAAGCCCTAAAATCCACAAAGCTATAAATTCCATGAAGCCAATAAAAACCCTAAATTCCACCACGGTGATGAGAAGACAACGATCTAAAATTGACAGTGAGTGGGTAAGTCAAAATAGAAAATAGTAGTTGTCAAATAATTGTTTAACAAAAATTTTGTTAGTATTTTGATATTTCAATATGTTATAACAATATCGTATTATCAAACAAAAACGTTATTACAATATTGTTATGCCAATATATCTATAGTGTTTTAATTATCAACATGGAAACTATAATTTTCGATGTACAAAGAAAACTATTTTTTTTTACTTGTTTGAATATCAATCACTACACAACAATACACTTGACCTTTTTAACTACTTGATTAAGAACTTCAATATCTTTATTGTTACTTGTTTGAGTATCAATCACTACACAACAATACACTTGAGATTTATAACTACTTGAAATGGTAATATGGTTTAAAATATATTTTTCAAATTGGATAAGTTCATGTTAAATTTGATGCTTCTATTGGTCAAGCTTTAGATGATATTCCTTCATTTTATTACAAAATGAGCTAAACCATTAAATGAGGAAACCCTAGATAGGGTTGAGTCACATAACTAAGCTCAAAGAAATATACTCACAATAACACCATATGATATTATCAATGAATAATTGGTGCATCTATTACATAGAAGTTTACCTCCTTATATATCATTGTTCATTAAGCAAATCATTTCCACTTATGAATGTGAGATAGATTACTTTACACAAAAAGTGAACATTAACATATTCTAAAGTCACAAGGTGACTTTATTACATAGTAAGCCTTATATCTATAACACCCTCATAAGACGTACAATGCTAAAACAAAATGAAATCAAGTACATATACTGAATGTAAAACATATAAACTGAACACTAAACATTAGTAAAATCCTTTAGAAGATTCTTCTTTAAACATGGTTCCTGGACCAGTTTGAGCTCCATCAAGTTGTCTCATAACCGTCGTAACAGTGTACCTGCTAAGTTGAATCCTCGAGTTCCTAGATTCCATCTCCTTGAACTCCTGAATCACGAATCTCTCGAAGTCAATTATTGGACAACAATCCACATGCATGTCGCGTAACCTCACTAGTAGACTGCAATCCACATGCACGTCTCTCCAACTAATGAGGGATCTTTCCTTAGATCCACAACTTTTAAACTAACTGGGCCACAATCCATTTTGAGCTGCTAACTGATCCCTTCTTGTCTTCAAAGTGCATACTTCTTAAAGTGCATAAAATCCCTTTTCTTCAATGGATTCTTCATCACTATCAACGTCCAATGGATCTTAAATCATGGATACACTCACTATATGTTGTCTATATTTGACCTTTCCCTTAGGAATGTCATTGGCTCGTTGTTTGATAATAGATCTTGGATTGTTGATGTGACTCGGCGTGGCGGCTTTAGCTGGCATCTTAAAGATGAATAACTGTAATTTCAGGGAAAATGTCGCATTCACTACTTGTGCGCCAAATAACTTGTTGAGCCTTTCCCAGATCTCCCTGGATGATTTGTTTAGATCTACGTGATGTAGCTCTGAATTTGAGAGGGAAAGGCCAATAATGGCTTTTGCCTTATCATCTTTGCTCTCCCATTCTATCAACTTGTTCGGATCTGCAGGTGTTGCCTCAATTCCTTTGACAATTCCTCAAAGGTTTTTATTCATTAATTGCATCTAGATCTTCACTTTCCATGAATGGAAATTGAAACCCAAATACTTCTCTAATGACATCTCCATGACTGATCAGATCTGATCTTTTTACTGCTAAAAAATAATGACCAACAGATGCAAAGAAAGGTTACACAAACCATAGCTATAGATATTGCAAATATGAGAGAGATCGACTGTAGAACTGCAATAAAATCCTTGTTGCCTCTGTTGAGAAAATGAAAAAGGATCCTGCATTGGATCGCAACTAAAAAAAACAAAACTTGGATATGAGAGAACTCGTTGCTAAACACCCTCGAACTGTGGCACTTTATAGCTCTCAGACTATTGAAGTCACAAGAGTGGAAACCTCGTCTTTCAAAGGCCTGAGACTCTTGATATGACTTCCTACTCTGATACCATATTACAAAATGAGTTAGATCACTAAATGAGGAAACCCTAGATAAGGTTGAGTCACATAACTACGCTCAAAGAAAGATACTCACAATAACACCATATGATATTAAATGGGTTTACCTCCTTATATATCATTGTTTATTAAGAAAATCATTTCCACTTATAAATATGAGATAGATTGCTTTACACAAAAGTGAACATTAACATATTTTAAAGTCATAAAGTGAGTTTATTACATAATAAACCTTATATCTCTGACATTTTTAAATTTGTAAATTTATTATATTTATAATAATGTTATATCAATATTAATTATCATTATAATATCACAATAATTTTAACATATAGTTTAACAATTATAATAGTTTGACAAACCAAAAGAATTTTTCTTAGATTAAAAGTAAATGTTGAAGTAGTTTTTAAAGAATGAAAATAGTTTGACAAACCAAAAGAAATTTTCTTAGATGTACAAGTCAATGTTAAAGTAGCGTTTAAAGAAAAATTCTAATTATATTTTGTTAAAGTAGTTTTTAAAGACAAATTCTAATTATATTTTGTTTCGATTTCCTTAGAGAGGTTTTCTAATGGCATTTTCTCAAGAATAATAATCACATAAACCTTAATAGAAAGTTACAACACCTAAGGATTATTGGTTTACTTCACAAATTACTTTTTACTATGTATTTAGAAAGTTACACCACCTAAGGATTATTGGTTTCGTTCACAAACTACTTTTTACTATGTATTTTTATTATTCATTACTATAAAAACAACCATGGAACGTGAGAGATACAATGTAGTATTCGTGAATGGAATAAACATTGATGTTATGTGCAAAATGTTCAAGTAGCAACATACATGAGTTCAGGTCAAACAAATATTTAAAATATGACCTTGTTAAATATATTTTATTATAAAATATATAATACAAATAATTGCAAGTTCATGTTAAACAAATAATTAAAATGACTTTGTAAAATATATTTTATTATAAAATATATAATACAAGTAATTGCAAAGATATATTTTTATAATGAGAATCTCTCCTTGTAGTTATTAAGATTGACACATTTCTAAATTTAGAATTGATTTTTCAATGGGATCAAATCGATCGATTATAGGCTATGGCTCTCTAATTGGTTTAGATGTTGGAACAAGTTCTTAATCTGCTCCTGTAGTTTCTGGTGGATCAACGAGCTTACTAGCTTCATCAACTAGCTCGATTAGATCAATCAAATCTACGATCCTACCCATACGAGTTGTTGGTCGAGGTGTTGCTACCCTTGCTTATGTCACTAGTACCCACACACTCTATGCCTTTGTTACTTTGGGATCTAGAACATCTTTAAATACAAGTCTATGCTTTTAATCTAAATGCAAGTATGTCCTATAATTGTACTTGGAGATCTCATGATTACTCTTTTATAATGCATATTACCAATAATGTCTTATAAGTTAATCACTTCTAAAAGTGTGGACTTGTTTTTCGATGGTACCAAAGTCATAGAGGGAATGGTCTATTCAGAGAAAATAAGTTGCATGGCAATGACATTGGACTTGGTTACATTGTTGTCAACATTATTGAAGTTTTCAATGGAAACACCCAACTGCCCCATGCATTAGATGGCATAGACACATTGTCTAAACCTTTGTGGATCTTTATTGAGTGGGATGTGTCACAACTAGTTAAACACATTGAGTACCAACTACCACATGTTGAGAATGTTCAAACAAACACCTTGATGTGCTACGAATCCTAAAATGGGGCACAAGTCAATGGTATTAAACCTAATAAATTGATATTGATACATTCTACAATCAATATTGGCTATAAGCATAGTTCAATTTATACATATCCACAAGAGAAGGTGGTGGTGATGGGAGCAAATGTCTTGAGCCAACTTTTGCATGGAACTAATTGGATGAAGATGCCCAAATCAAAGTCTATAGCCTTAAGATGATTCCTCCATGTTGTAGTTCTGGCTTATCGTTTTTGGGATTTTTGGTTATTCAATTTTATGTGTTTTCTAGAATAAAGTTCATTGACATATATATATTTTTTTGTAAGTAAGAGATTTTATATATAAAGGGCCTTCAAAAAACCAGACCAGAGGTGCAGAAACTTGAAAACAACCATGTTGTAGTTACTGAACTGCCCCAATAGAGGGGAAACCAGTTCAACTAGCCGGGTAAGTCTAGCAGTTTACAGTCTGATAGTCTTAGAAAACAGAACTAAGTTGACTAGGCTACAGCTAAGAAAAGAAACTAGTAAAGAGAATAGAACCCCTGTGGGGTTAGACGCTTGGCGAGTAACCTGGCCAGGTGGCTTGATAGGCCGCGTACCAAGGTTCCTCTTTGATGGGTGTCCCTTTGCCTTCCAAATGCATGTCAGCGTCCACATTGCTCTCGTCCAGGTTGGTAGCTGGCAGGGTGTCTCCAGGCGGATTGTGCGCATGAAGGCCTGTAGCTGTCGCAGCCTCCGTGTCCTTGTGCGTTACCTGCACCACAACGACCCCTACTGAACGTTGCGTCTGTTCATTCCTATCGTCTCCCTCTGCATGGGGTACCTCTGCTGATGCCACACCTTTTGGAGTAGAGGGGAAAGCATCCTGGAAGGTGGAAAGAATCTGAAGGAGGGTCGAGGTCTTCCCATCCATAAGCTGCAGTCGGAATTGGAGGTCCTCCATTCCCTGTTGAAGCTCGAAGACCAGTCCATAGAGAATGGCTAGACTATCTTTCAACTGCAAATCAGGGATGAGTCGGTGGACGAGTGCGCACTGTGTTGGGCACTTCGAAGAAAGCGTGGCGCCCCCAAGGGTGGCTGGGAGGAGCAAGCTGCCGGTGCGAAAGAAGGTTCGCTGGTTCGAGAATTCGGTCGGACGACAGGAAATCGCGAAAGAGAGCCCGATGAACTATCAGTAATGACTAGGCATTCGAACCGGGAGGCAGGCGGGGTGGAGGAGGCGAGAGGTTCCAGCTCAAGCTGCAGAGGTGGCGAGGAGAACATGGAGGGCGAACCAGGGGGAGAAGCAGAGGTACGGGGCCGAGGAGGATGCCATGGAGAACCTCTTCGTGGCCTTCCTCTTTGGCGCGACATAATGAGCTTAGGTTGAAGGTAGAATTGAGCCGAGTGCCCCAGGAAAATGTGGAGAGCCTGGAGAGGGCCGAGGGCTGCGAACACCATGAAAGACCAGGATAAACTAGGCGTGGGCAGCGGAGGGATGAGAGGGTCGGGTAGTGAGCGAGGAAGAAAATCACTTGCAGACGGAGGAGCCATGGTATAGTTGTTAATGAGAGTCGGGCACACCAGCGTTAATGGTGCTGCAGCGACGTGAAATCTCATAAATGCAAGGTCGAGGCGGTGGGGTTTGGCACAAGCCCAGCACATGGCTCCCTGCCTTGCTGGCCTGACCTTTCCTCCGCTTCTCGCCATATGTCTCGCACTAACACCCCATCCGGGGGGTTCATTGACATATTTGAATACATAAACAAAATTACAAAATTAAAATAATGCAATGAAATATAAGTTGAAGTAGTGGAATAAATGAAGTTGCTCAAAAATCAAAATGCACATTTCTATTCTTCTGTAATCTTGAATTTACTTTGTTTACACAATCTAACAAATCCAAAATTTTATGTTCACAACCCATTATGCATTAGGAAAACATAATATAAATCATAAATTTAATGAATACACATTCACAAGCAAACATTCACATGTCAACCATGATGGAATGTAGCAAACAAATTACAGAACTCTTCACAACAAATTTGCATGACTATTATATCTGTCCAATGAGAGATTGAAACTTGGATTACACAATCTTTCTCTCAAATTCCTTTTGCCCCCCCCCAATCCTCTACAATGAAACTTGGATTACACAATCCTTCCCTCAAATTCCTTTTGCCCCCAAAAAGTCCTCTACAATGACTCCCTTACACATATTTATACAACATACAAAGGGGAGCTACAAAACTTTTAATGTTCCATGGTTGTTCATGTCTTGTTTAATCTTGGAATAAAGCAATTTGAAAAAAATAAGGAAATAATATTACATGGTTTCACTTCATACATGGACTTGAAGTCGGAAGCCTCATGAGTAGGGACAACACATCATGCTACATGCAAAAATATTAATTCATCCTTCAAATCAAACCCTTGTATCAACCACTAAATCATGGAAAGATAGGAAACAATTATGCATGGGCAATAACATTATGTACATAAAGCTCTATGCCATATAATTTATCCTGCCAATGTCTTCCTCATTTATGGAATGAGCTCATGTTAGTGGAAGTGCTTCCCTGTAATTCTGGATAGTTGCTCATTCAGATGAGTGTTTGTTGCGATTGTTTGCATTTGGTTGTCTTGCTATTTTCTACTTCTCCACTATCATTCCATTACATTGGAGTTAAGAGAAATGCTTTCTCTTAATACCTTCCATTCCTCTCTTAATAGCCATCTTGTTTATGTCACTCACAATCACAATTCAAAAGAAAACCATGTACACAATTATAAAAGATTAATATCAAACCAATATGTTAATGTGGGTCTTCAAACTCAAATTTGAATGCATAACACATCTTTGGAAAGTTTGGATTTAAACATGTAGTTCTTGTGTTATTGAACATGATTTGAACATAAAACCATGTACACAGTTATAAAAGATTAATATCAAACCAATATGTTAATGTGGGTCTTCAAACTCAAATTTGAATGCATAACACATCTTTGGAAAGTTTGGATTTAAACATGTAGTGCTTGTCTTATTGAACATGATTGCTTCTAAAGGTCGACAAGGAAAACTTAAAATGTTGTGGGTATTAATTTTGAAGGGAAATTTTTAAATTCAAATCTAACAATGCACCTACATGCTCAGGATGTACAATTAGCCATGAGATACCTCTATTAGGATTTGGAAGCTAAAACCATTCGATATTCAATCTAAAATGGCGTGTAACCCAAATTTCCATAGGAATTTAATTCAATGCGTGTGTAGGAATAAAATTCCTATCATGAAGTTTTGGTACATCCATTCACATCCTTAACCTTTCTAGAAGATATTTATGTGATAAAATTTGAAATTGAAAAGTGTAAAGATGAAGACTATGAGTGACGGTTGGAAGTCAAAAAAGTTGGGATGAGCATATATAAATGATAAAATTTGGAATTGAAGAGTGTAAAGACGAAGGCTACAAGTGATAGTTGGAAGTTGGAAAAGTTAAGATGATTCTACATTCTCTTGCTAACTCATGAAGAGTAATTTACATAGAATATGTAACAAATACACTGCTCCTGAAAAAAGAAGGGTAACTTGTAGTAGAAAAGGCAAGTGGGTAAATCACAATTCAAGAGGTGAAAGGATAAAACACATGAAGTGCAAGTTGTCTCCCAAGTAGAAAATGGTAGGCCATGTCCCAAATAATGAAGGAAAACATGCCTAAAATAGTGAAGGGATAAAATCACATTTGAAATTGTCAGTGAGTGCAATCACAACTATAATTACGAAGGAGAGAGTTGGGTAAATCACATCTGAAAAATCAAAGGCAAAAGGACCAATCACATGCAAAGAAAGAATGGTATGACTCACATTCGGTTTTGTGGGAGAGTAAATTGTGTCCAAAACCACAATGAGAATCACTTGAATTAAAAGCCACAAGTAGGTAAATAAACAACAAAGGAATGTAATCACATTCAAATAAATGAACGCAATTCATAGCACATAAGAGGAATGATGATGTTAAATACATAAAGTAAAAGGGTAAAAAATGAAATAAAAGGAAGATGGAAAAGATGTGCGAAAAAAACGTTTAATTAATTTTTTTATCATTATCATTTATTGTTCTAGGATATCCAAGAGTGGTTTCAACTTCAATGAACTTCAAAAGAAGAAAGTAGACTCTCAATTTTCACCCAAAATTCAACATACTCAACAATTTTCAGGGTTTGAACAATCAAGACATGGCAATGTTAGGACTCATTCTTTGCAACCTTAACTCATAATGCATTGGTTCCAAGGCCATAAACAAGTGCATCCCCTGGTAATGAGATATACTTTTAAATCTTAAGATGTTAAAATCTTTCCTCTTATGGTTTTCCCAAATATTAATTATTAAAAAAAACCTGGTGATGCCCTTCACATTGATTGGACTCAACCAAAGTTTATTATTGATTACTATAACTAATTGAGTACGTGAAGGTCTCATAAATGGGAGATTAATGTGGAGTTCTTTTATTTGGAAATGAATGAGGACACAAGTCCCTAGGCCCACAAATAGTAAGTTAATTAGCCATAGGTGAAATCTAGCTTTTGATCAAGGAATAAATGTGCCACCTTCCATATGCAACTAGTATAATGTCCATTTCAAATTATATCCATGTGAAGGATTAACTTGCTAGTCGTTTGATGAAATGCAAATGATAAGACCTAGGTCACAATTGTTTGAATGTGGAGCCCAAGTCACGAAGGTTTGATGAAGATTATGCAATACAATCATTTTACACTAACGGTTTGATTCATGAATGAAGGAAGTAGAGGGTTGCCACCCTAAGGTTCGATGCTTTGACTACGAAAGGGGGAGGTTGCAACAATTCAAGGGAAATAATGCAAAAGGTAAGGTCACAACTACTCACGTGAAGGCTTCTAATCATGATTCATTTAATGAATAATACTCGATGGGATGAGGCTAGTGACTCGTGGAGGTCACTACCTGCTTGCAAGGAAAGGATTCAAGCCTTAGTGCATAATAAATAGCTCTATGGGGAGAGATCTAAAACTCTTTTCCTTACAAATTCTACAATGCAATCTAGATTAAAGATAGTAGCTGAAATGAGGTTTGAATTAGCGCTCACTAGCACGAGTGTCTTAACACTTGTTGCGGTTGACTAAGAAGATGGCCGAGGTTCCTAGAATGGAGCTAGACACCATCACAAGGGAAAGAGGGGTTGGGATTCTTACAAAAACAAAAAAGGATGCCCCATATGTGCATATGGGCATGTTGTGGTGTCAATAGGGGGCACTTCAAAGGAAGTTACACTGTTACATAGATGTTGACAAAAAGGAAGCTACATAGCATTAGGTCTTGTTAGAAATGTGGATGAGCATCATGTTATTCAAGGAGAGAGGTTGAGACCTCTCTTGTTTGTTGCATTGGTGAAAGAACACCTATTGTCTTACGATAATTGCTCACCATTGGTGCCACTCATAAGCATAGTTCTTTGGCCAATAGATAAAATGTGGATGACAAATCAGGTTCCATGTTGGAAGTGAAAGGAATAGAACAATTAGAAACTCTGGCCTCAACAACAAATAATAATCACAACCATATCATGTTCTTAGGAGTGAAAGTGGTAGAAAGGCCTTATGACCACCCCAAATGCCCAAGGTGAGGTGCTACTATTGAGGATCACTACATTGGATCTGTATGTAACAAGCCCGAAGATTAATTCTCTCCAAAGGATGATGTTGTTGAAGGACAAATGCTCATAGTGTTGAAATATTGTAACTGCAAAGAGTATTCTATTTATTATTGATTTATTATTCATTAGATCAATCCCCTTTTGTGGATTGATCATGTCGGGCATTGTAATTGACCAAATCCCCTTTTGTGGATTGGCCAAACCCTAATTGTAATATGCAAATTAACAAGTCGGCCCCTAGGCAAATTAAAGTGGTTCTAACCACCTAGAAAGACAAGTCAGCCTTGCCAGTGAAGAGACACCTCCTTTCAACGCTTGCCAACTTGTATAAATAAAGGAAGCCAACCACTCATTTGTTCACTCACTTAGCTCACTCATCTAGTGCGCAAGTATTGAAGGAAGTTGCAGTTACCAGTTGCCGGAAGAAGGAAGAGAGAGGCACATTGCTTGGGAGAGGATATTCTCTAGTATTTGGTTTATTGTCTTGGCATTGTATTGGCTATCTATATTAAGGAAGTTTTTGTTGGGTTTTCTTCCCCATGAGGGTTTCCCGGGATAAATGCTGTGTATCTTGTGATTGTGTTTCACTTAGTGATCCTATCTATGCTATGGTTATCTAGTAAATTGAAAAGAAACCTAATAATAGCTTAAAATTTAACATGGTATCAGAGCTAAGCTGAAGAGAGCATCTTTCACTGGATAAAGAAAAATGTCATTGTTGTCGTACAAGAAAATTAGGGTTTTTTTATTGAAGAGGAATTTTAGCTCAAAAGTCATCTAGAAAAGCGCGCCCTAGCCCAAGGAACTCTTTGGCACCTTCAACGCACCTTTTCAGTGGATAGAACTCCCGGAAAGTGAAACCCTAGTTTTCACCGGTACCAAAAAAACCAGAAGCACCATAAAACCAAAAGTACCATAAGTACCAGAAAACCAGAAGCACCAGTCCAAAAATCCGCTAGTCAAGTTTGAGGGGGAAAAGTTTGGATTTTTTGAAATCTAACTACACCAGGCTACTCGCCTCAACCAAGCGCACCTCCTGGTAAGTTCAAAATTCAATTATGATCATTTTCAATTTTTGGTCATTTTCCTAGTTCCAGGTAAAGATGTCTGGAAGCACTAAGCTTGTTGACAAGCTAGAAGGTGTGGAAAACTTCCGTGCCTGGAAGTATAGGATTGCACTCATTCTTGAAGAGAATGACCTAGCAAGATTCATTAAAGAAAATGTACCAAAACCCGTCGATGCTGCAGCTAAAGAAAAACACCAAAAGGACACAGTTAGGGCTAAAAAAATCATTTCAGATTCTATCAAAGATCACTTGATTCCTCAGGTGGCTTCAAAGAAGACTCCAAAATAAATGTTTGATGCCCTAACCAGATTATATGAAGGAAGGAACATCAATCGAAAGATGAATCTAAGAACTCAACTCAAGAATACAAGGATGCAGAAAGAAGAAACAATCCAGAAATATTTCTCCAGAAAATCACAATTCAAAGAACAAGTAGAAGCAATTGAAGATAATATAGATGAAGACAAACTTATAATGACAGCCCTTAATGGTCTCACAAGACCTTGGGATGCATTCATCCAAACTATTTGTGCCAGAAAAGGCAAACTACAATTTGACAGTCTTTGGGAAGAATGTGTTCAAGAAGAAGCAATAGTAGCTAACCGAGAAGCTTTGCTATCAAGAGATGAAGATCAAGCCCTAGCTACTCATACTAAAGGAGGAAGAAATAAGTCTTACTTCTAGAAAGAAACTCATAAGGAGTCTCACCCCCAAAACAAATCAATACATAAAGAGTCTCATCTAAGGAGATTCCAGAAGTTTTAGAAAAGGAAAAGAAGAGAAAAAGATTTCTCATCCTACCAATGTTACCATTGTGACAAGATGGGACATATTGCTAAGAATTGTCCAACTAGATGAGAAGAATACAAGAAGAGAAACAAGAGGCACCATGCCCATGCAATTGAAGATGAAGAGCCACCCACAAAGATGATAAAATAACAGATTGAAGACAATGTCTTAATCTCTGCCCTCTCAAGATCAGTGTCACTTGGTGAGGACACTTGGCTCATTGATAGTGGTTCTTCCAAGCACATGACAGGTCAAAGAGACATTCTCTCTTGCCTTATAGAAAATAAGTTTCCCCAGAAAGTTACACTTGGAGATGATTATCAATACCCTGTCAAGGGAGTAGGAGAATCAAACTACAAGCTTGATTCATGAACCCCAATGAAGATGAAGGATGTAGTATATGTACCAGGTTTGACAAAGAACTCACTGTCCATCTCAACTTTAGAAAAGAAAGGCTTCAAAGTTGCCTTCATAGATGGAGAAGTTCTTATGTGGGCCGAAGGAAAAACCATGGAAGAAGCAATTGTTATTGGAAAAGAAGAAGGTGGCTTGTATAAGCTAAAGGGTCACTCAGAAGCAGCCATGACCCACTCCATTGAGAATCCATGTGAACTTTGGCATAGAAGATTAGCCCACATCAACTACAAGGCATTACCATATGTAAGAAAGGTAGTCACAGGTCTACCAGAATTCAAGGTTGACCATGAAGGAGTGTGCAATGGATGTGCACAAGGAAAGAACATCAAGAACCCTTTCCCGAAGAGAGACAATAAAGCAGAAGGAGTCCTAGAGCTCATTCAATCAGATGTGTGTGGCCCAATGCCATCAACCTCCATCAGTGGGTATGTATATTATGTATCCTTTATTGATGACTATTCTCGTAAAACCCGGGTTTACTTTTTGAAATCAAAAGATGAAGTGTTCAATAAATTCAAGGAATTCAAAGCCTTGATAGAGATTTTTTCTGAAAGAAAGTTCAAGATACTCAGGTCAGATAATGGAGGAGAATACACCTCAAAAGAGTTTGCAAACTTTTGCAAAGATGCTGGGATCAAGAGGGAGCTCACCACTCACTACAATCCTCAACAAAATGGTGTAGAAGAAAGAAAGAACATAACTATAATGGAAACAATGAAGACCGTGATCCATGATCAAGATCTTCCAATGCACTTATGGGCAGACACAACAAAAACAACAATATTTGTACAAAACAGATTATCCCATAGTGCACTTGGGTTCGAGACCCCTGAAGAGATGTTCTCCGAAAAGAAGCCAGAAGTAAGCCATCTCAAAATATTTGGCTGCCCAATATTTGTACACATTCCAAAAGAGAAGAGAACCAAGCTGGACCCTTCAGGAAAGAAGGGAATATTTGTTGGATACTATGCGGTCTCCAAGGCCTTCAAAGTTTATATACCAGGTTACCATCATATTGAGATCAACATGGATGTAAACTTTGATGAAGATGCAACACTCAAGAAATCAAGAAGATGCCAGCTTGAAGAAGTATATGAAGAAGAACCTGTAGCTCCCAGAGTTGCATAACCAGTGAGGGAAGTCATAACTTCCCCTGATGAGGAGATTCTAGAAGATCATGCCATAATAGAATCTCAAGAACCTTCCCAGATAACGATCTCCCACAAGAGAAAGCCAACCTGGGCAAGGGAACTTATTCAAGATGGAGAGAAGTATGGTGCCCCAGAAGGAACCATGAGACAAGTGAAGAAACCCAAGCCATTCTCCAGTCATATGGCTTTGATGTGTGATCTCTTAGAGAAGGAGCCTACCTGCTTTGAAGAAGCCATTCAGAAGAAAGAATGGGCAGATGCCATGATAGAATAATGCCAATCCATCATAAAGAATGATGTATGGGAAATAGTTCCCAGACTGAAGAGTAAGGATGTGGTATCTTCCAAATGGATTTTCAAAATTAAACATGCTGCTGATGGAAGTATTGAGAAATATAAAGCAAGGTTTGTTGCTCATGGATTTTTTCAAAAGGAAGGCATTGATTATGAAGAGACGTTTTCTCTTGTAGCCAGATACACTTCAATTAGAACCATCATAGCCCTTGCAGCTAAGATGAAGTGGAAGTTACACCAGATGGATGTGAAAACAACCTTCTTGAATGGTGTCATTAAAGAAGAAGTGTATATAGAACAACCTCAAGGGTTTGAAGTTGAAGACATGAAGACTCATGTCTGCAAGTTGAAGAAGGCTCTATACGGATTGAAGCAAGCTCCTAGAGCTTGGTATGGAAGGATTGACAGTTTCTTGACGAGGTTGGGCTTTACCAAGAGTAAAGTTGATTCTAACCTTTACTTCAAGGTTATGAATGATGAGCCTGTTATATTGCTGTTGTATGTGGATGACTCATTCTTAATTGGAGAAGAAAATCTCATCACTGAATGTAAGAAGGAGCTCGTTGTAGAATTTGAGATGAAAGACCTTGGCCTAATGCACTATTTCTTAGGTCTTGAGGTCTGGCAGAGTCCAGAGAGGATCTTCCTCAACCAAGGGAAGTATGCAGTTGAAATACTGAAGATATTTGATATGTTGGAGTGGAGTGCAAGTCCATGAATACACCCATGGAAACAAAGTTGAATCTCTTGGTTGACACTTCGTCATAATTGATTGATGCTACGCTGTACAGACAGATCATTGGATCGTTGATGTATCTGACGAACACCAAGCCAGATATATGTTTTGCTGTGAACACCTTGAGTCAGTTTCTGGTAGAGCTCAGACGTGTTCACTTGGTTGCTGCAAAACATGTGATGAGGTACCTTAAGGGTCAATTGGATTGTGGTCTCAGTTATAATGGAGATCATGACTTCAGACCGAGTGGTTATACTGATTCAGATTGCGTTGGAAGTGTCTCTGATAGAAAGAGCACTTTAGGATGTTGTTTTAGTCTGGGGTCAGCCATGATCTCATGGTAGAGTAGGAAGAAATCAATCATTGCTCTCAACACGACATAAGCATAATACATTGTTGCATGTTCTGCTAGTTGTGAATCCATATGGCTTCATAAGTTGTTGACAAGTCTATTCAATCTGGAGATGGAAGCAACCGTGATCCTATGTGATAACCAGAGCTGCATAAAGATGACATAGAACCCTGTGTTCAATGACAAGTCAAAACACATAGAGATCCAATATCATTACATCCGTGATATGGTGCAGAGAGGAGCCATAAAACTCTAGTATGTTAGCACGGATGAACAGGTTGTTGATGTGTTGACCAAGCCTCTATCTCGTTTAAAGTTTGAGCACTTTCAAGATAAGCTTGGTGTAGTCCAAAAGGACCTCCCTCGAAAGGGGGAGTAGTGTTGTTGCCAGCTTCGTGCTGTGATGCCAGCGTAGTGCTGAAGATTTCCAGCTTCGTGCTGATGTTGTTGTGTTGCCAGCCTCATGTTGTGATGCCAGCTTTGTGCTAATGTTGTTGTGTTGCCAGCCTCATGCTGTGATGCCAGCTTCGTGCTGATGTTGTTGTGTTGCCAGCCTTGTGCTGTGATGCCAGCTTCGTGCTGATGTTGTTGTGTTGCCAGCCTTGTGTTGTGATGCCAACTTCGTGTTGAAGATTCCCAACCTAGTGCTGATGTTTATGATGCTCCAACCTTTGTGCTGTGATGTTGCTATTATTGATGATGATGTATTAGTGTTATACTAATCCATGTTGATGCAGATGATGATGTCATTCCAACTCCCTGCTGTGAATGATGATATTGATGATGAGAAAAACTTCCGATGATTTATAGACATGCCAGTCAGTGTTCCAGAGGCTGTTGATGTTGTTTCCCTCTCTCTCTCTCTCTCCTGATGATGTTGTAGAATACCCTTCTTGTTAAGGGGGAGTGTTGAAATATTGTAACTGCAAAGAGTATTCTATTTATTATTGATTTATTATTCATAGGTCAATCCCCTTTTGTGGATTGATCATGTCGAGCATTGTAATTGACCAAATCCCCTTTTGCGGATTGGCCAAACCCTAATTGTAATATGCAAATTAACAAGTCAGCCCCAGGCAAATTAAAGTGGTTCTAACCACCCAGAAAGACAAGTCGACCCTACTAGTGAAGAGATACCTCCTTTCAGCGCTTGCCATCTTGTATAAACAAAGGAAGCCAACCAATCATTTGTTCACTCACTTAGCTCACTCATCTAGTGCGCAAGTATTGAAGGAAGTTGCAGTTACCAGTTGCCGAAAGAAGGAAGAGAGAAAGGTGGATTGCTTGGAAGAGGATATTCTCTAGTATTTGGTTTATTGTCTTGGCATTGTATTGGCTATCTATATTAAGGAAGTTTTTGTTGGGTTTTCTTCCCCATGAGGGTTTCCCAGGATAAATGTTGTGTATCTTGGGATTGTGTTTCTCTCAGTGATCTTATCTATGCTATGGTTATCTAGTAAATTGAAAAGAAACCTAATAATAGCTTAAACTTTAACACATAGTACAATGATCAAACCCACATTGTGCAAAATGGTTGGGTTAGGCAAAGGGAAATGTTTACCGATATTCAAATGCCACAACTGAGACATATAGACACATAAGGTAGCGGTTTGATGGTGGAAGCCCATTGCAACAGTGAGGGGAAAATAATATTTGTACAAAAAATGATCATTGATACGAATAACATCATATGGGCATGGTCACCAAAGTTAGGATGGAGAGGACAAACACAAAAAATATGTGGGAAGTGATATGCAATGCTTGAGGCACAACAAAAATAAATGGAATGGAGAGATTGAGAGTGATGTTGATGAACAAGTCTTAATTTGAGAAAAGAACTTCCATAACTGTTATTTTTTAATGATGTGTATCATGTAAGATTTCATAAATTAGAAGACAACATTTATCTATTGCTTCAACTAAAACTATTGAAGGTCATTGCTCTCTTCTTTCTTGGTCCATGATGTGGACTTTGTGATTATTTCCACCATAATCTAGTTATAGTATTTACAAATAAAGTGACACATTGACTCATTGTCATCATGTTGCATGTATGGATCCTTATTGTATGTTGCTTTAAATATCTACAAAAATGTATAACTCTTCAATGCAATGACAATACCTAATCGTACTTTGTTTCTCTTTAATCTTGATATATTTAACAATGTATGCCATAGTGGTATACATGCACATACATAAATAAAATGTTTTAGATCAATATTGGAATTCAATATGGACACTTCCGTAATTGAAATTCATACTTTCTGACATTTTGGGAATCTAATATTCACACTTTGGAAATCCAACATTAACACTAGGAACCTGATATTGACACTTTGGAGACCCAATATTCACACCTTTGAATCCAATACTTGCACTTTCCAAGTCTAGATTCCAAGTGATAAAACCAAATTTAATGAAATGGGTGTTTTATGGAAGGAGAGGCATTAAATTTATTTTTTTGATTTGATGGTGTCATATGCATAATTTTCTAACACCTTATATGCAAAAGAGAGTGGATTCCACCAATGTCAATGATGCAATGTGTCACTTACATTGGGATTATTCTTTGATTCGATACATTATATTTCATGTCATGGTGTTTATTTATTTAACTATCCACTTCGTTCATTATTTCTAGCACAAGTGTGGAGGGGAGTCAGATTTATGCTTTTCATGAACATTTTGGAAAGTGATTCTCTTGGCTTGTCTCTCATTGTTCTCCACTATGAAAAAACATCTATTTGTCTTGCACCCAAAGAGAGTATGAGAGTAACACTAGAGAGTGGCGTCACTAGCTCCTCTTAATGATAACACAACAACTACTCAAATCAACTTTGATGTCTTACAACTAATCAAATCAATTATGCAGAGAAGTCTTACAATATTTTCAATTATTATGCTATAATGACCTTTGTCTAATACTTCTCTATGAAGGATGTGCACACATGACTATGCCCACAAGTATACTACCCCAAACTCAACAATTTCCAAATAAAGTCATCATACAAACTTGGTTAAGTAGTGCCACTGCTTTTAAAATTTTGATTAACTCAACCTCAATACCAACTATTAATTTGTTTGAGTTGGATTATATAATTTGTTGTTGTTGAAACAATAAAACATGTAGCAAACTCAATTTCTTAGTCACAATGCCATCATTCTTGCTCATATTGTATAAAGGTTAAGGTTATGCACCTCCAAATTATTACCACAAAAGAAACTTAACTCCATTTATGCTTAAAACCTCTTGATATATTGCAATGCGGTTGAATAAGAGAAGCTAAACTTGTTGCCTCAAATGTGCAACAGAATTAAAAAGACATTCAAGAGAAATACCAAGTTGGATAACTAAACCCAAAAGACAAAAGGCAAGTGAGAATATGGATGCAAATTACAAAATTTCATAAGAGTATAAGTATTCTTATTATTTATATACTTTATATAATTGATCATTATTCTTGCACCCAAATAACTTGATAATGCTATTATAGAGTTTATATAATCAACCACCATTAAGTCAAGAGTTATCGACTCAAGAGGGATTCAACTAAGAGTAACCTCTCTCTACCACAACTCAAGTAGTTGCTTGAGATGCAACTAAGAGATTCTTAGCCAAGTGCAACACATCTTGGTCTCTCTTGACCATGACTTGAGCAGCCACTCAAGTTACAGTGGAAAGAGACTTTGCCATTATCAACATGAGCATATACTTGAGATATCACTCAAATCACAACCAAGAGCAGTGTACAAGAACAAACACTAGAGTTGCAACCAAAAGCAATCACTCAATCAATTGACTTGAGAAGTAGATTGAGTGGGTACATGGAGAGGTGCCCCACTTGAGTGATTACACCATTTCTAAAATTTAGAAATGTTTTAAATTTATGTCTTTCTAAGGTGCCCATAAGGAAAGAACTTTAAAATAATAAGTTTTTTCTAAACTTTTCAAGTTTAAGGCACTGCATGCATGGGATTTTAAAATTTTCGAATTGTCTTTAATAAGTTAAATGTTCAAACATTAATGCCTCACAACGGGTTGTCCCAATTAGTTTTGGGGGATTCGGGAGGGACGTTTGCTCTGGATAAGTCCACGGATTTGGGTCCCAACCATCTTAAGTCGGATGTTAAGCAGTCCTATTCTCCTTCTTTACTTTCGAGTCAAGAGACACTGTCCTGTGAGGAGTTGGAGGGACGTGGTGTGTTTACCCATGAAGGTTTTCTGTACACCTCGAGTGAGGCTTCTTTGATAGTAGCATTGGAACCTAACTCTTGTGGGATCAAAAAGGTTATTTCTGATTTTGTTGAAGAGTTTATCTAGACATATCCGTCTGTGTTTAGTGAGATCGAAGACTCCTTAGTGAACTTCATTCCTTCCTATAAAGAGGTCCTCGTTCGTACTTCTCTCACGATCTACTCGGAGGGAGAGTCTTTGCCTTTACCTAAAGATAAGGCTCCTGCAATTGAGAATTTGAAAAGGAACATTGTTTGCAGCGGGGTGGGAGCTTCCACTATTTTGAAAGGGGCTGTTTTTTGGAGGCTTGGAAAAAGATTTTTCACCTCTCAAAATTAGAAGTGCTAGAAAACTAGGAAAACTTAAGGAGATAATTGTCTGTACATAAGTATCGACTGTAGAAGGTCCTTGGGCGCTTAGAGCACAGAAAGCCCTGGCAAGGGATAAAAAATGATAGTAGTTTCTTTAAATATCAAAGGAGTTGGGGGCGCTCAGAATTTTTTAGCCCTCAAAAGAGGTTTCTAACTTTGGTTAAACTGGATATTTTACTTATCCAGGAAACTATGGTCAATAATCTCAAAGCGAGGGAGATCTTTGAACAATTACTGCTGACTTGGCATTTTTGTGGGGTGGACTCCGTAGGTTTATCGGGAGGGTTGTTATCTGCTTGGAATCCAAGAAAAGATGACTTCTCTGCTTTTCTGACTCCTGCAGGGATACTATTAGATTGTAACACCCCTGTTTCCCCCAACTTGTAATTAATAATTCATTAGGGTTACCATGTTGTGGCATGTGAACAATGTAAATGTATTATTGTTTGAGTTACTAATAACTGACTGTGGGGGTGAAGCCTTGAAAGTACTGGCCATGATATCACTAGAGGAAAGAATGTGAAAACTATAAGAGAGGGTTCATTATATCAAATAACCCCAAATTTCCCTTTGATAGGGATAATAAACCTCCTTCGGATCCCAAGGAGAGAGATCAGTTAATGAAGAAAGGACCAGTGGTTGAATTATCAACCACCCCCATGAATGGAAGCATGGTCTAGCTGCAGAATGTCAGCTCGAAGTACCACTGGGTCTCGCAGACCAAGCTGACCCAAGTTTCCTTTTGACAGAAGGAACAAAATAGGAGGGATGTGCGTGCAAGACACGAGAGGGAATGTGAAGAGGAGAGTGGAGAATGCGAAAAACATTCCAGCAGAGAATGAGCAGAGGGCCACGAGCTTGATGCGGAGAAAGCATATGATAAACCTTGTCGAGGATGTGACAGAGAGAGATATCTCTGAGAGTATACAGAGAACAAAACCTGAGCGGAAAACTGCGAGCTTGATGTTGAGGAAGCATCTGATAAACCTCACAGAAGATGCGAAAGAGAAAGGATCGATAAGAATTGGCATAAATTCCCTGGTGATATCATGGCTTGGCACAGGGGTGGCCAGAGCGCAAAGAATGAATATCTCTGAGCCTATGGTTGGGTGGAAGGAAGAACACCCACAGTCAGTTAGTTGGCTACCACTTGTAATAGATAAGTAATTGCTCATCTTGTGTATTTAAGTGGTAACTTTGAATTAAAGTTGGATATCCTATAAATGTTGCAGGGATGGATATGTTTGTTGAATGATTTATATTGTACCTCTTTTATGTCTGCTTGATTATGTAATTAGGCAAGTAAGAAATTATATAGATTGGACATGATTTGTACTCGTAAATGCTTGAGCCCTGTGGAGGCTTAAGCTAGAGCCATGAACTGTGAGTTCGTCGACCTTGGGCATAGTCTCACGTGTGCATGTCGACACTCCTAGTCGTACTGAGTCCCTTGGAGGAAGGATTCTGTTAAAGCTCATGAGAGATAGTGCACATATGCATAGGCTCTCTACGAGGCAGGCAGAGACCGAGAACCTCTTAAGTTCTAGAGTTGATGAATGAGCGTAAGGGGTGTGCAAAAGAATCCTTCTAAGTGTTATGTTCAAGAGAAAGAGCGCAAAGCTCTTAAGCCTTTTAGAGCTAACAAAGCTCAGGAAGAATAGTGAGATTGAAGTATCGAGAGGGAAGGTTCCTTTGTCTGAAAGACGAATGAACGAGATCTGTTCGGGAAGAGCCAAGGTCTGTTGTGACCGTTGGATACGGGAAAGAGTGTGAGAGTTAACCCGTTGAGTCTGAGGATTTTGTGAGTTCGTCGAGAGGGAGGTAAAAATCCTCAAAGACTCGAAGTTAATCCGGGCCTCAGATTTGAGGATGCCCGGGAGCCATCCCGACCGTCAGACCTATGAGGTAGTCAATCCGGCGTTGACTGCTTCGGGTGAATAAAGGCTTAGTAATGCCAAAACTCTCGAAGAACGAAGTAGCGAAGTAATGTGGACCATGGATCTATGGATCCTTCGAGACCCCTCTCGACCGTTCGATCGAGGGAATATGGGTATTACATCGAGAGTACGTGGGGACCCATGTGTCGAGTGATGACGATGCCAGGTGTCCCGCTCGGATTGGCACACACTGGGGTATTAAGAGGCGGTTAGCCGTGAGCTCCTTTGGAAATCCACGGAGCAACGAAGTTCGTATGTACCATCGATTTGAGAGAGAGGATACGTGGCGAAAATCTGTCGACTTCGGGTAAAATTACTCCGGGTACAGAGTGCTTCGGAGGAAAGAGGTATAGGAATGTTTGAAACTCTCGAATGCCGAAGTCCCGAAGTAAATCAGAGCCGTCGATATCCCTAAGGACATGCAGCGTCGAATCATGAATTTCAGAGGTTTGCCACTCCAGAGGGTTCGCGTGGGGGTCATCTTGGCGCATGTTGTCTTGGCGTCGGGTCATAGCCCACGGTCATATGCAAGTATAAGGGAATGAAAGAACCCAAAGAACTTGGGAGGGGATATCTGCCAGCTCTGAACTTGTTTCGGAGCCTGGAGATCGTGGCTGGAAAGCTCCGAAAGAGAAAAATGGAATAGAGATCCCGATGAGGGTATTGCTTCTCCTAAGAAGAGTGAAAAATTTGAGTCCCCACCGTGGGTGTGTCACAAATTGGTATTAGAGCATGGTTACAACACTTGGCCTGCTTGGGCTCATGCATGAATCATATGAAATTATTTATGGAGGAAATTTAAGGGGTAACACCCTATCGCACCGCATTCCTAAGAGGCATAGAAAACCTCTACTGAAGAGAGGAATGGGATTCTTTATTGTTGATAGATGTTTTGGAAATTGGCACTGCATGTTGCTAATGTCTCCAAATAAAGAATTTGACTTCATTGTGCAATTGTACGTGCTGTTGTACAGTCATAAGATTTAGTTACCAAGGCTAAAGATGGGCCTGTGGAGAATGTTACTGCCAAACATAAATCATCTGCATAAGTTCCTTGAGTAGGTGGATGCAGATTTAAAATACAGTTGGGATTTTACCCAATGATATTGAATCATGCTAGTTTGTGACAAAGGAAGCCTAGTATTTCTTGGGAAATGATAGTCGATCCTACAAGAATGGGATTATGCTGAAGAACACTCATATTTAAACTAAAATAGCAATGTGAATGGATGGAGAGGATCCGTAGTAGTAATGATTACTGCTTTAATGAAGGGTTAAACCTAGTATAGGTGTATAACTCCTCACGATTAGAGGAATGAGTCTGGTGACCATTCCCTTAAAAGGGAGAGCATGCACAACTCTCAGGTTTCAAAGTGGATTGAGAAATGAATTTTGTTTCTGGATACGGGAATTGCTGGACAAGGTTTTTCTAATCAAGATGATAAACTGAGCTAGAGAAATATAGAGTGATTGAGTGAGAAATCACAATAGCCTCCCTTGCTTGGTGGATAGGAACTAATATGCCAGAATTCTTTTGGGAGGAGGAGAATGGCCTCCATCCCTGACTGTGTTGAACAAAAGGAAGAATTTTAGATGTAATGGTCAAGACCAATCTTGATCTAAAGATACTCTGGATTTCTGAACTAGGATACTTAGTAAGTAGTCCAAATGGTATTAGACATTATTGTTAAAATTAAGATAAAATGGTTGACTAAATGTTGATCTTGAATATGGTAAAGAAAGTGTTGGGGCACTTCTAGAAGCCCAATAGGTCAGATTGACATCCGGTGGTGGATGGTAACCATATAGATATAGTTGGAAGCTAAATTGGTTGATTCTGTTACCTTGGGCATGGTTAAAATTGCCCATATTGTATTTATAAGCTCGGTAATGTTCCATGGAGGTTGAGGCAAGATTGTTTTCTTGCTAGTTGTTATCGTATAGAAAGGGAACATAGTTATGACTATGTCTGATTGAACTTCCATGTGGATGTCGTGTGAATGACTGCAAGCTCACAACTGAGAGGGAAGCTCAGTGTTGCGTGTCCCTATGAGGCTTGTCATAAGGATGGCAACAATATCCTTGGAGGAGGATCTGGAAGTCTGATAGGTCCATGTGTAAATGATGCACATGCATGGTGTAAGGATAAATGTATACTAAAGGCACACTATGGCTACCTGGATGAGTGATATGTAAGACAAGAATTGCACTTGCCAAGATTAAGTGAATACCATGGATGCATGGTTAACTCCATTTTGAAGAGTCATGAAAGTTCTGTTTCGAATGATAGCTTAAGGAGAATGCACTCCATTCCCTCAGGAAAGACTAGTATAAATAAATGAAAGAGTAAATGAACAAGGATGGTCTGTGTTAGGATAAGAGACAAATGATTATGCCTTGAGGGTCACATAAGAATGAGTTTGAACAATCATGAGTTGACTAATTTCAGAATAGAGATATATGTAGGCTGTGAAATATACCCATGGCAGCTCCACAAAGACTTTTGATTATGCATATGGTTAAGTACATCATGGATGTAAGTTAACAAAACCAGAATATGTATGAATACATAATTTGGGTGCATGACAAAGATGCATGTTTATATTCCTTAGGGAATATTTGGTAAACAACTAAAGCTAACTCAAGGCTGAGGCCATCACAGATAGTGATGAACATGCAATAAGGAAGTTGCATGTTGAGGGAGTTTCCTGTGGAAGAACTGTGTGAAAACTCTGTTAGGAGGTCAGAGTCACAACCTTAATAACTGTTGAGAACTAAGCAGTGAGCTATAAGCTTATATATATATATATATATATATATATATATATATAAGAATCCTGGATTACATTTCTGAAAGCATCATGTAGTGAATAAAAGACTAATGAATGAATAAATGAGTACGTTTGATTGAATAGGCTTGGTTGAAACCATGTTAAGAAAAGGCAGATGTATGCCTCGGATACCCAAGTAGAGTATGATTCAGGAAGAAAACCCTGATCGAATCCGGTTAATCGAAATCTTGACAGAGGAGATGAATGCGAGCCGCTCATTGGAGGGAAGACCGATTGCAGTCGTCGAATCGACTTCAAGATCCACTGGAGTTAACGGATCAAACGCTAGTCGTTCGATAAGATCGACGACCCGTATTCATTGCAAAGATCGAATAGGCACACAGGTTAACGATGGAGCTTGTGCCCGTAATTTAAATTCAATGTAGTTTTGATTTGAGTTTGGGGTCCAATCGTAGATCGAACGACCCGTATTCATTGCGGAGTGCGAAGGCGGAATTAACGAGCCCGCTAGTTCATGACCCGCAACCAACCTACACCGTTGATCTCGTCGGGGTGGATGATCAACGATCACGATTAAAAGAGTTGGGCGAGCACCTTTTAGATTGCGGAGATTGAACTCTCCGATAAAGAGCGAGCACATTGGGGATTCCGCAATCACTGTGAACTGTTGATCTATGAATGATCGGTGGGTGGACCTGCAAGGAACCCACGCGTTAATGCCATATAAACTCGTACCGTGATTGAGTTCTGTGGTTGAATTTGGCAAATCGAGGCTCTGCTTTCAGTCTAAATTCTCGGTCAAATACTTCTATGCCGGGATTGTTGTATTTGGAATCGTGTGGTTTAGAATCGATCTAGGGATAAGATCGACGACCCGTATTCATTGCGGGGAAGGCATATGCACGCGGATTAATGTCAGGACCTATACCTGTAAATTAAACTCAATATAGTTTTGTTTTGAGTTTGGGGTCCGATCGAAGATCGGATGACCCGTATCCATTGCAGATATCAGAAGGAGAATTAAACCACGAGCTAGTTAAGGTTCCGCAATCCCTTGCCGCCGTTAGATCTGGGGCAAGACGGATCTTCATCGTCGAATTGCAAACAAGGGGTTTAGCCAAAATCATAGCACCTGGACACGAGAGCTGAAAGGTTAGCGCCTGAAAAGAATAGAGCTAAGGTCACAACTCTCGATCGCGTGGAGAGAAAATGGAGTCCATCCGGGCCAGTCAAGGAAGGTAGAGTTTGGCACTCTACATTAGACTGTGGTTGCGGGGACTGGTTCTATGGGAATAAAGGTGCTCATAGTTAGCACGTTGCATGGAATGCATTGAGGGAACACATGTTGCATAAGACGACAGACAATGGATTTTTCAGTAAGGAAGGAGGACCTTCCAATGTTTTACTTACATTATGTAAGCGCTGAAGGAAAAAATAATTTGGGTGGCCATGAGTGTTGGCACCCTAGTTATTAATGAAGGAAGAATGCTTAAAGGAATTCATGTGAAACTTTTGAGTTTCATGTATATTGATTTGGGATCGTGATCGACCTATAGCAGGAAGTATGGTCCTGCTGTAAGAATGAAAGAAAATGAATAAGCCATATGATGAAAAGGTTGGTTAAATTCCAACACACTATGGCCAAGAACCTGTCATAAAGTGTGACAAACTTGAAATCAATGCAAGAGTGCATTGGGTATGAATGTGGCCATGAATATTGGCACATTTGTTAAAATCCTTTGAAATTTTGAATTACATTTTGAAAGATTTGGTATGTTGAAATAAGACATAGGCAAGGAATGAGATCCCCTTTTCATGTTTATATAGATATGATGAACTGTTAGTATGCATGGTTTTGAATATATATATACCTGGATGCATGAGAGACTAACAGTTTGTTTGGCTGTATATAGAATGAATTGCGGGGATAAAATGGGTCTTGGATATGGCAGCGTTGTAAGCCCATAAGGAAGACCAATTGCCTGTTCAACCAAACTGCTATGGGAAGGAAAGTCCCATAATTATGAATCTGGTTCCTGTGTGGAACAAATATGAAAACAAAATGTGGAATTTGGAAATCTGTGGGTGACAGATTTACAAGAAAATTTTGAATTTAAAATTTATGATGAAGTCTCATGAATTTCTGTATGCCTGTGATACAGGTGAAAAGAAAAGATCTGTCCAGAAAGGACAGATGAAGGCTGTCAAGCTGTAAAAGCATGAAAAATGGCTACTGTTGAGCTATAAGAACCCCGTGGTAAGCCATGATTGCCTAGAATATGTTGTGTTGAGGTAACACAAGCAGAAGGGATGCCTCGACAGAGCAAGTTTGAGGGATGCCTCAACTGTAAGGCTTGATAAAGTCTCTGGAATTCTTCCCGTGCGAGAAAACCTTGGTAAGGCAAGATGGATCACCCGAGGAACTGTATAGAAGAGAAGGGGATGCCTGAGCCTGGGCTTGGAGGGTGAGTGACCGCAAGGAAGAGGAGACCTTGATAGTTCTTGTAAACTATTGATTGGGATCATGGACACGATGGATAGTTCTTCCTGTGCAAGAAAACCTTGGCAAGGCAAGATGGATCACCCAAGGAATTGTATAACAGATAAGGGGATGCTTGAGCTTGGGCCTGGAGGGTGAGTGACCGCAAGGAAGAGGAGACCTTAATAGTTCTTGTAAACTATTGATTGAGATCATGCACACAATGGGTATGTCAAGAAAACACAGTGAGCCCAGATAACAAGACAACCATGTGGATACAAATCCAGAAACCGCGCATATAATTATTGTGCTAGATTATGAAATTTTCCTAGAAATTTTTATGCAATGTTTTCGCATGAGACTATGATTAATGTGCTTGTTGTCCAAGGATTATTGAAAGCATGTGACGAAGATTAAGGGTCTGAAAAAGGACCTGACCGAGAAAGAAGGTCGAGACTTCTGAAGTGGCTGAATGAGAAAGGCATGACATGTGTTACTGAGAAAGAACACCGAGGACGATGTTCCTTTTAAGGAGGGGGGGATTGTAACACCCCTGTTTCCCCCAACTTGTAATTAATCATTAATTAGGGTTACCATGCTGTGGCATGGGAACAATGTAAATGTATTATTATTTGAGTTACCATTAACTGATTGTGGGGGTGAAGCCTTGAAAGTACTGGCCATGATATCACTAGAGGAAAGAATGTAAAAACTATAAGAGAGGGTTCATTATATCAAATAACCCCAAATTTCCCTTTGATGAGGATAATAAACCTCCTTCGGATCCCAAGAAGAGAAATCAGTTAATGAAGAAAGGACCAGTGGTTGAATTATCAACTACCCCCATGAATGGAAGCGTGGTCTAGCTGTAGAATGTCAGCCCGAAGTACCACTGGGTCTAGCAGACCAGGCTAACCCGAGTTTCCTTCTGACAAAAGGAACAAGATAGGAGGGATGTGAGTGCAAGACACTCGAGGGAATGTAAAGAGGAGAGTGGAGAATGCGAGAAACATTCTAGCAGAGAACGAGCAGAGGGCCATGAGCTTGATGCAGAGAAAGCATATGATAAACCTCCTCGAGGCCATGACAGAGAGAGAGAGATCTCTGAGAGTATGCAAAGAACAGACCCTGAGCGGAAATCCGTGAGCTTGATGCTGAGGAAGCATCTGATAAACCTCGCAGAAGATGCGAAAGAGAAAGGATCGATGAGAATTGGCATAAATTCCTTGGTGATATCATGGCTTGGCACAAGGGTGGCCAGAGCGCTAAGAATGAATGCCTCTAAGCCTATGGTTGGGTGGAAGGACGAACACCCACAGTTAGTTAGTTGGCTACCACATGTAATAGATAAGTAATCACATATCTTGTGTATTTAAGTGGTAACTGTGAATTAAAGTTGGATATCCTATGAATGTTGCAGGGATGGATATGTTTGCTGAATGATTTATACTGTATCTCTTTTATGTTTGCTTGATTATGTAATTAGGAAAGTAAGAAATTATATGGATTGGACATGATTCGTACTCGTAAATGCTTGAGCCCTGTGGAGGCTTAAGCTAGAGCCGTGAACTGTGAATTCGTCGACCTTGGGCACAGTTTCACGTGTGCATGTCGAGACTCCTAGTCGTACTGAGTCCCTTGGAGGAAGGAGTCTGTTAAAGCTCAGGAGAGATAGTGCACGTATGCACAGGCTCTTTGTGAGGTAGGCAGAGACCGAGAACCTCTTAAGTTCTAGAGTTGATGAATGAGCATAAGGGGTGCGTGAGAGAATTCTTCTAAGTGTTAAGTTCAAGAGAAATAGCGCAAAGCTCTTACGCCTTTCAAAGCTAACAAAGCCTAGGAAGAATAGCGAGATTGAAGTATCGAGAGGGAAGGTTCCTTTGTCTGAAAGACGAATGAACGAGATCTGTTCGGGAAGAGCCAAGGTCTGTTGTGACCGTTGGCTACGGGAAAGAGCGTGGGAGTTAACCCCTTGAGTCCTTCGGACTTCGTGAGTTTGGCGAATTGAGCGAGTTTGTCAAGAGGGAGGTAAAAATCCCCGAAGACCCGAAGTCCTGAAGTTAATCTGGGCCTCAGATCTAAGGATGCCCGAGAGCCATCCCGACCATCAGACCTATGAGGTATTCAGTCCGACGTTGACCGCTTCGGGCGAATAAAGGCTTAGTAATGCCAAAAATCCCAAAGAACGAAGTAGCGAAGTAATGTGGACCGTGGATCTATGGATCCTTCGGGACCCCTCTTGATCGTTCGATTGAGGGAATATGGGTATTACGTCGAGAGTACGTGGGGACCCATGTGTTGAGTGACGGCGATGCCAGGTGTCCCACTCGGAGTGGCACACATTGGGGTATTAAGAGGCGGTTATCCGTGAGTTCCTTTGGAAATCCGCGGAGCGACGGAGTCCGTCTGTACCGTCGATCTGAGAGAGAGGATACATGGCGGAAATCCGTCGACTTCGGGTGAAATTGCTCCGAGTACAAAGTGCTTCGGAGGAAAGAGGTGTAGGAATGTTTGAAACTCCCGAATGCCGAAGTCCCGAAGTAAATCAGAGCCGTTGAAATCCCCGAGGACACACGTTGCTTTCAGATTTGGATTAGTAAGACGGATTTCTGGAAAGAAATGCCTTGTTACATTTGTTGGGAGATTTCCTCAATCTGATGATCGCCTGGTGTTGATTCATGAGGGCTTCGCCCCCCCCTCATGCGGTGGGCATTTTGGCACAACCAAAACTATGCAAAATATCTAGTGCCACTTGTATTGGCCTACAATGCAAAAGCAAGTGTAACACTTTCTTTGTGCTTTCCCCCTCTGCAGCAAAAGTAAGACTTCCAATCGCAAACATGGCCTATACCAGCCTCTCCCCATTCCATCTAGGGGAAGCACAGGAACTTGGTCATCTTTGAGGATCATCCAATTTCACAGATAAAGGTTTGTAATAGAATCTTACAGGACTTCGGGGAAAACAATAACATTTTTTCTGTCTAGCATGATAGGATTACTCAACCTCCTTTATTAGACTGGAATCAGGCAGTAGGTTTCTTTGACGGAGCCTCACAATGCGAGGACACAAAATGTGGAGCAGGAGCTGTACTAAAATGTCCAGATTTGGGTACTTTCAGTATAATGATGAACTGTGGCATCGAAACAAATACCAGGGGTGAACTCTTAGCTTTATGGTGTATCCTTTCCTTTGCTGTCTACAAAAAGGTAAAAAGCATTCAACTGTTAGGAGATTCAAAGATTATTATTGACTGGTTTCTACATTAAAACAATTTACAGGTGGTTTCATTTCAACCATGGATGTCAAAGATTCGTGCATTGAGTGGAAAATTTCATCAACTTAAAGCACAACACATCTATAGAGAATATAATAAGGACGCTGATCATCTATCAAAACAAGCCTTGCAGATGGAGGAAGAAGGAATATATTTTGCAGAGGGTATGGAAAAACAAATTGGGAGATTTGAAAAATTGCCAATCTACTATTAAATCGCTGCAGCAAAGTAGAAGAACCAGAGCTTAGTCTTTATCAAATCTGTTTTGAAATGCAAGAGATCTATATTTTTTGCGAAGTGTACTTATAAACTCAGTGATGGAGGATATAATTTTTGTGTTCTGTACCTATTATCTCATATGATTGATTCCAGTGATGGAGGATGTAATTTTTGTGTTCTGTCGATGTAATACAGAAGTATCAAGTGCTGTTCCAACAGTCTTATTTCTGACAAGTGCTGTTCCAACAGTCTTATTTCTGTAAAACACTCTTTATATTCACTAATATAAGTATTTTTTTCAAATTTGAAAAAAAAAACTCCCATTCCTATTAGCAAAAACCTAAATTCAAATATTTTAAAGTTACGCAATTTTCTTAAAACATGAAAAATTCTAAAACGAGTCGTTTTACAAGATTTTCAGCCAACAATTTTACAAAATGGAACACAATAGTCTAAAATTTGATTGTTTTCTAGCTATATGGTAATCTTAGAGAATATGGAAAGACAAATCCACAACTTGTGGCCTATTTTACAATTGTTGGAGTTGATAGAAATTGTAATCTACGCATATGATTAAGTGAAATGAGACAATCTAAATTCTAGTTTGTGTAAACATTGAACACAATGTAAAACTCTCACATGTACTCTCAAATCTGCTTTCCTGGCAAAAAATATTCCACTTGATTCTCTTTAACTTTAAAATGAAAATTATGAAGCATGTTTCTTGGTCCACTTCCCATGTTGCTTATATCCTCGTGACTTGACTTGTGAAATACTGTCAACTGCAAAACAGAAAAGAAAATAATGAGACATCAAACAAAAAAAGTTTGTTGCGACTTAAACAAAAAATATAATTCTTGCTTTTAGTAGGGATGTATTCATGAAGAATTTCAATTCTTGATTCAGTACCTAGGAGCAGAATATATAATGAAGAATGGTAAGGGTAAAAAACAATGAAAGACATTTGGATAAAAAGAGTTTTCGAAGTCCAATGCCTTTGCAGTTTATCCTTTTATAGAATGCTCAATCTAATATGAACCTAAAACACATCTTAGTTGACATATAGTTTAGATCGCCTCTTATTTTGTTTAGCTTCATTTACACGTTAAAGAGTTGACCTTTAGTTTTGCCGTACTACGGCTATGTTTAAATCAGTCAGTGATTACACCTTAGTCCTGGCATTATTTTACAAGTGAATTGGTACAATCAACTTTCACGCTTGCTAATGTGGCTCTAGTGTAGTCTAACCAAGAATTCCTACATTGATTTGGTCAACTTACACTACATATGAAGTGATAGAGGGTCCATCTCAATAGAAAGCTCCATCGTGATTGAGACAAATGGCGAGTTCACAAGGATAGAAAGGATATGATGTATAGAAATCATATATTGCCATTGGCCATTTGAGCAAAACCCAATTTATCGAATGCAAACTAAAATCTCATTGTCATGGAAAGAAAATTTACATGCCATATATGAGGGTTGTATAATTTGTATTTATTCAAGCCCAAATGCAAGTTTGAAGCAACAGGGAAATGGGCTTTGTTCCAAATTCAATCAGCAACTTGCTTACCTTTGCATGGAAAACAATTTAACATATCCCAAGCTTTGCTTAATCTCAAATGTAGTCAAATTCAAATAATTTCTGTTATAACCATAATCTTAGATGGTGGTAATAAGATTCTGAATTCAGTGATCGTGCTCGAGTAGTAAGTTTCACAAGTAATTGAAGTAAAATGCATGGGCAAGGCTTGGGATAACTTAAATAATTACTCGTGTTGTTGGCACCGATTCTAGACTTTACATGGCTCTTAAGTGCAGATCTTTAGCATCATAAATGCTATTTTGAATTTCTCAACTCTCATCTAGTAGGTTTTGAACTTAAATTTGGCCATCAATTAGGTAATAATAATGAGTTAAGGCAATAGACCCATTAGAGAAAATGTTGGCCATGGATATGTAAATTCTTGTGTTTATCGTATCTTTAGGGATTGTGAAAGGGAGCCATCATGGTTTATAAAAGCAAAAAGCCACATGGTTATTGATCTCTTGTATCAATAGCACGACCGTACTTTAGCAAGTTTATAGTTTGCAGTTGTGGGCATATGTATGAGGTATGGCACATGATGTTTGGACTCATGCTTTTTTAACATTTTAATTATGTGATGACAGGAATATGGTTATACAATAGTTGGTAGTAGCTATAGTGTAAAGCATGAAGCAGTATAACTTGCACTCATATCGCCCCATTCCAGCGATCTCCTCTAGAATTTGGCAAACTAAAAAGTGCTGAAGTCATGAAATCAGTTGCTCAAATCACAATTTCACACATCTGGGTCGATTCAGAGACCCAATTATACTCTAAGATTGCAGTTTTGTGTTGCAAAGATTTTTACAAGTAGATTCTCCCGGAATTTGTGCTAGAAAAGATGTCGGGAAGAGGGGTGGTTTGAGTGCCCCTTATCCCATGCCAAAAATAATAGTTACATCAGCCATATTTGGCCATATGTACAGATTGTACAGTCAACATATCATTGACTCTATTCGTATTCATATATGTTTGTATGATACAATGCTAAAATACATCGCATCATTTGTTTTCCCTGAGTTGGTCTTTTTGCACCGCATGACCCTTGATTTCGCACCGCTGCCCAATTTTTCATTTTTCTCTCCTGCCCATGGATCCAAATTTACAACCCACTAGATTTCTTCTGCCTCCCAAGTTCATTCTCATTGAGTTCTTTTGTATTTATGCATGCCTCTACTTTTGAATTTACCATCCGCTATTTCTTTTGCCACATGTGGCACAATGCCTTGCAATTTGTGCCTCTTGACTCCCATCACAATGTTAGATAAGATAATTATATTAATGTGCAGCAAATGACCACAAATAGGTTAATGGGACAGCTAAGTACATCGATGTCAATACAAAGTGGGAGCACAAAGGCCAGTCCTATAAAAGAAAGATAAAAGCATATCTAATCTGTAAGATCTAAGATCTAAAAGCAATAATTAAGATACAAAAGTGCTAACACTATTGAGAGCCAAAACCTTGAGAAGAATATCTCGCATGAGGATACACAGAAGGGAGCCTCAAGACCCCTTTGGTATCATCACTTGAGGATGAGGAGGGAGAACTTCCCTCCCCCAACTCAAGAATCTCAATAACTATATCTCTCCTAAGTCCTAACATCTAAGGCCGTAGATAGGAAACTCCTAATAAATATCTGACTAGAAGACCTGCAAGGGCTATAAGTGTTGCTATGTGGTGTCTCAATGTCTAGATGATGCAACCCACTGCCAAAATATAGAGAAAGTAGATCGCATGTTGGCGCTATGAGAATTGCCTAGATTTGAGACAACGTCTTCGAAGGGATCTCACTGGAGGAGCATAGATGGCCTCATGAGGTCTCCTGGTTTTGGTGCCTACTATGGTGTTGTTGTCTACCTACCTCTTAGTGCCTTGTTCCCTGGGAGCACTGTAAAGAAAGATGTAATCATCCTAGTAGTGTTTCGTCCAGAAGGGCTAGCCAAAGTGTGAAAACAGAGTCCAAAGGCCTCCCTCATGAATAAGGCCACGTGTCAGGCCAGGGATTGGTCGAAAAGATAACTTCACACTTGATGTCTTTCCATTAGCTTGTAGGTTAATAAATGCATAAGTAAATGACACTTGGTCTTCCCCAACAAGGGACCATTCCTATCACCTACGACTCTTCATATTTACATTACAGTTACAAGTAATGCAACCTCAAAGGATTATGTGTCCAACATTCCCCCCTTAATCCAAAGGGGTGTGTGTGAGTCCAAGCATCATTCTGAACTTCTCAAATTTTTCTCTTCCAAGCGCTTTGGTGAAGATGTTTGCAATTTGCTCATTTGTGGAACAATGTCTTAAGTGAATAGTCTTGGCCTCTACATGCTATTGAATCAGGTGATACTTTGTATTGATGTACTTAGTTCGATCATGGAATCTGGGATTCTTGGGCAACTTGATTGCATAAGTATTGTCAACTAGAAGAGTAGAATTCACTTGTTTCTTTTGCAAATATTCAAGTATTTTCCTGAGCCACACAATCTCCTTTGTCACTTCTGCAACTGCCACATATTCTGCCTCTGTTGTGGAATCTGCTGGAACTGATTGTTTACGTGATCTCCAGGAGACAACCGTTGATCCAAGACTCATAAGATAGCCTGAAGTGGATACTCCATTTTCCTTGTCCCCATCAAAGTCCAAATCAAAATATTTGATTAGGTTGAAGTCATCCACCTTAGAGTACCTGAGTCCAAAATCTTGAGTTCCTTTCAAGTATTTCAGAACTCTTTTTGCAGTAGATCAATGTCCTTCACAAGGCTTTTGCATGAACTTAGAGAAAATCCCAACAACAAATGAAATGTTTGGTCTGGTGGTAGTAAGATAGATAAGACTTCCCACAAGCTATCTATACTTGGTTGCATCCTCAAATTCATTCCAGTAGAAACATGATTGCACTTAGCCATGCCAAACTTGTTCAACAGTTCTCCAATGTACTTCTTTCGGGAGATGAATATATACTTTGGATTTTGTATCACTTCAATGCCCAAATAGTAGTGAAAATGTCCCAAATCTGTCATCTTGAAGCCTTTCTTCAACTCTTTCTTTATGGATGCAATGTAGTTCTGATTGTTCCCCCTTATGAACATATCATCTACATATACTACAAGATATACAACAGTTTTTCCAACTTTCTTGACAAACAAAGTTGCATCATCAAGATTGAAATGCTTGAAATTCAATTTCAGAAGATGCATGGTTAACTTTTCATATCATGCTTGCGGTGCTTGTTTCAAGCCATACAAGGATTTTATGAGCTTGCATACCTTATGTTCTTGTCCCTTCACAACAAAGCCTTATGGTTGAGACATGAACACATTCTTTCAAGTCTCCATTCAAGAAAGCAATCTTCACATCCATTTGATGAATTTTCCATCCATTTTGTGCTACCATGGAAAATAGAGTGCAGATGGTAGCCCATTTTGTTGTGGGGGCAAAAGTCTTCTCATAATCAACACCTTCTTTTTGTGCAAATCCTTTTGCCACGAGCCTTGCTTTGTGCTTGTCAAGTGAGCCATATGATCTATACTTGTTCTTGAATACCCACTTGCAACCAATTGGTTTGGTTCCATATGGAGGGTCCACCAACTTACATGTCCCATTCTTGATGAGAGCACCATATTCCTTCTGCATGGCTTCTTTCCATTCATCATAAGAAGTCGCTTCTTTAAAGGAAGTCGGTTCATGGTTAGTAGATAAATTCAACTCACAATCATATGAAACATCCATATCTTCTACATCACATGAGTTTGAATTATCTACATTACCTCCATCTTGTTTTGAGGACAATCTGGTTCCTGTCTTTCTGATTTTATCAGGATGAACACTTTCAAGTGTTTTTGTGAGCCATTTTGGTGGACCTTTCTCATATGGTCCAAGTTGCTCGACTGATTGAGATGGTGCCGAGTTCTCATCAAGCCTCAACTTTTCAATCTTCTTGATTACATCATCCAATTGAACTTTAGGTTTTGATGAAGTGGCAGGAACTTCTTCATGAGGGGAAGATGGTGCTTCAAAAGGAGATTCCAGAGATTGACCCAAGCTAGGGATCCCCCCTTCAAGATGTGGAATATCATCATCAAATTCATGATGTCTTTACACGAGTGAATCTGTCCAAATGATCAAGTTGCCTCTCAACAGTTTCGTCTTGGTGGATTTAAGAAAGATCACATCTCTGGAAAGGATGAACTTCTTGTTTGTCTCATCGTAAAGACGATACCCCTTGGTGGTATTTGAATACCCCAAGAAGATGCACTTCTAACTCCTTGCATCAAGTTTGCTTCTTTGCTCCTTAGGAATCGAGGCATAATAGGCGGAACCAAAGACCCTGAGATGCCTCACCGAAGGAATGTGGCCATGCCACATTTCATATGGAGTCTTGTTTCTGATAGCATGAGATGGACACCTGTTTTTGACATAAACTGTACATAGAACTATATCAGCCCAAAACATCAATTTAACTGTTAAGGTTTAAGCTATTATTAGAGTTCTTTGCATTTCACTAGATAACAATAGCATAAGATAGGATCACTGAGAAATACACAATCACAAGAGACATCATTTATCTTGGGAAACCCTCATGGGGGAGAAAACCCAACAAAACTTCCTTATTATAGATAGCGAATACAATGCCAAGAGATAACTCAAACAAATACAGAAAGTCCTCTCCCAAGAATGCACCTCTCTCTCTCTCTTCTCCAACCGCAGCTCCGAAACTTGCTTCTCAATGTACAAGTGAGTGTGTGTCTAAGTGAGGCGCTAGCCTCCTTATTTATACAACTCTGGCACGTGTGGAGGTGTCTTTTCACTGGTAGGGCCGACTTCTCAATCTGGGTGGTTATAACCGCCTTTAATATATTCTGGGGCTTCTTTAATATATTCTAGGGCCGACTTCTTATTCTGCCTATTACAATTATGTTTTGACCAATCCACAAAAGGGGATTTGGTCTTTTACAATAGTCGACATGATCAATCCGCAATAGGGGATTGATCTAATGAATAATACAACAATAATAATTAGAATACACTTTGTAGTTACATTATTTCAATACTCCCCATTAACAAGAAGGGTATTCTACAACAACATCAGGCGAGAGAGAGGACACCATCATCAACATCATCAGGTGGGTGAGAGGACAACATCATTAATATCATCTTGGAGCACTGACTGGCGTATCTATAAATCATCGAAAGTTTTTCTCATCGGCAACATCATCATTCTCATTGGAATGAAATCATCATCTGCATCAATATGGATTAATATAAAACTAATACATCATCATCACAACACGAGGCTGGTCACATCATCACAGCACGAGGCTGGCTCATCATCACAACACGAGGCTAGAATCACAATACTAGATTGGCTTTACGTCACAACAATTAAGCTGGAAGCACAATACTAGGTTGTCTTTACGTTACAACAATTAAGCTGGTAGCACGGTACTAGACTGGCTTTACATCACAACAATTAAGCTGGAAGCACAGTACTAGGCATATCTCAACACAACAATTAAGCTGGAAGCACAGAACTAAACTGGCTTTACTTCACAACAATTAAGCTGGAAGCACAGTACTAGGCATATCTCAACACAACAATTAAGCTGGAAGCATAGAACTAGACTGGCTTTACTTCACAACAATTAAGCTGGAAGCACAGTACTAGCCTGGCATATCTCAACACTACTCCCCCTTTCGAGGGAGGTCCTTTCGGACTATACCAAGCTTATCTCAAAAGTGTTCAAACTTTACACGAGATAGAGGCTTGGTCAACACATCGACAACCTGTTCATCCGTGCTAACATATTGGAGCTTTATGGCTCCTCTCTGCACCATGTCATGGATGTAATGATATCAGATCTCTATGTGCTTTGAATTGTCATGAAATATAAGATTCTCTGTCATCTTTACGCAGCTCTGGTTGTCACATAGGATCGTGGTTGCTTCCATCTCTAGGTCGAATAGACCGGTCAACAACTTTCAAAGCCATATAGCTTCGCAGTTGGCAGAACACGCAACAATGTATTCTGCTTCCGCTGTACTGAGAGTAATGCTGGATTGCTTCCTACCCTGCCATGAGATCATGGTTGATCCTAAACTGAAACAACATCTTGAAGTGCTCTTCCTGTCAGAGACACTTCTATCCCAATCTGAATCAGTGTACCCACTCAATGTGAAATCATGATCTCCATCATAGCTGAGACCACAATCTAATGTACCCTTAAGGTACCTCATCACATGTTTTGCAACAACTAGGTGAACATGTCTGGGTTCTACCAGAAACTGACTCAAGGTGTTCACGACAAAACAAATATCTGGTTTGGTGTTCGTCAGGTACATCAACGATCCAATGATCTGACTATACAACGTGGCATCAATTCTTGTGAAGCATTCCCTTGAGCTGCATTGAGGATGCGAGGATGCGCCATTGTTGGTTACAAATGACTATCTTCAAGAACCTTCTACAAGTGTCTTGCTCCTCAAAGAAAGTATGTGTTTGCTTAAAAGAAATACATGTTCAAAAGAATATTCAAGGCGAGCAGAAAAGTTGAAGTATCTTCCAGCCTCAAAACAAAGGGACAAATACCCAAATCAAATGGACATATATCCAACATTTCAGCCAAATGTTCAAAATTCAACAAGCAGTTATGTTGTGCTTCGAGCTAATGGTACTGTCTCTTCAAAGTTCGTAATTTTCTTCATTGGGTAGGATATAAATGTTTCAAGGTAGAAGATTCATAAAAAAAAGTTTTATACTCACTGTCCAGTGTTCCCTGTACAAGAGTTCCTCGACCATAACGCTTCACTTCCTTCAATTCATGGACAAAATGCTTATAAAAGAAGAATGAACCACTTGACTCTGGAACAGGAGATAGGGTAAACAGACCGCTTCATCTCGCATGCGGTTAGGACCTCTTTTTAAGCCGAAGACATGGCTTTGATTCCCGTATGGGATACGTGGTGTATGGTAACCGGTTCTGGAAATCAAATTGAATATGCACTACCTGAGAATGTAAAAGCTGGAGGTGTAGGCATCGCTAACAATCAATTAAGTGGACCCAACTAGAAGTTAAGGCATCCAGGTAAGAGCTCAAATCGACCAACGATTAAGAGAGTCGACTAGGAATAAAATCAAGTTGATCAGTAGAAAGAAAGTATTTTTTAACGTTTACGAAGCTAAAAATAGCCTATGGGACAAATTGTTTTTTCATCTGGCTTTTGTATTCGGCCCTTTTCCTCTGAAGTTTTACAATAATCGCTCCCAGCTTCTCAACAAACTCTTTGCTGAATAGATTATCCCAAGAATTAGCTTCCAGAATACCTGCATAATTTTCCCTGCTATCTTTGAGGGCCTCACATTCTAAAATGAAATGTTTTTCTGTTTCCACTTTTCTGGACGAGCACAAAATACATACTCTTTCTTCCCACCTTTCTTTTGGCCTTTTCCAACGCCCTATTTCACAACAGAGTTGATGAGAATAAATCCCAAGTACTCAACAATCATAGGAGTAAAGAAACATTAAGATGTCAACGTTCTCACATGAATTTAATTAGTTTTTAAAAACTGACAATTAAGCATAGGAAACGGATCAGGGGAAGGCAACGAACTTGCCACTACAACCCTCGATTGGGATTAAACCATTGTATGGATGGTCTAAAACAAATAGCCATTTGTATTCTTCATTTGCGTCTGTAGAATGAAAATATAACAGAAAAGCCACATAACTACGACAAAGTCTGAATTCTCACACACGAGAACTTCTCAAAACAATAAACATCAATAAATCCAAACACAAAATGAACACAATGATTTTGATTTTACCGGGGAACCCAAATGGGAAAACCAGCTTCCAATGCAGTTCAATTCTTCATTCTGTCAAATTTTGGTTACATTATTTCCATGGCTCTCTAATCATATTCCTCCTTGGCCAAAAGACCCTTTGGGAATGGGAGCTAAGGAGGAAATAAGGAGAGTTGGGGGAGGTCAACAATCTTGATTCTTTGTTTTCCATTCCTCAACCTTCTCTCTTATTTTATTTTTTTTCTTTTTATTTAATTTTCTCATTTTTCTTTCGTCTTATTTAGGTTTTACATTTACATTGTTTTACAAAGTTTGCTAACATTTATTAATTATAGAATTTTTTTGTAGGTAGTGAGTCTTACTCCCATTCATTGGTTCGAATCACTTTCAAATTACACTTTCCCATTGAGAGGATTTTTGGTCTCCAAAAGATCAAGGAAACCAATATGGATCAATGTGTCTTTTGTTTGCTTCTTTGGAAAGTGGTTTTGACTTTGACTCCTAGTTGTTTTGAAAAGTGGCTTTGACTTTGGCTCCTAGCTGTTGATGTTTGGACAACATCAGGAAGACATTCTCCTAGATTAATAATTAATAATATAATTATTGATTATTAAATATAATAAGTAATAATAATAATAATAAATAGTTATTTATTATCCAAGAGACTCATCCTTTCATGGATGGTCACCGTATGTTCTCTATATATGGAACACTCATCATTGTAATAATATATTGAATATTATATATCATCTCACATAAAAATTCAATACTAGCAACAACTCTGACTCTAGCTCTAGCTCTACCCATGGCTCTAGTCCTTGGCTATGGCTTTAGCTCTGGTTACTGGCTTGCTTGTTCCCACAACGAAGCTTTGCTCATTGACTCTCAGCTCTAAATTTTACATATCCAAACTCTAGAGTCAACATCCATTCCCATCTCCCTCTTTGTCTTGGAGACAATCTATCTTGGCAGTGACGAAGCCAAGTCAAATGTTGGTCTTCTTATTCAATGTAACCCCAACAGGTTGCCATCATGCAACAAAACCTTAAGGGAAGTGTGGTTGCATTCCTCTGCTAGGATTGGTTGCTTTCTGTCATGGAAACAACCTTATGGTGTCTGCACATGCTTGCAAGCACATTATGTAGTTCTCAAGAACTCTTCCAAAGGTCATTGACCTTTGTGCACCAATATTTGGCACATCTTCAAGAATGGATTCTTCTAATGCAAGATCTAAAACAACCATTGGAATGTGGCTACCCTTGTCATCAATCTGTTGTCCATCATGTTGGTGATACAAACCTCATGTGTTGCTATCTCTTCTTGGACAACTTCTTCCTCTTGGATTGGAGATGCAGGCAACTCTTCGTCTTTCACAATCTTCACTCTCCACACTCTTCTCTTGGCTATGCGGTTTCTAGGGTGAAGCTCTATATGAAGTTGCCAACACTTTGCTTCCCAATGTCCACTCAACTTGCAATGGTATCAAATTTCTTGGTGTTGTAGTATGGATTGTTAGAGATAGTCATTTTCTTCCTATTCCTTTGAGTTTGTTGTTGGATAGGAGAAGTCTTTTTGTACTTCTTCTTCTGAAAACAATCAGGCCTATGGAATATGGCTTGCTTCTCCCAGTAGGATGCCTCATGATGGCCTTTCCTTCCACAACATGAGCATGCCTCTACGTACCAATAGTTGGAAATGTTATGGCCTCTCTTCTTGCAACAATGACAAACAAGGAATGTCTTGTTTGAGGGAGACCTCCTGGTCTTCTTCTTTTTCTTCTTACCCTGGCTAATCTTCTTGTTGCTTTCTCTAAGTGCGGGTGTAGGATGATTTTGTAAGCTCTTCTCATCACTACCCTCCTTCAATCCACCATAAGAAGGCTGAGGTGGTAGTGGGATGCCACCTTCACTTACTATTGTTGCTCATTCTTCTGATGAACAAGCCAACTACGACATGTTTTCACCTTCGTGAAATGGTCTTCATGGTCATGGGATTTTCCATATTTCCATCAAAGCCTAGGCCTTCATGTTTCACCCATTGTGTTGCTACAATGGGGCTCAAGATGCCTTGTCTTCTCTTGCCTAACCCTTGTCTATTATATCCCATCTACCTTAGTAGCTCGGAGCCAATGCCTCTGATATGCTTCTCAAACTCACCAAGCTGCTCTTGAGGAATATCTATGGAAGGTGAACTTACCAAAGTGGTCTCAGTCATGGTACTATTCGAGGAAGTGGCAATGGATGGTGTACTTGCTTCTCGGTGCTCTTGGACAGTTGCTTGGAGCCTTCAAAATACCTCTTCCATCTCTACAAACTCTTCTTGTAGTTGATATGTCATCTCCATGAGCAATCCTCTTGCCAACTATCCAAGTTTCTGACCTTCTCACCAAGGTGTACAAGCTGCATTTTGTGCTTTTCCTAATCTATCATGACTGTAGTGAGGGTGTCTTGGTGTTCTTCAAACTTTTTCTTTAGCAATGACAGTAGTTTGGCAGAGGTCTTAAGGTTCCTCTCCATCTCTACCAACCTCTTGTTAAACATTTGAACCTGCTCCTTCAAGTGCCCGTTCTCTTCTCAAAACTGAACATTGTTGGCCCATAGGTCTTCCAATATGTCTCTACTTGCTTTACCCATGTTGAGATTTGCAATGTTCTGTTCAAATTCCTGGAAGTAGTCACGATTAAGGATGCAACTACTTTGATACCATTTGATCCATAAACGATAGTCCTATGGCTCGTCCGTCTCAACAACACAAAACCTCCGCAAAAAACAAAATTTTTATCTTAGTTCTTGAATGGATAGCTCTTGTATTCTAGGGGATTGTGCAGAGAGGTTACCAATAGTACTTCACGTAATGTATTGTACATGAAACATACAGACACACGCACATAAGAGAGAAGGAAGAGAAAGTAACGAAGAGACCAATAACAAGTATCATTTATGATGCCAAATTACCACCAATACACCACCACTTTCTTACATTCATGATCCCATATTTATACTTTGATTTGGTTATCAAGTAGTTGCAATTGTTTAACTACCTTGGTCGGTTGACCCTAACCAGCGGTCGACTGACTTACAATTTGACTTGTCATTCCCAATCGATTGATACTTGGTCCACTGGTGGGTATAGTCGACAGAGTTGACTAGGCCTACCAACATCTCCCCCACCCTCAAATCCTTCTTCATCTCGAAAGGGGAGATTTGGACTTACAATTACAAAAATATTTACAAAGTTTGAGATCATTCACAAACATTGTGTTGGTTTTTTGTTTTATGTTGGTGGGGTCGTTGATTGTGCTACCTGGGCCGACCTTATATCTATTTCTTTACTTGTTGTAGATTGCTCAACTTTTGGATCTGGTACCATTGTTTGGATTTTTTGTTGGTCAACCATTGGCTCTGGAACTGTTGGTTGTGCCTTCATCGATTGTTCGACTGAGGCTTCCTCTCTTATTTCTTTTTGCATTTTAGTTTCTCTTTGTTTCTTAGATCAATTTGGGCCATGTGTGACAGAGTCTAGTGTCAGCATCCTTGGTTCAACATGTAGAGGCTATGATGTAAATGCACTTGGGCAAAGAAATTCAAATTGTGGTTTCAATGGAGAAGTTATTGATTGCTGCTTATGAGGTGTTGTTTTACTTTTTAGTGGTGTTAGGGAGATTGTAGGTATATGTGGTGCAAGCTATTGTATTCGTTGTTCAAAGGTCTGTCATTCTTCTATTTTGTTTTGGGATTGTACTTGTAATGACTTCATTTGTGATAAATATTGTAGCTTTGTCATGATAGGACTATCCTGAACTGTTGCCAAGTCAGGATTCCACTGTTATTTGACATAATGGGCTTGTTGAATTATCTGGATCATGTGGTCAATAACATCGTTTGCTTCTAATTAAACATGTTTTCCTTCTAAAAACCATTGTCATTCTTGTTCTAGCAACTCTGTCTCTACTTGTTTCTCCTAGTCGATTTATTTTTTTAATGCCTCTGAGGCTCAAGGGTCAGTCGTTGAATCCTTTTTATTTTTTAGCTCTTTCAAAAGTACCCACTGAACTTTTAGTCAACTGCATGTGGTTACAAAATAAGTGAGCCAATTACTCAATGTAATATTCATTATGGATGATTTATAATTGACGACATAGAGATGTTGCCTACTTTCTTTGAACTTAGCATATTCTATTGTAGTATAGTTAATGTCTGATCAAATTTTAACTGCTTGTTTTCATCCTTTCGTCGAGCGTTCATGTAAACCAGTTGGTGTACTAATTGCTTGATAGAATTTAGTGGATCCTTTGGTTCTTCTGGTGGGCCAACCTGCAAATTCACTTGAGATATTATCAAACATTCTTCCCAAGTAGTTTTTTCTTTGTCTTTCCTTGTTGTGAGTTTTTCTGAGTTTCATATAGTCCTTTAATATTGCCATGGATTCTTTGTTGACTTCATGGAATATATCGAAGATTTGGGTATTGGATGCACTGGTTGGGTCGAAAATTACTTTGAGATTTGTTCTTGATTATCCCTCTATTATAAATGTTGTAAATATTTTAGGTTTATTTACCTTTGATTGTTAAGCCTTAGTATGTATTTTTCTTTTCTTTGACCTATCTGTTGTCGACTTCAGCGTTTTTGGGGTCAGTTACTGAGGTGGTCTTGAGCCGACTGGAGTTTATTCTACTAGCTACTCGACTGGTGGATTAGTGGAACCTTATGGAGTGTTATTAGTGGGTGTTGTTGGTGTTGTGGATGGATCCTTTGCTTGCTCTTGCTGCTTCTTGTTGAGTTGAATTTACAGTCGACAGGTACATCGGACCTGGCTCCTTTACTTGTTTCACATGTTGTTGCTCCACTGAGTGCTTGGTAGTTTCCTCTTCTCTTACCTTGTCAGTTGGTTGATCCATTAATGGTTGTTCTTCCTTGCACTGGTCTTGTTCTTGTTCAAATTCATGGGGTTGCATTTTCATGTTCTGAGTCATGTCCCGACGACTGGTGTTGGTCATTTTCTTGGCTTGACTCTTGGCTTGAATTTGGCTATTGTTGTTCATCCCTTGCGACTGATTGTTGTTGTTTCTTCCTTTGATATGACTTTGGTTGCTCATTCTTTAGGCCTGAGTGTTGTTACTCGTTTCTTGAACTTGATTGAGTCTATGAGGTTGACTGTGAAGGGATTTCTTTGGCCACCTGGGTCAATAGAGCCGATGGTGATTCTTTGGTTAAGTCGATTAGTGGTTGAGTTTATTTAATCTTGATTCTAGTTGACATTGACCTTTTTGTTTTGCTTGACCTGACCTACTTAGATTTGCTTGTTCCTGGTCAAGTCCTAGTCATGCTCGACTCTTGTTGTCGATCTTCTTGTTGTTGATGTTTTTACATCTACCTTTCGACTATGATTTGGTGTTTCACTGCTTCGACAAACATTTCACTTGCTTCCCTAATTTCTTCCATATAGGTGGGTTCGACACTCGACTAAAGAATTTGTTTCTTCTTGTGTGTTTGTTGCCTTGTTGATTTTCCTTTTTGTTACATTATTGCAAACCCTTGATGAGCCACCTTGTCTAGTTTCTTCATTTTGGGGTATTCAGAGTTGATATTAGTGATACCTTGTAATATTTCTCTCCATTTGAGTTTTGGAACTGCCTTGGTGTCCTCAATTGGTTCCTTGTCATGTTCTAGTTGCTTCCTTTCCGTTGACTTTTTCTTTGGTAATATAACTAGTGCGTCTTCATCGACAACAAATGGTATGGTGTATAACTTAACTTCTTTTTCTTCTTCGAATTCTCCATCTCGAAGTGGTAGAATGATATCATCACCTTTTGTTGTTGCGGCCAGGGGGATAGGAAAAACACAGTTTGACTATAGTTTGAGTTCCTAAAAAATTACTTCGATAGTCAAGGTCTTTTGGTTATTTGACTGTACCATCGGCCTATCACAATCTTGTGGTGTCCAAGTTTAGTTGAATATGTGCTAACAGGGGAAGTGCTCGATGAACCTTTTTTGCTACTCTCTAATGGTGTGAAGCATTCTTGAGGGTTTTTACCCATACCCTAAACACACAGTTGACAGAGAGGCTTTCATTCGATCCTTTCCAACTGTGGGCGAAACACTAAAATTTGAGCATGGTGGGTTCAATTTTCTTTGTGAATGTTGTCTCGCCGACATGACAGACTTGGATCATGGCCAACCATATAAGAAAAGAAGGAAAGTGAATGGTTTTTCCTAAGTTTTGACACTTTTGATAGTTTGTTTGATTATGTTGGCCATGTGCTTTGACCAGTTGAATATTTTTCCACGTTGGACTATTTCACCAATGGCCTCTAAGATGTTTAGCTTGACATCTGACAGTCGACCGATCGACGCCAAACAAAGTACCACTATGATACAAGCCCACTTGAGATGTTGCTCCTTGACTTGATTGATCAACAATCCCTTTCCATTCTTAGCATTGTTCGACCCTGTAAATTTATGGATCCATTTAGTCACAGTTGTTGTCTTTGGAACACTTTCTCCTTTATGTGGTAGCCTTGTTATTATGTAGATCATGTCAGATGTAACTTGCAACGATTGATCTAACCATAGCGTGCCTTTGTCGTATCGACTGATTATAAACTTGAAGGCTTCGTCCTTCCACCCCTGGAAGTTGGCTACCTAGGGGATGCCCATGTAATCCCTTATTTGTGCTTTTTCCAAGAACATGGTTTCTTTTTTCCACTTGTCTGCAACTTTGCCCCAACTGATAAAATTGGCCCAAAACTTGTCCCAAAACAACTCATCCATCTTTTCCTATTGAATGTTGTTCATGCAAATGTCGAGTTTAGTTGTTGTCATTTTATCAAATTTTCTTTTGGTTCATGGCTCAACCAAGACCTCACTTGTTGGGATTTGAACTCACATTTTTGGTGGCATTGTTTCATTGGTTATTGTGTCATCAACTTGCTCAAACTGAACATACTCACTGCTAGAGGTTTCTCAATCTTCTATATCATGTTGGTCAATTTTCTCACAGACAATCCAGGTATTGTGCGTTGATCTGCTTTATGCTCTCTATTTATAACAATTTTCGAGCTAAGTGCATTCAAATCGAGCATGAAAGTGTATTGTCAACGTCCTTATTTATTAAATGCATTCATTAAATTTCTTGTGTGTGAGTGCTTTTCACGACCGATGGTATTATTGAACTATTTATCATTATTATTTACTTATTCATACTAGTAATATTATTACGATACATTATATATATTTTTTCTCTTTGGAACTAGACTGCCACAAGTGGTTTTCAATCTAGTTCCTCTCCATTGGCGCCCCTGAGGGGGGTTTTCACTACCCTTTTATTTTCTCAACTGTGGCATTTCTTGAGTCGACCACTAGTGACAAATTTGTTGAGCAGGTACCCTTGTAATGTTCTTAATTGAACCACTCCAGTCGGTTGGATATCTTCATCTATAAATGGACCTAGCCATGTAGTTTCCATCTTTCTCAGTTTGCCTTTGATTTTATTGTCATACAATAATAACAAATCTCCATTTTTTATATATTTTCTTTTGATATGTCTATCGTGACAAGCTTTTTGTTGTTGTTTATGAAGTTCTTGGTGGTGAAGTGCAACAAGTCGTTCTTCTTCAGGTTTGTTAAGTTAGTGGAGTATTTCTTCCTTTGCCATAGTGAGGTCATATTTAAGTACATAAGACACCCTTTTAACATTCATCTAGAAGTGTAGGTGTACTAAAACTTATTTCCCAAGGAATAACTTGAAAGGTGTCTGGTAGTCGATCTCTTGTGTGCAGTTCGATATGATGATAACAAAACTTGTACCTTGTCATCCCAATTGATTCCACAGATTTTTCGCATGGACTTATGAGGACCTGAAAACATATGAAACTCACATCATTCAACATTTTATTCCCATAAAATAAGTTGTCAGACCTTTTCATTAGAAACTCAGGAAAATACATCCCACTCTTGAGCCGTTGATCCAAAAGGAGCTAAAACAACTGCTAGATGCTCAGATTATTTTTAAAGTTCGACATTCTAACTAGGTTTCAAATATGGTGCCAATGAGAAAGAAGTCTAGGAAATTAATCAGACTATGCATAGAATTTAGAAATCTAAATTGAGCCTCTGACAAAGACATCTATCCTGTTTCCCCTATGGAAAAAATACTCTAGCTTGTCTTTGGTTCGCAGATGTTTTCTATATTAGATGGGTTCTATGGATACAATCAAGTTCTTGTAGTAGAACCTGACCGATTAAAGACCACTTTCAGAACTAAGTGGGGAACGTTCGCATATCGGAGGATGCCCTTTGACTTGATCAACGTAGGTGAAACTTTCCAAAGGGAAATGGACATATCATTCAAAGGTATGATCAGTGAAAGTGTGGTGATATACCTCGAAGATGTCACGGTGTATTCCAAGAGAAGAAGTAATCATGCATGTCATCTTAAACATATTTTCGAAAGATGCAAGAAACATGGCATCTCTATGAATCCGAAGAAAAGCGTATTTGTTGTTTTAGAAGGAAAATTGTTGGGGCATATCATTTCTAAAGATGGGATCTCTATCGATCCCAAACGTACTAAAGCTATCATGCATATCCCATAGAAAGAAATCGATGCAATTGTTTTTTGGAATGATCAATTTCGTGTGGAGATTCATGTTTGATTTTGCTGAAATAGTAAAACCTCTTCAATAGATGATCAAGAAAGACACACAATTGAAGTGGACGTCTATTGAGAAGGAAGCTTTCAAAAAATTTAAAGCTACCATAGCGGTGGTCCCTGCACTACAAAGTCCCGACTTCTCCAAAGATTTCTTGTTATATACATTTTCCTCTGATCATTCTCTTGTAGTGGTGCTCACCCAGAAAGATTAGCAAGGGAATGTGTTATAACGTCAATTGCCACCTTTGAATCATTGGCAAAATTATTGGTCTGATCCCTATCCTATTTACACACTATTATTCCCCATAACTCCTTGAGACGATCCAAAAAACAGTTTCTTGGAAGATGTATGCATCCTCACAGTTATGGAACTCACGTACACATGGGCCACTCAAGGGACAATCACGTACATGTCAGAAAATACTTAAAAAAACATAAGTATGCTTAATTAATGGTGAGTTACGGGTTTGGTTAGTTTCCTAACTCCCTTTACCCATACTCAATCGTCTCTAACCAACTTGAGACCGCATAAAAATAGCATTTGTGTAAGGAGAAAGGTAATGATTAGTATTGTTTCTTTGCACACATTAAGAAAACCTCTATTTGGCTAACCCCGCCAAGTCTATAAACCCGTATACATCCCTGTTGTTACTGGTTTGACCTGGAAACTCTTGTTTCCAGCCCTCTTTTTTTATCACCAAATTATGTTGCGAAGAGTTTCCCCTTATATCCTCTCTGGGCTCGTGGTTCATTTGAAGTCAATACCATCTTGTATGGCATGAGCAAGGGTAGAGGAACCTAGGATCTCTCTCAATAGAGTACTGCAACACAGGTCAAGTATAAATTTGTAACCGCCTTAACTACTTAATAAAATAGAAACTCTTTCCTTCAAAATATGTTGTGTTTGTAATGTTTTGATTGCAATCTTTTCACATATATTTCGTAGAATACTAGTTGTTGAGATTTTACTGATATATTTCGTTAGACTAGCATGTAGTTATTAGTATAACTACCTCTTTGTATAGTCTTGCATCTTTAAGGTTCTAGCAGGTCATAGGGAAGCTATTAGAAAGGAGCAAAAATACTACGACAATCGGGAACAACATCATCCATAGAACTCTGGATTAGTCAATCTATATTTTTTGTCCAATAGTTAGTTATTTCTTTTGAAATCGGTTATTATATATTTGTTGCATGTTCTTGTTGTAAATTTGTTTTTATACGGTCATTGGTACGCTGTAGCACAACCCATTAGTGTAATGGATTTTCTCCGAAAGCATAATGAATGCCCCATAACATTCATGAGCACAAGTTTTCAAGGTGTTGAATTGAACTACCTAGCAATGGAAAAGCATGCATTCGTTGTTCACAAAGCCATCAAACAATTCAAGCCTTACATATTAAAGAATCATACCAAGGTAATCATTCCTCACCTAGTCATAATATTTTTGTTCGTATAAAAGGAGTTGGGAGAAAGATGAGGAAATTGGATGATGACCTTGCAAGAATATGACCTGGAATTTAAGCCCACAACTATCATTAAAGTTCGATGCCTTTGCAAATTAGTGATTGAAGCCATGGATTCAAAAAATCAATCGGAAGACGATTGGAAAGAAGAACCAACATTGTATGCACAACAACCTTCCTATGTACTATCAGTAGAGAATTCATGCTAAAATGACCTCAAGCATTATCTACAGCATCGTACCTCTCCCAGACACCTTAATGCTAAGCATTAAAGAGCGTTGAGATTGAAATATGCACAATATCAATTAGCTCATGGTATCCTTTTCAGAAGAAACTATGACGAAGTTCTCCTCAAATGCATGGAGAAACAAGATGTCGTCAAAGTCCTCAAGGAACTTCATGATATTATTGGACTACGGTGTTCAAAGATGTGCATGCCTATTCCTGAAGTTGTGATATTTGTCAAAAAATTGTCGGAAGAAAGAGTAGGTATGTTGTTCCTCTCCAACATGTAGTAGTCGAAGAACCATTTGAACAGTGGGATTTGGACATCATTAGTGAGATTAATCCTCATTCATCCAGACAACACATGTACATTCTCATAGCCATTGATTATTTCACATAATGGACTAAATCCATACCGTTAACTAAGGTAAATTAAGAAGTCGTGATTAATTTTTTGGAACAACACATCATTACCAGGTTTGGAGTACCTACTACCCTTGTTTTTTACGCTAATTTTTTCTCTTCTTTGAAACTGACAAAGTTTTCTTTAGAAAAATAAATTATTCTAAAATACATAACTAACTATTACCCCCAAGGAAATGGCCTAGCTGAATCCACCAATAAGAACCTAATTTGTATCCTGAAGTGAACTGTAATAGATTAACAGAGAAAATGGCATAACACTCTACCTAACACTCTTTGGGCAGATAGGGCCACCCCAAAAGCATCCGTTGGAACCTCCCCATACTTTCTCATTTACAGGAAGGAAGCCATTCTTCCCCTGAACATCTTCCTACCTTCCCTCCAACTGACACAACAATCACGCGGGAGGGAATGTTCCACCATCTAGAAATGAATAAACACCTTGGTTAAATTGGAAGAAGAATGGGCCAAAGCTAAAATGAAATTTGATGCCCATTAGTAGACCATAAAATGATGGTTTGATAAGAAATCAGCTAGTGAAAAGGACTTTCAGATTGGTGATCTGGTTCTAAAATGGGAAAAGCCACATGAGGACAAAGGGAAACACTCCAAATTTCAACAACTATGGCTGGGTGATTTCATGATTAAGGACAAGATTGTCCTGGGTACGTACAAATTACAAAACCTTGAAGGGGATGTATATATCCTCCCCGTTAACGACCAAGTTCTCAAACACTACTTCAACTAGCCTTTCAAGGTAGCTGTCCTATATATAAATAAAAGGAGTCGATCCTCTCTTCTTTCTGATATTTCTGTCTGCTTTTCCTTTTTAGTTTTGAGTGATTGTTTTCTCTTATGCCTTTTACTTTCATGTTTTTTGATTTTTGGTTCTCTCTCTCTCTCTCTCTCTCTCTCCATTTGCTTACCTAGATTTCCCAGAAAATTTGGTGTCACATTGATCATGAGTGTGGCACATTGGTACCTAGAGCCTTGAAAATTTGCATTTTATTTCTAGACATGAATTTATCTTCTCTCCAAATCATTACTGTGCATTGCTCAAGGTCATATTCCACTGAGGAACATGATTTAGTAATGGATGAGTTATTTCATTCTTAGTTGTGGCAAGAATAAACTAATGGTCACGCCCAAGAGCAAGCTCTTTGTTCCATATGAAATTAGTAAGCTAGTTCCAACAATTGAGAAGCATATGTAGTACCCAAGGCAGATCGTGCATGAAGGTATATCATCTATAATCAAGCTAGAATATCTCACTTACATAGGTGTCATCCGACATGCCTTTAAAGGAAAATATGAATTCCCCCATCCAGGTCTCTCTAGAAATCAAGAACAAATTTTTTTATAAAGGTAAAGGCTTGGAGAAAGGCATTTTAGCTCATGTGAGACATGCAAGTATCTTTGTCGGGGCTATGGACGCTCGCTAGAAGTTGAACAAGGTTTGTGATACCAAGGTGATTCTGTTGGGACTATGGATGCTCGTTGGCAATGAAGCAACACAAGAGAAATGCGAAATCGGCTTGTATTTTGATGCATGATTTCATTGAAGTACCTCATCTGCCTCCCAAAGACGTCTTGGTTTAAAAGAATAATGATTGTCATTAACCAGCTTCAGGCATGGCCATAAACTCTTTCCTACCATGTTGAAATCCATCTCATCACATTGTACACTTTGAATTCAATGGGACTTGCTCAATCATCCTCTGGGCTATGCATAGTTGTTTTGTTGGTCCTCAAACCCTTTCGTCTAGATGTTTAATGTAGAGATTCATGGTTTCACCCAGTGTGTCACCAATTGTTGTGCCGACACCAACAACCTCCATTTTTCTTGTTTTCTTGCTTATAAAGCTAGTTGTTTCCCAAGAAATAGGGACCCTCCTTTTACTGTTAGAGACCCTTTTATCATGCTTAGGAATCTAAGTTGTCTTTCTGGTCCTTTATTGAGTCATTTCCACGTCTTTTACTTAAGTTTTTCAAACTTTCTAGGCTCACCAACATAGGTAGTATTGGTGGAGGAAAAGTTTCCCTCGCCGATATAGCTAGTGTCAACGAGTTTGACTTTTTCTCGTTGATACAACCGGTGTCGACGAGTTCGACTTTTCCTCATGAGACAGCCAAGAGTGATCAACACTTAGAAATTTTTTTATGAGTTCTTTTGTGTATCGATGCCTATCGACTTTCAATCGCCAATACATCGGAGTCAAACCCACCATCATCGTCGATACATGAATGAGGCCAACACTTAGAAAATTTCTTGCGTGAACTTTGTACATATTGACATCAATCATTTATATCCGCCGATACATCGACGTTCGTAAACGTTTTAGCATTGATACGTACAAAGTAGTTCTTACTTACGAGTTTTTCACGTCTCTTTGGTTGTATCAACAATCGACATTTTTTAACAACTGATACTACCAACAACAATCACTCCATTATCGTTGATACATCGAAATCACCCTCACACCCAAAAGGTATTTCATGCCCATTCCATCGCTTTTGGTTCCAAAGGCACAATGAAGGCTATAAATCCCAAGCCAACCAAAACACTTTACACCATTGTTCACTAGAG
>ML802852.1:78719-110314 GCA_009831015.1 Picea engelmannii | reverse complement strand
TAGCTCTGGTTACTGGCTTGCTTGTTCCCACAACGAAGCTTTGCTCATTGACTCTCAGCTCTAAATTTTACATATCCAAACTCTAGAGTCAACATCCATTCCCATCTCCCTCTTTGTCTTGGAGACAATCTATCTTGGCAGTGACGAAGCCAAGTCAAATGTTGGTCTTCTTATTCAATGTAACCCCAACAGGTTGCCATCATGCAACAAAACCTTAAGGGAAGTGTGGTTGCATTCCTCTGCTAGGATTGGTTGCTTTCTGTCATGGAAACAACCTTATGGTGTCTGCACATGCTTGCAAGCACATTATGTAGTTCTCAAGAACTCTTCCAAAGGTCATTGACCTTTGTGCACCAATATTTGGCACATCTTCAAGAATGGATTCTTCTAATGCAAGATCTAAAACAACCATTGGAATGTGGCTACCCTTGTCATCAATCTGTTGTCCATCATGTTGGTGATACAAACCTCATGTGTTGCTATCTCTTCTTGGACAACTTCTTCCTCTTGGATTGGAGATGCAGGCAACTCTTCGTCTTTCACAATCTTCACTCTCCACACTCTTCTCTTGGCTATGCGGTTTCTAGGGTGAAGCTCTATATGAAGTTGCCAACACTTTGCTTCCCAATGTCCACTCAACTTGCAATGGTATCAAATTTCTTGGTGTTGTAGTATGGATTGTTAGAGATAGTCATTTTCTTCCTATTCCTTTGAGTTTGTTGTTGGATAGGAGAAGTCTTTTTGTACTTCTTCTTCTGAAAACAATCAGGCCTATGGAATATGGCTTGCTTCTCCCAGTAGGATGCCTCATGATGGCCTTTCCTTCCACAACATGAGCATGCCTCTACGTACCAATAGTTGGAAATGTTATGGCCTCTCTTCTTGCAACAATGACAAACAAGGAATGTCTTGTTTGAGGGAGACCTCCTGGTCTTCTTCTTTTTCTTCTTACCCTGGCTAATCTTCTTGTTGCTTTCTCTAAGTGCGGGTGTAGGATGATTTTGTAAGCTCTTCTCATCACTACCCTCCTTCAATCCACCATAAGAAGGCTGAGGTGGTAGTGGGATGCCACCTTCACTTACTATTGTTGCTCATTCTTCTGATGAACAAGCCAACTACGACATGTTTTCACCTTCGTGAAATGGTCTTCATGGTCATGGGATTTTCCATATTTCCATCAAAGCCTAGGCCTTCATGTTTCACCCATTGTGTTGCTACAATGGGGCTCAAGATGCCTTGTCTTCTCTTGCCTAACCCTTGTCTATTATATCCCATCTACCTTAGTAGCTCGGAGCCAATGCCTCTGATATGCTTCTCAAACTCACCAAGCTGCTCTTGAGGAATATCTATGGAAGGTGAACTTACCAAAGTGGTCTCAGTCATGGTACTATTCGAGGAAGTGGCAATGGATGGTGTACTTGCTTCTCGGTGCTCTTGGACAGTTGCTTGGAGCCTTCAAAATACCTCTTCCATCTCTACAAACTCTTCTTGTAGTTGATATGTCATCTCCATGAGCAATCCTCTTGCCAACTATCCAAGTTTCTGACCTTCTCACCAAGGTGTACAAGCTGCATTTTGTGCTTTTCCTAATCTATCATGACTGTAGTGAGGGTGTCTTGGTGTTCTTCAAACTTTTTCTTTAGCAATGACAGTAGTTTGGCAGAGGTCTTAAGGTTCCTCTCCATCTCTACCAACCTCTTGTTAAACATTTGAACCTGCTCCTTCAAGTGCCCGTTCTCTTCTCAAAACTGAACATTGTTGGCCCATAGGTCTTCCAATATGTCTCTACTTGCTTTACCCATGTTGAGATTTGCAATGTTCTGTTCAAATTCCTGGAAGTAGTCACGATTAAGGATGCAACTACTTTGATACCATTTGATCCATAAACGATAGTCCTATGGCTCGTCCGTCTCAACAACACAAAACCTCCGCAAAAAACAAAATTTTTATCTTAGTTCTTGAATGGATAGCTCTTGTATTCTAGGGGATTGTGCAGAGAGGTTACCAATAGTACTTCACGTAATGTATTGTACATGAAACATACAGACACACGCACATAAGAGAGAAGGAAGAGAAAGTAACGAAGAGACCAATAACAAGTATCATTTATGATGCCAAATTACCACCAATACACCACCACTTTCTTACATTCATGATCCCATATTTATACTTTGATTTGGTTATCAAGTAGTTGCAATTGTTTAACTACCTTGGTCGGTTGACCCTAACCAGCGGTCGACTGACTTACAATTTGACTTGTCATTCCCAATCGATTGATACTTGGTCCACTGGTGGGTATAGTCGACAGAGTTGACTAGGCCTACCAACATCTCCCCCACCCTCAAATCCTTCTTCATCTCGAAAGGGGAGATTTGGACTTACAATTACAAAAATATTTACAAAGTTTGAGATCATTCACAAACATTGTGTTGGTTTTTTGTTTTATGTTGGTGGGGTCGTTGATTGTGCTACCTGGGCCGACCTTATATCTATTTCTTTACTTGTTGTAGATTGCTCAACTTTTGGATCTGGTACCATTGTTTGGATTTTTTGTTGGTCAACCATTGGCTCTGGAACTGTTGGTTGTGCCTTCATCGATTGTTCGACTGAGGCTTCCTCTCTTATTTCTTTTTGCATTTTAGTTTCTCTTTGTTTCTTAGATCAATTTGGGCCATGTGTGACAGAGTCTAGTGTCAGCATCCTTGGTTCAACATGTAGAGGCTATGATGTAAATGCACTTGGGCAAAGAAATTCAAATTGTGGTTTCAATGGAGAAGTTATTGATTGCTGCTTATGAGGTGTTGTTTTACTTTTTAGTGGTGTTAGGGAGATTGTAGGTATATGTGGTGCAAGCTATTGTATTCGTTGTTCAAAGGTCTGTCATTCTTCTATTTTGTTTTGGGATTGTACTTGTAATGACTTCATTTGTGATAAATATTGTAGCTTTGTCATGATAGGACTATCCTGAACTGTTGCCAAGTCAGGATTCCACTGTTATTTGACATAATGGGCTTGTTGAATTATCTGGATCATGTGGTCAATAACATCGTTTGCTTCTAATTAAACATGTTTTCCTTCTAAAAACCATTGTCATTCTTGTTCTAGCAACTCTGTCTCTACTTGTTTCTCCTAGTCGATTTATTTTTTTAATGCCTCTGAGGCTCAAGGGTCAGTCGTTGAATCCTTTTTATTTTTTAGCTCTTTCAAAAGTACCCACTGAACTTTTAGTCAACTGCATGTGGTTACAAAATAAGTGAGCCAATTACTCAATGTAATATTCATTATGGATGATTTATAATTGACGACATAGAGATGTTGCCTACTTTCTTTGAACTTAGCATATTCTATTGTAGTATAGTTAATGTCTGATCAAATTTTAACTGCTTGTTTTCATCCTTTCGTCGAGCGTTCATGTAAACCAGTTGGTGTACTAATTGCTTGATAGAATTTAGTGGATCCTTTGGTTCTTCTGGTGGGCCAACCTGCAAATTCACTTGAGATATTATCAAACATTCTTCCCAAGTAGTTTTTTCTTTGTCTTTCCTTGTTGTGAGTTTTTCTGAGTTTCATATAGTCCTTTAATATTGCCATGGATTCTTTGTTGACTTCATGGAATATATCGAAGATTTGGGTATTGGATGCACTGGTTGGGTCGAAAATTACTTTGAGATTTGTTCTTGATTATCCCTCTATTATAAATGTTGTAAATATTTTAGGTTTATTTACCTTTGATTGTTAAGCCTTAGTATGTATTTTTCTTTTCTTTGACCTATCTGTTGTCGACTTCAGCGTTTTTGGGGTCAGTTACTGAGGTGGTCTTGAGCCGACTGGAGTTTATTCTACTAGCTACTCGACTGGTGGATTAGTGGAACCTTATGGAGTGTTATTAGTGGGTGTTGTTGGTGTTGTGGATGGATCCTTTGCTTGCTCTTGCTGCTTCTTGTTGAGTTGAATTTACAGTCGACAGGTACATCGGACCTGGCTCCTTTACTTGTTTCACATGTTGTTGCTCCACTGAGTGCTTGGTAGTTTCCTCTTCTCTTACCTTGTCAGTTGGTTGATCCATTAATGGTTGTTCTTCCTTGCACTGGTCTTGTTCTTGTTCAAATTCATGGGGTTGCATTTTCATGTTCTGAGTCATGTCCCGACGACTGGTGTTGGTCATTTTCTTGGCTTGACTCTTGGCTTGAATTTGGCTATTGTTGTTCATCCCTTGCGACTGATTGTTGTTGTTTCTTCCTTTGATATGACTTTGGTTGCTCATTCTTTAGGCCTGAGTGTTGTTACTCGTTTCTTGAACTTGATTGAGTCTATGAGGTTGACTGTGAAGGGATTTCTTTGGCCACCTGGGTCAATAGAGCCGATGGTGATTCTTTGGTTAAGTCGATTAGTGGTTGAGTTTATTTAATCTTGATTCTAGTTGACATTGACCTTTTTGTTTTGCTTGACCTGACCTACTTAGATTTGCTTGTTCCTGGTCAAGTCCTAGTCATGCTCGACTCTTGTTGTCGATCTTCTTGTTGTTGATGTTTTTACATCTACCTTTCGACTATGATTTGGTGTTTCACTGCTTCGACAAACATTTCACTTGCTTCCCTAATTTCTTCCATATAGGTGGGTTCGACACTCGACTAAAGAATTTGTTTCTTCTTGTGTGTTTGTTGCCTTGTTGATTTTCCTTTTTGTTACATTATTGCAAACCCTTGATGAGCCACCTTGTCTAGTTTCTTCATTTTGGGGTATTCAGAGTTGATATTAGTGATACCTTGTAATATTTCTCTCCATTTGAGTTTTGGAACTGCCTTGGTGTCCTCAATTGGTTCCTTGTCATGTTCTAGTTGCTTCCTTTCCGTTGACTTTTTCTTTGGTAATATAACTAGTGCGTCTTCATCGACAACAAATGGTATGGTGTATAACTTAACTTCTTTTTCTTCTTCGAATTCTCCATCTCGAAGTGGTAGAATGATATCATCACCTTTTGTTGTTGCGGCCAGGGGGATAGGAAAAACACAGTTTGACTATAGTTTGAGTTCCTAAAAAATTACTTCGATAGTCAAGGTCTTTTGGTTATTTGACTGTACCATCGGCCTATCACAATCTTGTGGTGTCCAAGTTTAGTTGAATATGTGCTAACAGGGGAAGTGCTCGATGAACCTTTTTTGCTACTCTCTAATGGTGTGAAGCATTCTTGAGGGTTTTTACCCATACCCTAAACACACAGTTGACAGAGAGGCTTTCATTCGATCCTTTCCAACTGTGGGCGAAACACTAAAATTTGAGCATGGTGGGTTCAATTTTCTTTGTGAATGTTGTCTCGCCGACATGACAGACTTGGATCATGGCCAACCATATAAGAAAAGAAGGAAAGTGAATGGTTTTTCCTAAGTTTTGACACTTTTGATAGTTTGTTTGATTATGTTGGCCATGTGCTTTGACCAGTTGAATATTTTTCCACGTTGGACTATTTCACCAATGGCCTCTAAGATGTTTAGCTTGACATCTGACAGTCGACCGATCGACGCCAAACAAAGTACCACTATGATACAAGCCCACTTGAGATGTTGCTCCTTGACTTGATTGATCAACAATCCCTTTCCATTCTTAGCATTGTTCGACCCTGTAAATTTATGGATCCATTTAGTCACAGTTGTTGTCTTTGGAACACTTTCTCCTTTATGTGGTAGCCTTGTTATTATGTAGATCATGTCAGATGTAACTTGCAACGATTGATCTAACCATAGCGTGCCTTTGTCGTATCGACTGATTATAAACTTGAAGGCTTCGTCCTTCCACCCCTGGAAGTTGGCTACCTAGGGGATGCCCATGTAATCCCTTATTTGTGCTTTTTCCAAGAACATGGTTTCTTTTTTCCACTTGTCTGCAACTTTGCCCCAACTGATAAAATTGGCCCAAAACTTGTCCCAAAACAACTCATCCATCTTTTCCTATTGAATGTTGTTCATGCAAATGTCGAGTTTAGTTGTTGTCATTTTATCAAATTTTCTTTTGGTTCATGGCTCAACCAAGACCTCACTTGTTGGGATTTGAACTCACATTTTTGGTGGCATTGTTTCATTGGTTATTGTGTCATCAACTTGCTCAAACTGAACATACTCACTGCTAGAGGTTTCTCAATCTTCTATATCATGTTGGTCAATTTTCTCACAGACAATCCAGGTATTGTGCGTTGATCTGCTTTATGCTCTCTATTTATAACAATTTTCGAGCTAAGTGCATTCAAATCGAGCATGAAAGTGTATTGTCAACGTCCTTATTTATTAAATGCATTCATTAAATTTCTTGTGTGTGAGTGCTTTTCACGACCGATGGTATTATTGAACTATTTATCATTATTATTTACTTATTCATACTAGTAATATTATTACGATACATTATATATATTTTTTCTCTTTGGAACTAGACTGCCACAAGTGGTTTTCAATCTAGTTCCTCTCCATTGGCGCCCCTGAGGGGGGTTTTCACTACCCTTTTATTTTCTCAACTGTGGCATTTCTTGAGTCGACCACTAGTGACAAATTTGTTGAGCAGGTACCCTTGTAATGTTCTTAATTGAACCACTCCAGTCGGTTGGATATCTTCATCTATAAATGGACCTAGCCATGTAGTTTCCATCTTTCTCAGTTTGCCTTTGATTTTATTGTCATACAATAATAACAAATCTCCATTTTTTATATATTTTCTTTTGATATGTCTATCGTGACAAGCTTTTTGTTGTTGTTTATGAAGTTCTTGGTGGTGAAGTGCAACAAGTCGTTCTTCTTCAGGTTTGTTAAGTTAGTGGAGTATTTCTTCCTTTGCCATAGTGAGGTCATATTTAAGTACATAAGACACCCTTTTAACATTCATCTAGAAGTGTAGGTGTACTAAAACTTATTTCCCAAGGAATAACTTGAAAGGTGTCTGGTAGTCGATCTCTTGTGTGCAGTTCGATATGATGATAACAAAACTTGTACCTTGTCATCCCAATTGATTCCACAGATTTTTCGCATGGACTTATGAGGACCTGAAAACATATGAAACTCACATCATTCAACATTTTATTCCCATAAAATAAGTTGTCAGACCTTTTCATTAGAAACTCAGGAAAATACATCCCACTCTTGAGCCGTTGATCCAAAAGGAGCTAAAACAACTGCTAGATGCTCAGATTATTTTTAAAGTTCGACATTCTAACTAGGTTTCAAATATGGTGCCAATGAGAAAGAAGTCTAGGAAATTAATCAGACTATGCATAGAATTTAGAAATCTAAATTGAGCCTCTGACAAAGACATCTATCCTGTTTCCCCTATGGAAAAAATACTCTAGCTTGTCTTTGGTTCGCAGATGTTTTCTATATTAGATGGGTTCTATGGATACAATCAAGTTCTTGTAGTAGAACCTGACCGATTAAAGACCACTTTCAGAACTAAGTGGGGAACGTTCGCATATCGGAGGATGCCCTTTGACTTGATCAACGTAGGTGAAACTTTCCAAAGGGAAATGGACATATCATTCAAAGGTATGATCAGTGAAAGTGTGGTGATATACCTCGAAGATGTCACGGTGTATTCCAAGAGAAGAAGTAATCATGCATGTCATCTTAAACATATTTTCGAAAGATGCAAGAAACATGGCATCTCTATGAATCCGAAGAAAAGCGTATTTGTTGTTTTAGAAGGAAAATTGTTGGGGCATATCATTTCTAAAGATGGGATCTCTATCGATCCCAAACGTACTAAAGCTATCATGCATATCCCATAGAAAGAAATCGATGCAATTGTTTTTTGGAATGATCAATTTCGTGTGGAGATTCATGTTTGATTTTGCTGAAATAGTAAAACCTCTTCAATAGATGATCAAGAAAGACACACAATTGAAGTGGACGTCTATTGAGAAGGAAGCTTTCAAAAAATTTAAAGCTACCATAGCGGTGGTCCCTGCACTACAAAGTCCCGACTTCTCCAAAGATTTCTTGTTATATACATTTTCCTCTGATCATTCTCTTGTAGTGGTGCTCACCCAGAAAGATTAGCAAGGGAATGTGTTATAACGTCAATTGCCACCTTTGAATCATTGGCAAAATTATTGGTCTGATCCCTATCCTATTTACACACTATTATTCCCCATAACTCCTTGAGACGATCCAAAAAACAGTTTCTTGGAAGATGTATGCATCCTCACAGTTATGGAACTCACGTACACATGGGCCACTCAAGGGACAATCACGTACATGTCAGAAAATACTTAAAAAAACATAAGTATGCTTAATTAATGGTGAGTTACGGGTTTGGTTAGTTTCCTAACTCCCTTTACCCATACTCAATCGTCTCTAACCAACTTGAGACCGCATAAAAATAGCATTTGTGTAAGGAGAAAGGTAATGATTAGTATTGTTTCTTTGCACACATTAAGAAAACCTCTATTTGGCTAACCCCGCCAAGTCTATAAACCCGTATACATCCCTGTTGTTACTGGTTTGACCTGGAAACTCTTGTTTCCAGCCCTCTTTTTTTATCACCAAATTATGTTGCGAAGAGTTTCCCCTTATATCCTCTCTGGGCTCGTGGTTCATTTGAAGTCAATACCATCTTGTATGGCATGAGCAAGGGTAGAGGAACCTAGGATCTCTCTCAATAGAGTACTGCAACACAGGTCAAGTATAAATTTGTAACCGCCTTAACTACTTAATAAAATAGAAACTCTTTCCTTCAAAATATGTTGTGTTTGTAATGTTTTGATTGCAATCTTTTCACATATATTTCGTAGAATACTAGTTGTTGAGATTTTACTGATATATTTCGTTAGACTAGCATGTAGTTATTAGTATAACTACCTCTTTGTATAGTCTTGCATCTTTAAGGTTCTAGCAGGTCATAGGGAAGCTATTAGAAAGGAGCAAAAATACTACGACAATCGGGAACAACATCATCCATAGAACTCTGGATTAGTCAATCTATATTTTTTGTCCAATAGTTAGTTATTTCTTTTGAAATCGGTTATTATATATTTGTTGCATGTTCTTGTTGTAAATTTGTTTTTATACGGTCATTGGTACGCTGTAGCACAACCCATTAGTGTAATGGATTTTCTCCGAAAGCATAATGAATGCCCCATAACATTCATGAGCACAAGTTTTCAAGGTGTTGAATTGAACTACCTAGCAATGGAAAAGCATGCATTCGTTGTTCACAAAGCCATCAAACAATTCAAGCCTTACATATTAAAGAATCATACCAAGGTAATCATTCCTCACCTAGTCATAATATTTTTGTTCGTATAAAAGGAGTTGGGAGAAAGATGAGGAAATTGGATGATGACCTTGCAAGAATATGACCTGGAATTTAAGCCCACAACTATCATTAAAGTTCGATGCCTTTGCAAATTAGTGATTGAAGCCATGGATTCAAAAAATCAATCGGAAGACGATTGGAAAGAAGAACCAACATTGTATGCACAACAACCTTCCTATGTACTATCAGTAGAGAATTCATGCTAAAATGACCTCAAGCATTATCTACAGCATCGTACCTCTCCCAGACACCTTAATGCTAAGCATTAAAGAGCGTTGAGATTGAAATATGCACAATATCAATTAGCTCATGGTATCCTTTTCAGAAGAAACTATGACGAAGTTCTCCTCAAATGCATGGAGAAACAAGATGTCGTCAAAGTCCTCAAGGAACTTCATGATATTATTGGACTACGGTGTTCAAAGATGTGCATGCCTATTCCTGAAGTTGTGATATTTGTCAAAAAATTGTCGGAAGAAAGAGTAGGTATGTTGTTCCTCTCCAACATGTAGTAGTCGAAGAACCATTTGAACAGTGGGATTTGGACATCATTAGTGAGATTAATCCTCATTCATCCAGACAACACATGTACATTCTCATAGCCATTGATTATTTCACATAATGGACTAAATCCATACCGTTAACTAAGGTAAATTAAGAAGTCGTGATTAATTTTTTGGAACAACACATCATTACCAGGTTTGGAGTACCTACTACCCTTGTTTTTTACGCTAATTTTTTCTCTTCTTTGAAACTGACAAAGTTTTCTTTAGAAAAATAAATTATTCTAAAATACATAACTAACTATTACCCCCAAGGAAATGGCCTAGCTGAATCCACCAATAAGAACCTAATTTGTATCCTGAAGTGAACTGTAATAGATTAACAGAGAAAATGGCATAACACTCTACCTAACACTCTTTGGGCAGATAGGGCCACCCCAAAAGCATCCGTTGGAACCTCCCCATACTTTCTCATTTACAGGAAGGAAGCCATTCTTCCCCTGAACATCTTCCTACCTTCCCTCCAACTGACACAACAATCACGCGGGAGGGAATGTTCCACCATCTAGAAATGAATAAACACCTTGGTTAAATTGGAAGAAGAATGGGCCAAAGCTAAAATGAAATTTGATGCCCATTAGTAGACCATAAAATGATGGTTTGATAAGAAATCAGCTAGTGAAAAGGACTTTCAGATTGGTGATCTGGTTCTAAAATGGGAAAAGCCACATGAGGACAAAGGGAAACACTCCAAATTTCAACAACTATGGCTGGGTGATTTCATGATTAAGGACAAGATTGTCCTGGGTACGTACAAATTACAAAACCTTGAAGGGGATGTATATATCCTCCCCGTTAACGACCAAGTTCTCAAACACTACTTCAACTAGCCTTTCAAGGTAGCTGTCCTATATATAAATAAAAGGAGTCGATCCTCTCTTCTTTCTGATATTTCTGTCTGCTTTTCCTTTTTAGTTTTGAGTGATTGTTTTCTCTTATGCCTTTTACTTTCATGTTTTTTGATTTTTGGTTCTCTCTCTCTCTCTCTCTCTCTCTCCATTTGCTTACCTAGATTTCCCAGAAAATTTGGTGTCACATTGATCATGAGTGTGGCACATTGGTACCTAGAGCCTTGAAAATTTGCATTTTATTTCTAGACATGAATTTATCTTCTCTCCAAATCATTACTGTGCATTGCTCAAGGTCATATTCCACTGAGGAACATGATTTAGTAATGGATGAGTTATTTCATTCTTAGTTGTGGCAAGAATAAACTAATGGTCACGCCCAAGAGCAAGCTCTTTGTTCCATATGAAATTAGTAAGCTAGTTCCAACAATTGAGAAGCATATGTAGTACCCAAGGCAGATCGTGCATGAAGGTATATCATCTATAATCAAGCTAGAATATCTCACTTACATAGGTGTCATCCGACATGCCTTTAAAGGAAAATATGAATTCCCCCATCCAGGTCTCTCTAGAAATCAAGAACAAATTTTTTTATAAAGGTAAAGGCTTGGAGAAAGGCATTTTAGCTCATGTGAGACATGCAAGTATCTTTGTCGGGGCTATGGACGCTCGCTAGAAGTTGAACAAGGTTTGTGATACCAAGGTGATTCTGTTGGGACTATGGATGCTCGTTGGCAATGAAGCAACACAAGAGAAATGCGAAATCGGCTTGTATTTTGATGCATGATTTCATTGAAGTACCTCATCTGCCTCCCAAAGACGTCTTGGTTTAAAAGAATAATGATTGTCATTAACCAGCTTCAGGCATGGCCATAAACTCTTTCCTACCATGTTGAAATCCATCTCATCACATTGTACACTTTGAATTCAATGGGACTTGCTCAATCATCCTCTGGGCTATGCATAGTTGTTTTGTTGGTCCTCAAACCCTTTCGTCTAGATGTTTAATGTAGAGATTCATGGTTTCACCCAGTGTGTCACCAATTGTTGTGCCGACACCAACAACCTCCATTTTTCTTGTTTTCTTGCTTATAAAGCTAGTTGTTTCCCAAGAAATAGGGACCCTCCTTTTACTGTTAGAGACCCTTTTATCATGCTTAGGAATCTAAGTTGTCTTTCTGGTCCTTTATTGAGTCATTTCCACGTCTTTTACTTAAGTTTTTCAAACTTTCTAGGCTCACCAACATAGGTAGTATTGGTGGAGGAAAAGTTTCCCTCGCCGATATAGCTAGTGTCAACGAGTTTGACTTTTTCTCGTTGATACAACCGGTGTCGACGAGTTCGACTTTTCCTCATGAGACAGCCAAGAGTGATCAACACTTAGAAATTTTTTTATGAGTTCTTTTGTGTATCGATGCCTATCGACTTTCAATCGCCAATACATCGGAGTCAAACCCACCATCATCGTCGATACATGAATGAGGCCAACACTTAGAAAATTTCTTGCGTGAACTTTGTACATATTGACATCAATCATTTATATCCGCCGATACATCGACGTTCGTAAACGTTTTAGCATTGATACGTACAAAGTAGTTCTTACTTACGAGTTTTTCACGTCTCTTTGGTTGTATCAACAATCGACATTTTTTAACAACTGATACTACCAACAACAATCACTCCATTATCGTTGATACATCGAAATCACCCTCACACCCAAAAGGTATTTCATGCCCATTCCATCGCTTTTGGTTCCAAAGGCACAATGAAGGCTATAAATCCCAAGCCAACCAAAACACTTTACACCATTGTTCACTAGAGCATACAGAGTGTAAGTAAACTTGACCATAAAGCCTCTAGTAGAGCACCTGACCCCTCTTTTGTACGTGTCGTCATCTCACTTGCAGGTAAGTGACCTACCCTCATACGTGTTGATTCCTTACTATTTTAGGGTTTCATTTTGTTTGCATTTTTTACATATATACAGGCATGGGGTTTATCCCTAAACCTGTCACATCTCTTTCCTTTTCTCGGCCAACTCCATGCCCAAACCCTTCTCCAACCCTCGCTATGCCTCTTTCATTCATTGGTATTCCCTAACCCTTGGCCTTGGTAGTTTAGTTATCTTTAGAAGCTGATATTCCCTACCCTATACCATACTCATCTTCCTCGTCATACCCTAGCCAGCTATTGTGACATTTTCCTAAAGTATATTCCAAGCAGCTCAATGGCCCTAATCTTCAGTGCCAATCCTTAAGCAGAGTAAAGGCTTAACTTAGCCTTAGCCTTAGACCGAGCCTTGCGTTTCAACGATGATCAAAAGATAGTCGCCAATACGAACCGTACATTTCAACAATGATCAAAAGATCAACGTCGAAATGTTCCTTTCCACACTGACACCATTCACTTGTTCAAGGCCGATATGGCCTAGCTCGCCTTCATCGACATTCATTTTGGGATTGGCAGCAATATAAGAAGAAGAAAAAGTAATTTTAACGTCCACGAGGCTAACAATAGCCTATGGGATAGACCGCCTCACACACTGATTTCAACAATTCAACCCTTTTCCTGTTCAACTTGATGATGAGCTCCCCTAATTTCTCCACTGTCCCCTCACTGAATAAGTCATTCAAAGAGCTAGCTGTCAAGATATTTATATAGTTGTCCCTGATGTCTTTGAAAGCTTCACACTCTAAAATGAAATGCTCTTTTGTTTCCACTTTTCCGAAGGTGCAAAACACACACACCCTTTCTTCCCAAGCTTCTTTTGGTCTTTTCCAGTGCCCAGTTTCACAACGGAGTTGACGGGAATTGGTTCTTAATTGGGAAATAAGCATTTTGGCTCTCGAAGATATATTGGCCCCGATGTATGCTTTTTGATGATGATTGTATGTGGGGTTAAAATCTTCAATATAGTACTCTTTCTTTCTCCCGAGCCCTTTATCCCAAGTTCGCTTGTGGAACCTATCAATAACAAAAGCCTTTATCTCTTTACTGTTCGTAGGGCACTTGTTCAAGTGGATATACCATTTACTAAGCCATTTAATATTTTGTCTCATCCATGTCTTCTTCCTTTTGCACAATATGTCATTGAAGACGACCTTAGGCCACTGACTGTCTTCCATTTGCTCAATTTTTTTTAGATATCTTATGAGACGCACCATATCAATTGCTTCAATAGGAGTAGCCCCCATTTCACTCAGCATGATATCATAAGGGACTGCACTTTTAATTTTAAACTTGATTGTGATCAAACATTTTTGAATCTTCTCAATTTGTTTCCACTGTAAGTCAGATGTGCTGCTAGCCCACACTTCACAACCATATATAACCACCAGGATCACTAAAAGCCCAAAGAGAGTTTGCATAGTCTTCTAATCCCATAGCTCTGCTTCTCTGCATCTATTTTGAAAAGCATAGAAAGATTTCCAACCTCCCAAAGTTCTTTTCTTTCTGCAGCCTTCCCAACTTAGATTTTTGTTGAAGTCAATTCTGAGGTATTTGTAATCTGCCACTTCTTCAAGGGTGTTGCCTTCAAAGTAGAACTTATGTTGCTTATGTTTTCTTTTGCTAGAAAAAATTACCACTTTCTTCTTGCTAGTATTGACTTGCATTCCCATTGTACTACAAAATCCCTTAAGGGAAATTAAGTGTTCTTGCAACCCAAGAGCGGATTTAGCAATAAGAATAAGGTCATCTGCATACAAAAGAATCCTTATCACAAAATCACCCAAAAGAGCACCATCACCCTCCTGTGAGTTTAACCACTCTTTAAGTTTGTCAATATATAAGCCAAAGAGAGTATGGGACAACGGACACCCTTGCTTGACCCAAATATCACTCCTAAAACTTTCGGAGATACCAGTTGACATTTTGATTTTGACTTTAACCTCCTCATATAGCCTATGGACGGCTTCTCTCAGATGTATAGGAACCCCAAGTTCTTCCATTCTATGCCAAAGCTTATCTCTAGGGACCGTATCAAAAGATTTTTTGAAATCGACAAAGCAACAAAAGGCTTCCTCTTTTTTCTCCCATGCTTTTTCAATGATGTGCCTTAGAGTTATACCATGATCAATCATTGAGTGTTTAGGTTTGAAACCTGCTTTCCCTTTAGCACACTTATCCCCTTCTTCCGCATACTTTTAAATAACTTCGCAAACAAGGGGTTTATCATTATGGTCCTATAGTTGGAGGGATTGTTGACATCCCCACTCTTGAAATGAGTGGGTAGTATCAATGAGTGATATTTTTCTCATCAAAAATATGGATCTCCTTATCAATGAAGATGAGTACTCTAGTGTCGATACATGTGCGTATCAGTGTACAAACTACCAACTCGTCGATTTCTCTAAAAACATTAAAAAATGCCTAAACAAAAAAGCCAGGCTCTTTCTTTGGTAATTCGTTGCCTTGTCAAGCTAGTGAACACCTAATTCATATGTCTAACACTGGATTTTCTTGAGGCTAATTATAAATATGTCCTTTTTTGTATATTTTCCCATGTCTCCTCGCAAACACTCACAAAGCATTGACAAGGCCATTGTCGAAGATATCTCGACAAGTAAGAGTGCACAAGAGGAAGACATCAACACCCCAAGACCTATATACGATGACACCGAAGGTATTATCGACAAATAAACTTCGCTCAAGTGGGGTGAAGTGTATAAAATGTTTAATAATCAAAACTTCCCCTAGATGGTAGAAGATGATCCCAATATTCAAACGTTAAAAAATATAATGAAACCTAAGCTATAGAAAGTCGCAACACACAAAGTAGTGTTTCCTAGTGTAGAGGCTATTTCATGGATTGTAAAGTATGTTGATCTAGAAACTAGATATATTTTAAAATTGAAAGGTCACCCAATTTCCTCCTTCGAGGCTTCGATAATATCCACTAGGAAGACAAAGAGAAATCACTAGACGAGAATCTCATAAAGAAGTTCATGCACAATGCAAGAGAGCTTCTAAAGGCCTGGCACAAACCCGACAAACTATTCAAGTCAAGACCGTCAGGTGAGTACCCCACCAACTTGCTCAAAGTTCCATATCAATACATAGCAGCCATGTTATGCAGATTGTATGGAGAATCTGATGCTCAAGGATTCATAATAACCTGGGTGCCCTTGCTATACTATGTAACGCATGCCAGGTCCACTTTTAACTGGGTTGACATTTTATCATCATCTGTGGAAGAAGCTGTCAGATTGGAAGAGAACATCATGCTAGGGGAATTCCCAAGCTTCCACATGTCCTCATATCTTCTGGACATTGTTTGCATATAACACACATTCCCACAGATGGGTTGGACCTAGCAGCCTAGTGATCCTCCTATCCACATCTACTACAAGATACTGTGGGAGTGTATCGAACCGAGTACCATAAAATATGCAACAACTTCTTGGCCCCTTTATACCAACTTATATTCGACTCGCCTACACCATGCATGATAGAAAAATCACATAAAATACTCTGGAAGATAGGGGACTGGGACCTCTTAGAGTATGGAACATACCTCAGGATATACAGGGCCACCAAAGCCCCCCACTTTCTCGCAAAATTCATTCGAGACAAGTTGGTGCTACAAGAAATCTCCTATGAGATTGTTGTGCATGGAGTTGGTGCAACACTATACAGAGGCAAGAAAGTTATCTGGCCCCCTATTCCACTTTGGTTCAAGTCATATTCATTCGAAGACGCCAAGGAGGTATAGGTTGAAGTAAACATATTGATGTATTTCCACTTTAGAAAGGAAATATTCCAGAGACATGACCCTCTAGACATGGTCAAAGAACATTGCATCAACCACAAATACATGTGGGATTATACAACAGATGGGAAGAAGAAGAAATCCAACACCATGTGAGGACATACCACAATGTTATCTTCAAAAGAAGAGGTAATCCACTAGGTAGAATAATATATGATCAACAATATTGAGAAGCCCAAAGAAAGGCTGCAGAATAGGCACCATCAACAACAACAACAACAAAAATCACATTTGAGATAGACGCAGTAGCTTCAACAATTGGGGAAGAGAAGAAAATGAAAGAAACATACACTGATGCCTCAGAAGAGAACAAGAAAAGAAAGGAAGAGGAGGATGAACGAAAAAGATAAAAGGAGGATGAAGATGTAGCAGTAGCCAAAACTGTTGCAGAATAACAAAGAAACAAGGAGAAGATAAAAAAGGAGGATGAAGCTGAAAGAAAGAAACAAGATGAAGTAGCAGCTAAAGCAACATCAGTGACAACAGTAAAATATGCAACAACAAAAGCGACAATGGAGGAACAAAGGAAGAAATATGAGTAAGAGAGAAATGAGGACACATCTTCCATGGACACAGAGATTATGAGGTCGTCGATGGAAGTCCCACTCACGGGTGGACACTTTCCGCTGGGTGAATTTGGACTGGGATTGTTCACACCTTCCAAGGCTCGCAAGGTTTCCAATCTAAACACTTTCATGTTCGATAAAGTATCTAGAAGTATAGTGCAACAACAAACAAATAATCTCCTAGGGATTGGGAAGGCTCCATTATTAGTGGTTATTGAAACCACCGTGATAGAGAATGTCAAAAGTGATCCACTTTCAATTTCTTTGGTAGGTGTCACCTTCACTTTGGCATTAGAGAAAAATCTTAAAGACTTGGTGCACAAGAACAAAGAAAAGGATGAAATAATAAGGGAGGTAGAGGAAGAAGTCAAGCACAACAAAAGGGACAAGGAGACCATTAGAGGGTTTAGACTGTGCACTTAAATGTTAATACATAACTTCATGAGATGGCGGCAAATATATATGCAAATCTGCAAGTATTCAAACAATTAGCAACACATATTATGGCACAACATATTAGAGTACAAGCCAAAAACACAGAGTTCACTGGCATTTGAGAGGACCTCAATGAGATGCAACATTGGATCGTTGAAAAACCAGATGCCCCATTAGAGCTGCTCCTCATATCTAAATGGGAGAGAAAATTTGCTTATGCTACTCTCGGAAATTTACCACAAGACGAAGAGAAGGTGGAAAATGAATTAAATAATTTGTTGTTGATTTGTGCACAACTTCACAAGGCAATGCACATCTTAGTGCACAAAGGACACTTGCCCCAGATCGAAGAAAGTGAAAAGCCAAAGACCAATGAACAGAGCTTCGAAGAGGTCGAAGAAAACATGAAGCAAATACAAATAGATGAAAGCGTTGCAACCAGGGTGAGAGTGGACCTTATGGATGATCATCTCGTGAAGCCAGACGAAACACAAAACATAATCCAAGCCTTCATGGTCAATTTGACAATAGACATGAACACCCTCTCGCAGAATTTAGCAGCTCACGAGGTTTCCCTAGAGTCACTATTGATCCTCAGATTTGTCTCCATTTCAAGACAACATGAATTCTGTGAAGCCTACATGAAAAACAAGAAAAAATGAGGGGGGGCACAACAACCAACTTGAAATTACTCACAACCGCCTTCTATTTTTTCTTTTTGTCACAAATACACAAATTTGTACTTATTATAATACTTGTCAGAATAGTAGAAAGGGGAAGATGAAAATACATGTAATTGTCTCTTGAAGAATTCAAGAAGCTCCAATAGGTAGATATTGGAAACACTATAAGTAAAGAAAGAGGCCCATTTTGAAAGGGCTCTTCAACCATTGGAATTTCTAGGAACTATTTTCTGAAATAGTATTGAGAATCCCTCATGGCCAATTTTGGTGGAGATAAATGTTGCTTGCTAATAGTGAGTTTGCATTGAACTACTTCAAGTAACTTGTTGAGATGTTTGTAAGTGCTGTAAGATTTTTGTTTTGCTTATAGACTTATCTTATGTGAACAAAAATTTCCTAGAATTTTTTCTTTTCTGTATTATTAATTATCTTGAGATGGTGAGCAGTTTATGTATGTGAATGTGTAGCTTAGACTGTTGATTTTTGTAGCTTCAGGAGGTATTCCCACTAGAGGCCAAGGTGCCAGGCATGTGGGAATTTCTGTTGGCACCAGATTAGCATTTTGTTTCAATGAAATCAGCTTTGGGATGAGGTTAGGGCCTCATGGGCAAGGTGATGGGCTTTGTGGGCTTGTGTGGTGGTGCCAGACCCATAAAGAGGATTAAAAATTTGAATTAATTGTTGAGTTTAAAAGGGGTGCCTAAACTCACTCATAAGACTTGTATATAAAGGAGAGACGTCATTGTGACATTTGATAATTGTTCATAATGGAATTAACATAAGTGAGAGTGCACTTGTGCTAGGAGTTTGTAAATTTCAGCAAGGGAAATTTTGCATATGTGACAAATTTGGCCTAGGGTTTGGAGGTAATTTTCGACTTTTGTCTCAAGCCAAGGAAGGCATCTTTCCCAACCAAGAGAGGCACACGTGTGAAGGAGGAGAGGAGAAACAACACACATGTGAGGAAGAAGGTACATGTCACACATGTAAGTCATTCACACAACCACACATAAATAAAATGCTAGAAATGGCAGATGAACAAAGGTACCCATACTTTTTGCATAATTACAACGCCAATTCCTTTCCTTGAAGCATCATATTCCAGGACAAAGGTCTTTGTGAAATCAGGAAGGGCCAGGACTGGAGTGGTTCACATGGCCATCTTCAAGGTTTGAAAAGCCCGAGTAGCTACTAGAGTCCAAGTGAAAGAATTCTTTTTAAGGAGTGCAGTGAGAGGTGTCGCAATCTTTCCATAATTATTAACAAACTTGCGATAATAACCTGTTAAGCCCATAAATCCACGCAAGATTTTGAGAGTCTTTGGGTGAGGCTAGTCTTGCATAGCTTCAATCTTTTTAGGATCCACCCTAACGCCGACCTTGCCAACAAGATGACCCAAGTACTCGACTTCCGAGGCACCAAAAGCACATTTAGATTGTTTCAGGAAAAGTTGGTGTTGAGAGAGTTGATGGAGAACTTGATCCACATGAGCAAGACGATTTGTCTAGGTTTTGCTATAGATGAGAATATCATCAAAGAAAACTAAGACAAAATGATGGAGAAAAGGACGGAAGACGTGATTCATGAGGCTTTGGAAAGTGGAGGGAGCATTAAACAAGCCAAAGGGCATGACCAAAAAATCATAGTGGCCCTCATGAGTTCTAAAGGCAGTCCTAGGAATGTCTTCCTCTTTCATACGGATCTGGTGGTAGCGAGAACGAAGATCAAGTTTAGTAAAGAATTGGGTGCCACTCAATTCATCTAAGAGGTCATCAATGACATGAATGGGAAATTTGTCTTTAATGGTGAGTTTGTTGAGGGCACGAAATTCAGGACCAAGAACCTTCTTTCTTCAGGACCATGATTACATGAGAAGAGTAGGGGCTCGTACTAGGGAGGATAACACCTGCGTTGAGTAGTTCTTGAACCATTTCCTCAATTTCATTTTTTGGGGAAAAGGGGTGACGATGGGGACGGATATTGGGAGGAAGGCTTCCTGGGACAAGGGGAATGGAATGATCATGAAAACCATGGGAAGGAGCGAGTCCTTGGGGAGTGGAAAAAACCACTTGATGTTTAGAGAGGATGGATTGGAGGTCTTGCGGCACAGAGGGTGTCTCCGTTGCTTGTATGGCATGGAGTTGGGCAATAACGCCATAATGACCTTTTTTGAGCATCTTTTCCATGCAATGGGAACTAATGATCTCAGGGGAACAGACAGTGATGCCTTGGAACTTAGATTGTTGGCCCTCCTGGTCGAATTTCATGGTTAATTCCTTAAAATATATGAGAATGGGACCCAAAGTCCTTAGCCAGTCTGCACCCAACACAATGTCACAATCGCCCATGTTGATAGCAAACATATGAGATTTCAGGTGGTAGTCACCGATTTGGAGACACACATTTTCACAACGCCCTCCACATTTCATGGACCCGCCATTGGCAATCATGATTTGGAAATTATTGATTGCACAGATATAGCAATTTATTTCTTGGGCAATGTGGTGATGAATAAAATTATGGGTGCTTGCACTATCAACAAGAATGATGACCTTCTTATGCTTGATGTAACCAATTATCTTGAGGGTTTGGGGAGCAGAGAATCTAGTGAGATAATTTAGGGAAATGACCTGTTCTATTTCGGGAGGGTCCAAGGGAAGGGGTTATGTCTGTGGGTTCATGTGACATAGACACAAGAGGGGCTTCAACATCCTCTTCCGAAACATCCTCCGAGATCGCCATAAAAAGATTTTGTTCCTTACACTTGTGTCACAAAAAATATTTGTCATCACAATTATAACAAAGGACTTTGAGTTGGAGTTCAGCCATTTTGTCCCTAGCCAATTTTTGGATCTTTAGTGGAGTAGAAGGAGGAGTCGGATTTACTGATTTAGTGCAAGGAATAAAGGAGGTTTTCCAGTTTTGAGAAGAGATAACCTGTTGTTCTTCCTTAGCTCTTTTAGTAGCCTCCACCCAAATATGAGGCCGAGCCATGAGGACATGGGAACGAATCTCATCCTTGAGGCCACTGATAAAACATTCTCGGAAAAAGCATCAGACATGCCCTCTGTACGAAAAGCCAATCCCTCAAAAGAAACTATAAAGTCTTCCACTGTGCCAGATTGTTTCAACTTTGTCAAATGTCGTAAATGGTTGGTGTCAATGTCAAAGCGTTCATAAAGCTCTGCCACAAAGTGTGTCCAAGCAATATACCCTTGGCGGGTAGTTTTTCTCCATTGCCACCATTGCCAACATTCTTGATCTAGATGGAGAACACCACACCGGAGTTTGGACAACTCATTTGTAATGCCGTACAAAGAGAAATAATGTTCCATTTGAGTTATCCAACTAGTGGGATCTGAGCCATCAAATTTGGTCATAGCCACATGTGGAAGGCGTCGGTCATGCTGAAAGTGATGGGGCTGAAAATTATGGGAATGAGAGGATGTTTTATTTTCGATATGCAAAGGTGGGTCAGATAAGGGAGGATCTGTAGGCATATGTAGCTTGGTGCAGATCATCGTAGTGACAAATTCAAGTTGGGTAGTAATGTCTTGTTTGAGTTCCTCGATTGAGGCAACGACGAAGGAATGCATGTTTTTATTGATGGTGGAAATATTGGCACTGAGATGTGTCACTTCTTGTTGGGTCTCTGTGAAATTAGATTGCAAGGTATTGAAGCGAGCTTCCAAGTCTTGGCTACGGGTATGGGCCATGATGACAAGGGAACCGAAAGAGGGTGGGTGGGGTCAAAAAAATTGCTGAAAAATGATAGGTATGAATATGATAAGGGTGAAGAGAGAAATCCAATGGAATAGGTCTCAAATAATGGTGCAACATGATCCATATGTTTTTTTTTACACCTGCAGAGTTATACTCTGATCTGAAGAATACTGCAGTGATGAAATGCCCAAATGATTAATCAGGAAGAAATGTGTAGTGATTTGGAAAATCAAATGCATAAGACACAGTTGCACAACAATAGATCTTGTCTATTTTGTTTTTTGTTTCCATCCCCAAAGTTTAGGTATTCAAAGGTTCTAAAGACAAGGGTTTTCCCTGTGCTATAGCTCTCTGATATATGTGTGGGGTCCAACAATAGTACTCAACCCAATATCTTAGGGCACCAATTAAGGAGGCTAGACCGTGCCCTTATCCCTACTACTCAACTACCCAGGTACTAGAGAGTATCTTCCTGAGTGATGTTCTTGGTGGCACTATAGAAGTCAGGTGACCGATCGATTTATTTAAAGAGGGCTTCAAGAAATCTAGGTCGATCCGTATACATGTGTTGTCTGATGCACTACCACTTGAAGGGGTACCAACAAGGGTTACAAGGGTGGCCAACAGATGTGCACTTAAGTACCACTTGTATTTCCTGCATGTATGAGTCCCCGACCGCAGGTTTATGCCTGTAACAACAGATCTTTGTAGATTAAAGACGCCATAATACGTCTCTACCCTGAAAAAAATTAACCCACAATTTTTTTTGGAGGAAAGTGCTCTGATACCACTTGTAATATTCTAGATATAAAAAGTATGCAGAACAGAGATAAAATGCTAGAAATTGCAGATGAACAACAATATAACTAGAACAACACCATAATAATACCAAAATGATACCAGAATAACACCAGAAAGAGCACTTTGATAACTAAGAGCAATGTTCACTTGCCTCTTCGAGGGGGAAACCTCCAGCAGAGCAGAGCTCTATTACAATAATATCCTAGACAAAAGTTCTCATACCCTCAAATCCTATTTATACTAAATATGTCTATCAAAAGAACCATCTAGAGGAAGATCCTTCTAGAAGAGAAAGCTTCTATTAGGTCTTCTTACATTGGACTTATTCTTCCTTATTTCTAGGCCTTATTAATATTGACCTTTATTACATTGGAATATATTATTCTACCTATGTGAGGGGTTAGTGTTGGCAAATACTTAACAAACAACGAATGACATGAGTACAGGAAGAATGTACAAAGGATTATTGACATGTTTTATAGGCAGCGTTTGCTTGTCATTGATGACAAGTACAGTAGTGATGATGGCTTGAGTACAACAACGATGATCAGTGGTGCAGTGATCATTGATGGCAAGTACAGTAGTGATGATGGCTTGAGTACAACAACGATGATCAACGGTGCAGTGATAATCGGGGAAGAGCAACAACCGTGTTCGTTGGATCCCTTCCTTCCCGATAGAACGAGGGTCGTCAGATCTGAATGTAGACAAGAAGAGCGCTGAAGAGGAGGACAGATCTCAAATGTTAGATCCAAGCGCAGGACCCGACTATCGTTGGATCAAGGAGAACCTGCACGTTCTTTAAAGTGAAAGGAGTAGTGGGACTCAAAAAATCCCGAAAGAAGGAGGACCTTCCATCATCAGGCAGGACACGTGGGGAAAGATCGTCAGTTCGCTGACTGGAGAGTCAAAGGAACGATGTTCTCTAACCTCTCGAAATCGTGATTTAATCTGAGCTGTTAGATTAAGGTTGAATCTGGACCGTTGATTCCAGTCCTTATCGGAGTTTCGTGAATCGCAACATCAAGAGGAAAAGAAACAATGCAACAAGAATTCTGAAATCGCGATTTAATCGCAGCCATTGAATCAAGATTGAATCTCGACCGTTGATCCAAGTCCATTTCGAGGTTTCGAGGATCGAGTGTTGGAGATGTCAAAGAATATTAACATCAAGAATCCCGATATCGCGATATGCGAAATCGCGACGTAATTGCAACCGTCAGATCAAGATGTGATCTGGACCGTTGATACGACTCCATTACAGAGTTTCGTGGATCGGGAATTTGAAGTGACAAAAACACTGAACGTCAAGAGTGTCGAAATCGCGATGTGTGAAATCTCGACTAAATCTGAACCGTCAGATCAAGATGTGATATGGACCGTTGATCCGACTTCTTTACGGAGTTTCGTGGATCGGGATTTGTATGTGACAAGAACATTGAACATCAGGAATGTCGAAATCACGATATGCGAAATCGCGGAATGATCTGAACCGTCAGATCAAGTGTTGATCGGAGGGTTACTGTTCTCTTTCACAGTTAACTCCTCAGTTTCAAATCTATTAGCGAAACAGACTCATGATTGCCGATTTGTTGGCGTTTCAGTTGCTGAGACAATTGTCTTCCTTTTTGCCTAAGGAGATGGGAAGTTGAACCGCCGTGAGGGTGTATAAAAGAAAATGAGACAGACATCGTGAGGTTTGTCATTCTGTATGAGAAATGAATAAAACTGTAAGAAAGGGAAAATAAGATAGCGCAGAGTGAGATGGAGAATATGCACAGTGTGAGATGAAACTCAGGGAAGAGTAACTGATGATGAAGAAAACTTGAAGCTGAGCATAATGACAGAAGAAGTTGATGCAAAGCAAACCTGTTGAACAGACAGAGGAAGAAATGAATTGCAGAACAGTTAGAAGATGACCAGATTTACAGAACAAAGAAAGATTGGTAAGAATTGATTTATTTATGTAGTTGAATGTTTATTTGTTCATTTGTGTTCTAGGGAGGTTGGGAGGTGCTCGGGAGGACTGTTGTCCTCAGAGGTTCAAGTGAGAGCTTGAACACAGGAAGTTGTAGCTTCCATCTAGTTGCAGCCAGAGAAACTAGGGTGGCAGGGTGGTGCAAGGGAGAACAAGTGTTCTTTGTTATACAGGTTGGAGCATGTGTAACTGGAAGTTGGTGCTTCCATCCAGTTGGTGCTGGAACATTAAGGGAGTTGGTGCTTCCTTCTAGTGGGTGCTAGAGAAACCATAGAGTTGGTGCTCTCAAACAAGTTGCAGCTTGTAAAACAGAGGTAGCAGCCTCACATTGAGTTGGTGCTCAATTATAGATGATGTACAAAACTTAAAAGACTGCCTATCATTTCGAAGAAGAAGAGATTTTCTCCCTTTATGGGTTTCCTCGTGAAAATCTGTCTCTGTGTATACCTTATGTGTGACTGATGCTCTTTAATTTTACTGTCCATATGTTGTATATTGTTGATGATCACTTGAAGAAATATTAATAATGTTTTAATAGACTTAAAATTGTTTAAGCTCAATCACAACTGATTCACCCCCCCTCTCAGTTGTTTTAGTAATTTCAATGGTTAGGTCCCTAACATATGACAGGTGCACACGAGTTATTTGACACTTTCATAGATATTCACTCATACTTGTGTGTGAAGCTTGGTATGGGAACTAGACATGAAATACGAGGATCCAATACCGTATCATTAAGATTGGAGTTAGGATAAGTGTCAAGGGTGTCGAATGTGTTATGGGTACCATAACTCAGGAGGAGTGTCCTCTCAGTCTCAGAGATTGATAAGAAGGGGTACCATATATTGTTTCGATATGGATAGGTGTTGTTTGTGCGTAGATAATCTAGCTTCATATCAAGAGTGGTTCTTGGAGTTTGGGAGGGTAACCTTTATAGGCTGAGGGGACAACCTATGCGTGTTGTGGCCAACAGAAGCAAAGATACATATGAGGAGGATTAGGTAGCTCCACTAGTGGTGCGATAGATGGCCCCACTAGTAGCACATGTATAGAGGGAACATGTAGCTCCACCAGTGGTGAGGCAGGTGGCCCCACTAGTAGTGTCGAATCAGAGGAAGATAGAGATCAGAGGGAGTCAACCCTTAGGATCCAGTAGGGAGGAGAAACCTCCCAAAGATATTCAGAGGAGATTAGACTTCAACGAAGGTCAACAGGTTCAAAGGGAGCAGCTAGCTCCAAAAACTGTACAGAGTCAGAGGGAATCAGGTTTCAGAGAAAGCATGTAGACTCAAAGTGAGCCCTATCTTAGAGAGAGTCAGTTGGTTTAGAGGGAGAGCCAATCATTCATAGGGAGTTCCCCTTCAGATTAAGGTGGGAGAGAGACATCTTCCAGGCCTAATAGATCAATGTCATGGGTTGAGGAGGCCAAACAAGAGGTTTAGAGGCAAGAGGCTTATAGGGCATGTGAGACCTCCATGGAGGATCCATTTGTTTTAGAGGGTTTTGCTACATTGACAAAGGAGGAAACCGGTCAAGAGTATTGGAGAGTGGGATTTTCCTTGGTCATAGAGGGAGCAACGAATGCGACTGATTGGACAACAAGATTTTCTTCAGTGATAGAGGGAACAACCGATTAGTAGGAATGGATTGCAGCTGTGTCAGATCCATTACAAGAGACGGATTTACTTCTAGTATGGGAGACAGAGGTGCATCCAGGCGATGGTGTATAGGATACCTCCCTCAGTAAGAGGGAGTGTTGATTTTTGTAGCTTTTGGAGGTATTCCCACTAGAGGCCAAAGTGTCAGGCATGTGGGAATTTCTGTTGGCACCAGATTATCATTTTGTTACAGTGAAACGAGATCCGGGATGAGGCTAGGGCCTCATAGGAAAGGTGACGGGATTTGTGGGCTTTTGTGGGGGTGCCACACCCATAAAGAGGATTAAAATATTCTAATTAATTTTTGAGTTTAGAAGGGGTGCCTAAACTCACTCATAAGACTTGTACATAAAGGAGAGATGCCATTGTCACAATTGATCATTATGCATAACAGAATTAGCATAAGTGAGAGTGCATTTGTGCTAGGAGCTTGGAAATTTTAGCAAGGGAAATTCAACATTTGTGACAAATCTGGCCTAAGGTTTGGAGGTAATTTTCTGTCTCTATCTCAAGCCAAGGAGGGCATCTTTCCTAGCCAAGATATTGTTGGTTGTGGAGCCTGAATATCTTCCTAATTTAGAGGTATTTGTTTTCAACCGTGTTTATACCCCATGAAGACTGTACACCCCTCCACGCAGTGGGGTTGTAGGGGGGCTTGCCCCCCCTCTGGGGTTCAGGGGCAAGCGGGCCCTCGAAATAAAAATTGCCTTCTAAATGTAAATTGTAATTTCATATTAAATCTGGACCGTTCATTATAAGGTCGCAAATCTAACGGTAGAAGTTATGTTAGGGTTTTTTGCCCTAGAAGGCAACCCTCTTTTATGAGGGAATTGTATTGCGACTATGTATCATTGCGAATATTGTATTCTTAGATAGGATATTGTGAGAGAAAGAAGAGGAAGTTACAACGGGTGTGATGTAGGTTGTATCCCTTCATTTGCTGTATAATAATAAAGGAAGGACCTGGAGATTTCTCTAATGGACGTAGTCCACACTGGGTGAACCACACATATATGTGTCTCTATTGTATTATTTATCTTCTATGTTTTATTTCCACATTTGACTTATTTTATTGCTTCGCGATCCTGTCTTTCTAACAACTGGTATCAAAGCGAGGTTAACTCGTAGGAAAAGAGGGTTCATGGTTTGAGTGGGAGCAATGGCAAAAAATGGAAAGTTTAGGGTCGAGAAATTTAACGGAAAAAACTAACAGTTATGGAATATGCAGATGGAAGATTATTTATATAAGAAAGATCTATTCCTACCATTGGGTGGAATAGAAAAGAAGTCGACGGCCACGAATGACAAAGAATGGGAGGTTCTTGACAAAAAGGCACTAGGAATGATACGACTGAGCCTGACAACGTCAATGGTTTTCAATATTTCGAAAGAAAATACAACGAAGGAGTTGATGGACACATTGGATAAACTGTATGAAAAACCCTTGGCATCTAATACGGTATTTCTAATGAAGAGATTATTTAATATGAAGATGTCAGAAGGTGGGTCAGTTGCAGATCATTTAAATGAATTTAATACGGTTACTAATCAACTAAGTTCTGTAAAAGTGGACTTTGATGATGAGGTTAGGGCTCTTCTAATCTTGTGCTCATTGCTAGAAAGTTGGAATAGATTGGTCATGTATATAAGCAACTATGTCTCTGGTTCAAATTCTATTTGATGATGTTGTTGGTGTTATCCTTAGTGAGGAAATGCGATGGAAAAGCAGAGGTGAGACATCAGGTAATGTGTTAAACATGGAGAACAAGGGAAGACAAAATGATAAAGGAAAGGGCTCAGGGAATCGCGAGAATTCTAGGAAGGGCATAACCAAATCCAGACTGGGAAAGATAGAGTGCTGGAATTGTGGGAAGAAAGGACATTCGAAGAAAGACTGTAGAGCTCCAAAGAAACAAAGAGATGGACAACAGAAGAAAAATCAAGAAGCAAATGTAACAGGTGATGTGTTACAAGATGCTTTGATTATTTTTGTAGATAATATTTCTGAGTCTTGGGTAGTAAATTAAGGGGATTCATTTCATGTCACACCCCATAGGAAACATTTTATAGATTATGTTTAAGGTGATTTTGGACACGTTCATTTGGGTGATGATGCACCATGCAAAATTGTTGGAATGGGAAAGGTAAAAATAAAGAAAAGGAATGGAAACCAATGGTTGTTGAAAGTGGTAAGACATGTTCCAGATCTAAGGAAAAATATTATTTCAACACGATAGTTGGAAACTGAAGGTTGTATATCCATATTTACAGATAAGGCATGGAAGGTCACCAAAGGATCACTGGTGATAGAAAAAGGAGAGAAGGTAGGTACATTGTATTTATGTACTAGTAATACTGACTCTTCTATCTCTTTAGCTTCTATAGGAGTGGAGACAACATTGTGGCATCATAGGCTTGGACACATGAGTGAGAAGGGGATGCAGATACTTCACAAAATAAATTTGTTGCCAGATCTTAAACAAAATGATTTGGATTTCTGTGAGCATTGTGTTTATGGAAAACATAAGAGAGTCAGATTTCTATGAGTTGGAAAATAAAAGAAGAGTGAAAGGTTAGAACTTGTGCATACAAATGTATGGGGACTAGATCAGGTATCATCTCTTGGTGGATCTCATTATTATGTTACTTTTATTGATGATGCAACTAGAAAAACTTGGGTTTATTGCATTCAACACAAATATGATGTTTTTGATACTTTTAAGAAATGGAAAACTTTGGTTGAGAATGAGACATGAAAAAGGTTGAAGTGTCTCAGATTAGACAATGGAGGTGAATATTGCAACAGGGAGTTTGATGATTTATGTTCATACCATGGGATTCGTAGAGAGAAGATAGTTCCAGAAACACCACAAGAAAATTGTATGTCAGAAAGGATGAACATGACAATCATGGAACGTGAAAGGAGTATGAGATTGCATGTTGGGTTGCCCTTACATTTCTGGGCAGATGCTGTAGATATTGTTGTTTACTTAATAAACATAGGACCTTCAAGCTCTTTGAATGGTGGAATTCCATAGGAGGCATGGACATGTAAAAAGGTAAACTATTCTTTTTTGAAGACTTTCGGTTGTGAAGCATTTGTCCATATTGATAAAGAAAATAAAACAAAGTTTGAGGCAAAATCCAAGAAGTGTACCTTTATTGTATACAATGTTAATGATTTTGGTTATCACTAATGGTAGTATGAAACTAATAAACTAATTAGAAGTAGAGATGTCATATTCAATGAGAAAGTCATGTACAAAGATCAGTTGCAGGGAAAGATACAAGAAAAACAAAAAAACAAAATACACAATGCTTGATGAGAGCACTGAAAAATAAATTCCAAAGGTACCAGAAAATCAAAATGTACAACAACAGGAGCAACAGGTACCTCAAACTCTTGCAAGTGTTTTTAGAAGATCTACCAGGTTAAGTAGACCCCCTGAATGATACTCTCCTTCATTGTATTATTTATTGTTGACTGATTCTGGTGAATCAGAATGTTATGAAGAGGCAATGTAGGTAGACAATAAAAAGAAATGGGAGCAAGGCATGAAAGAGGAAATGGATTCCTTTGTAAATAACCAGACTTGGGACTTGGTTCAGTTTTCTGCAGGAATAATAGCATTGCAGAATAAATGGGTTTACAAGTTGAAGGAAGAAGATGGAGGGAAAAAGCGGTACAAGGCTAGACTTGTTGTAAAGGGGTGTGCACAAAAGAAAGGTATAGAATTTGATGAAATATTTTCTCCTGTTGTTAAGATGACTTCAATTAGGACTATTTTAAGTCTTGTGGTAGTATAATATTTTCATTTTGAACAATTAGATGTAAACCAAACTTTTCTCCATGGGGATTTGGAGGAAGAGATTTATATGCAACAACCACAGGGGTAAGAGGTCAAAGGGAAGGAAAATTTGGTATGCAGGTTGAAGAAGAGCTTGTATGGATTGAAGCAAGATCCAAGGCATCAGTATTTGAAGTTTGACAAGTTTATGACACAACAAGGTTATAGTAGATGTCATTTTGATCATTGTGTTTATTTTAAAAGGCTAGAAAATGAAAGTTATATTATATTGCTATTGTATGTAGATGACATGCTTGCTGTAGGGTCTAATATGTAGGATATAAATGTGCTCAAGAAGAAATTAGCTAATTCATTTGTGATGAAAGATTTAGGTGCTGCAAAGAAAATCCTTGGTATGAGAATAACAAGAGACAGGAAAAATCACAAATTGACATTGTCTCAGGGTGAGTACATAGAGAAAGTGTTGGAGAGGTTTAGAATGCATAATGAAAAACCAGTTAGTGCACCTTTGGCCATCCATTTCAAATTAACTAAGGAAATGTGTCCCGAGACATAGAAGGAGATAGAATACATGTCCATGGTCCCTTATTCATCAACAATTGACAACTTGATGTATGCGATGGTTTGCACAAGACTAGATATTGCACATGCAGTGGGAGTTGTGAGTAGGTATATGAACAATCTAGGTAAAGAACATTGGGAGGTAGTAAAGTGGATTATCAGGTATTTGAGAGGTATTGCTACTCATGCATTATGTTTTGGAGGTTCAGACATTGTTCTACAAGGATATGTTGATTCAGATATGGCAGGTGATAAAGGTAGCAGGAGGAGCACCACTTGGTATGTTTTTACTGTAGGTGGAACAACAATAAGTTGGATTTCGAAACTGCAAAAGGTTGTTGCACTTTCAACAACCGAAGCAAAGTATGTTGCTGCTATAGAGGCTAGTAAAGAAATAATTTGGTTATAGAGGTTTATGGAGGAATTGGGAAAGAAGCAAGAGAATAACAGGTTGTACTATGACAATGAGATTGCCATTCATCTTGTAAATAACTCAACATTCCATTTGAAGACTAAGCATATACAAATCAGGTACTATTTCATACGATTCGTCTTGGAAGATGGACATTTGAAGTTGGAAAAGATACACACTAGCCATAATCTTGCAGACATGTTAACAAAGGGAGTTGTTGTAGGAAAATCTGCCTGCGGACAAGTAGATCGACCTCTAAGGCTTGACCTTAACCCTAGACAGAAAAGTGCTTATCATGGACACTGAATTTCTTTCGAATCTATCTAAGCCTAATGCATGAGAAGGAAGAGTAACATAAGTACCTTTTAACCGACGTTTGTCCCTGCACGCTCCGAGTTGCGCTCCAATCCTTTGCTTCTCGTTGATGGCTGTGGACAAATGAAGATACGACCACTTCCTACTCTATTGACATTAGCTTGAAAACAGATCTATCACTG
>ML802852.1:48056-78358 GCA_009831015.1 Picea engelmannii | reverse complement strand
AACTGAGTAAATGAGGTGTTTCAAGTGTCTCTGTGATGTCGTCATTAAGGTGACATGATCCGACAGTATTCACGACACTCTTATAACCAACTTATGACCTTCGCGACAAGTTGTATAGGAGTTGCGACACTTGCGACAAGCGATAGGTATGTGCGACACTTATCCAGTTGAGTGATTTGGATGTGTAACAGGAGTAACCAGAGAGAAAATGAATTCCTTCTCAGTTTCAGTTGGTCTTCAAGCATGAAGGTGAAGATGAGAAATTTTCCAGGTCCAAGGTGGATCATAGTCTAGCAAGTACAACAACGATGGAGTTGTTGTGATCATACTCCAAGTGGGAGATTGTTGGTTGTGGAGCCTGATTATCTTCCTGATTTAGAGGTCTTTGTTTTTACCCATGTTTATACCCCATGAAGATTGTACACCCCTCCACGCAGGGGGGGTTGCAGGGGGGGCTTTCCCCCCCTGCGATGTTTGGGGGCAAGCGGGCCCCCATCGGGGGCTCAAGGGCGAAGCCCCCGAAGGAAAAATTGCCTTGTAAATGTATATTATAATTTCATAGTAAATATGGATCGTTCATTATAAGGTCGTAGATCTGACGATAGAAGTTATGTTTGGGTTTTTTACAGTAGAAGACAATCTTATTTTATTAGGGAATTGTATTGCGACTATGTATCATTTCGAATATTGTATTCTTAGATAAGAGATTGTGAGAGAAAGAAGAGGAAGTTACAACAGGTGCGCCGTAGGTTGTATCCCTTCATTTGTTGGATAATAATAAAGGAAGGACCTAACAATTTCTTTGGTAGACGTAGCCCACACTAGGTGAACTACGTATATCTGTGTCTCTATTGTATTATGTATATTTTGTGTTTTATTTCCACATTTCTCTTATTTTATTGCTCTGCGATCATGTTTTTCTAACAAGGCACACGTGTGAGGTCACACGTGTGAAGGAGGAGAGGAGAAGCAATGCACATGTGAGGAAGAAAGTATAAGTCACACACGTGAAGCAACCGTACAGATGCATGTGTGAGGAGAAACAATCGTACAACAAACTCACGTGTGAGGGATATTCAACCACACATGTGAGGATTACAGGCTGCACGTGTGAGGTAGTTCAGGGCCCACATGCGAGTGTCCTGGGAAGGTACAATAGTTCACACTACCAATGTCAGCAAGGGTATAGGTGGCAACAACAGATTTTTCAGGTAGAGGTGATTTCTGGGTAGTTTGTTGAGGTTATATTTTCTTGATTTTTCTATCTTTAGGTGGACAAGGTTGTCCCCAGATTTGGTCAAAGTGAGTTGACCAGGAGGGCTGGTGTTTCCCTAAGATTTCTTGAATTTGATGAATTTGACAGAACATAAATTTGTGTCTCATTTGTGTTGATGATTCATCTTTGGTATTTGTGTTTTCGCTGCATATAATTTTATTCATAATTTTTAGTGTGAAATTGTTCAATGATAACAACTAGGGTGTTACTGTTTTCTCATTAGGAAGCAATTTTCAGATCTGAAAATTAGTCACACATAGTGCATTTGAAAATTGACATAGACTAATCTGGTTGTGCCTTCATATGCATATGTTATTAACCTTGTTTCTCTTTAACAACTATCTGTCAGGAGTTATCACATGAATTGCTAACAATACCAACTGCTTATTAGTTACTATTATTTGATCCTATCTAGGATAGGGTAAATTATATTTTTTTTCTGCAAGTAGTTTAGTTTTCACTTGCATACTCCCTTGCATTCAAACCATTCATTCACCCCCAACCCAATAATGGCAGTCGGGCCAGAACTCGGATGGGTCTCCTAATCCAAATGATGCATAGTCTAATTGTGATTGCGTACCAGGGAGTACCCCTGTCTATTGAAAGGAATTTTTCCCGCGTTAACACAACTCATCTATTGGGAAGGTGATTTATAAATAATTTCTTATGAATTTTCTATAATATTTTTTATGACCCATTTTTTTTTATTTCCTTTTGGTTGACAGGGGGCTTTAAGTCAAGAATTACCTTGATTTTTTCCATATCAACCTTGATGCCATATTTACATACCACAAGTGTAATTTTTAAACCTTTTATAGTAATGCAATGCACGCATAAATTCTTAACACATAAAATAAAACAATTGCAATCACACATATACATCTATATTTACCATGGAAAGTCAATTGGGAAAACGAACAACTTGTTTTAGAGCCACACCTCTAATTCTATTATCCCTTCATTGTTTACAATACAATATATATGTAGGATACCGGGGCATCCAAAAAATCCCTAATCCATTTAAACTTGGATTAGAACACAACCATAGTTCCTTAACTAGAATTACATTACCATGGACTATAAAACCATGTTCCATAAAACCGCGAAAGGCAACAACCATATTGGTAAAAACTGCTTGATAAAAACCTATGGACAATTTTTCACTCCATGGGGCCCTTCGGTCTCCATTAGCAGTGGGGATACTGCTCCCCATCCTACCGCCTTATGACCCCCCTCCCATTTTACAGTGTGCAAATAATATAACACATACCCAACAACATGCCCCAACAAAATTCCTATAGGAGTGGCGAAAATACACTTCTTGATATTTAGGGAAAGCGACATCTTTTAAGCATCATTCTTAACCAATGTATATGATTTTTTAGGAGGCTTTAGACAGTCCAATCATCAAAATAGACAACCATTTTTTTATATATGTATTCTTTAAAATCCTTTACCACTATTCTAGAGAATATTGTAGGTGCATTCTTCAGTCCAAAAGACAATACCCTGTATGCAAAAGAGCCAAATTTTGAAACAAGAGTGGTTTTTTCATGATCCTCTTGGGCAATAGGTACTTGATTATAGCCTGGAAATCCATCTACGAATGCATAACATTCATGCCTCACCACTACATTAATAATTTTATCCCCGAATGGAGTTAGGAAAGGATCTGTGAGTGCTAATTTATTTAGCTCTCTCAAGTCGACACAAATCGTTATCTTTTTGGGGTCATGCTTCTTAGGCTACACAACCATTAGGCTAGCCCATTCAGATTTGTCGATGGGGTAAATGATCCTAGTTGCTAGCATGCCTTCAATTTCCTTATGTACAATTGGTTTATACTTGTGTGCCAATTTATATGGATGTTTTTTAATGGGCTTGGCTCCCAGAATGAGGTCGATTTTTATTTCCCCCATTTCCTTAACTAGTCATTTTAAGTATTTGTAGTCCCTGGAAAACACATCTTGGTATTCCTTTAATAGGTTGACTATATTTGTAGTTTGATTTTCTGTCCAGTGGTCTCCTATTTGGGCCATCTTTGGTCAGTCATCGTTTCATATGTCAACTTCTTTGAATTTAATTTCCACCTCCATCCATTCAAGGGGTTTCAACTCGTCTAGATTGCGCTCCCTTTCTTTGACTTCAATATATACAGGTGGGAAGTTAGGTTTTTCTAGATATTCCTTATAGATTTCCTTGGATATTTTTAAGGCAGTTTTGACTCTTTTAATTGCTTCTGTATGGTCCTTCTTCCATTGGATACTCTTCCTTGGAAAAAATCCATTTTCCATGTTGATTCAACGAGTTGTGTTAATTTTGACTTGATTTTGGCATGATATATAATTACAGGTTGAAGTCGACAGGATGTTGACTTGCGTTTTTCCTATTTTTGAAATTTCTTTAGGATTCAATTTTTTCGTGAATTCTTTTATCTCATAGATTGCCTCTACTAAATGAGTTTCTTTAGGTCTAAACTCAAAATCTTTGTTGAAGTTATGCTTTAAATCATTCCAAGTAAATCTCTCCCCACATGCTTCTTCGATTTTATACCACTAATATGGTATGTCATCCAATGTGTTTGGGAACATGTGTGGCCACACTCGCTCATCTCTATATCCAGTTAATTTCCATTCGTTTTCACATTCATGAATATGGGAAACATGGCCAAACCCTAGCTTCAATTTTGGGATGTTTGAAATTGTTGATAATTTTTTCCCTCCAAATCGTTCTACAAAGTATATTGATGCAACAATCCAAGTTCACAAGTGTGGGGCATGGGTGTCCCACCACCTTGTTGCCAGTCCAGTGAAATATTCTACAAGATCTTGTAGTTGTTCTTTCTTGTCGACAATTTTGGAAACCTCGTCGGCATGGGTTGATGGGGAATCACATTCTTTGAATATGAGGGTAGGTGTTGAATTCACTTTGAGGTAGATTAGTAGAAGGGTCGAGTTTTGTTTGAATTTTCTTTCATAGATTATAGGTACCAATTTGATGGAAAAACACGATTGCAACTTTGATATAGGGATGGCCTCAATCAACCAACACTCTTTTGCTTTCGACTCGTGGTTCTCCATTTGATAATTATACAATTCGGTGACTGAATTCTATCTGATTGATAAAGGTGAACCATGTAATATCTCTCCCGCTACATTTGGTTCAACATCATCCTAATCTTCCTGTATTATCTGGTATAATTTTTTTGCTTCTGCTTCTTCATCCCACAACTCCATCCAAGGATTTCCTTCTTTTGGATCAAGTGGTATAACAATTTTCTTTCCATTACCTTTGAGTTTAATTCTATCTCTTTCTAAGGAGATAGTCACTTTCATATTTCTCCCCCAAGGTCAACTATCCAATGATGTGTATACATGGATGCCCTTGATAAGATTTATCACTTCAAAGTCGACTAGAGTCAGAATTCCCATAATACTAGTCTTTGCATTTCTTAGTATTCCAATTGGTTCCATGAATATTTGGTCTGCAAGTTTTAAGAAATTGGCAGATTTTGTGAGTCCAAGTGTCCCCATATTGATCCATGTTTCTTTCGGGAATATATTCACTTGAGATCTAAAATTGACTACAGGCCGAGGAACCATATATCCTTCTATATCCAAGTCAACTTGTGGGTTGTAGTTGTCATGGGTTTTGTCTTGTGATAGTTTTCTTAGATTTCTGTACGAACTTTGTCTTTCTTTGTATTCCTTCAAAATATTCAGTAGTTCTAGTAATATTCCAATCAACTGCTTCTCCTTTAATAATTTGAGGAATTTGTCTAAAATAGTATCCTTTATTCGCGTTGTACTTTTATGTTGTTGGTTGCCTCCAATTGTAGGTTCAACATAATCATCTTGGTCAAAAAATTCAAGGGCTTCCCTCAAGATTTTCTTTTGATGGTCGGGGTTAGGTTAAGCATAGTTGTTCCTTGTTGGCCGAACTTGAGGCTCTTTTGAAATATAATTCTCTGGGATTACCCCTGTTTCCATATTGACATTTAAATTATTTCTATTAAGAGCTTCAGGCTTAGGGATATTATGTAAAAGATTCACTTTTTTTGTTTTGTTTAAGGGCTTCTCTAGCATAATAGGGGAGTCTGATAATGAATGGTCATTGAATCCACATACATTACAGAATTTTAGGCTAATTCTTTCTTTCAACAAACTGTCGGGGTTCATATGGTTGGAATTTAAGAAAATATATCAATATGCTCTGCTTCGACCGCCGCGTCCTCCTCGACCATAACAACCATTGTATCCACCTTTGTAGCCTCCATGCCTTGGTATCCTCCTTTGTAATATCCTTTGATTTGATATCCAACTCTTTGTCCTTGATATCCATTTCCTGTCCCTGGTATCATTCTCCATTATTTCCTTGCTCCTTTTTTTGATTAGTTGCTTGCATATGAAAAACCATGTGAAAATTTACTTTATTTTTCTTATTAAGTTGGAATTCCTGTGTGGAGTGAGTCACCTCCTCATAGATGCCACACCATTTCAGATTCATGTTCTTGAGGTTATGTGGGTTGTCTTGTGTGTTATGATTAGTAATAATTTGACATATTTCACAACATAATTCGACTTGAACCCGTTAGACCTCTGGTTGTCTTTCAGAAGGGTCTCCATACTTGCAATAATGTTTTGTATGGCCCTCATTCATGCAATTCGTGCATTAGAGTTCACTTCTTCTGATAGTCAAGTCTCTCAATGATTGTTGCAGCATCTCGAGTTTTTCTTCCATTTTTCTCTCAGTCGACAACGTAGGTTAGTCATCATCGATTTCAATCTACTCGGTCTTTTGTAAGGCCTCTTCACATGAATGAATGTCATGTATTCTCAATGGTCTACATATTTTTTTGTAATAGTTCACTATCATACCATTGAACCAATAATGCAACATCTATTGTGTGTGGAATCTGACTTAGGAGATATTTGAATCTCTTCTCGTACTCTCTTACAGACTCGCTTGTTTTTTGTTTTATTTATTTTAATTTCTAATTCGTGAGATGCTTGATATCTTGTTCTTTAAAGGAGATGAAATTTGTTTTGATTTCAACTTTAGATTTAGTTTGATCTTCATTAAAGTTCATAAACCATGTCAGGGATCTTTTCCTTAGAGCCCCAACAAAATGAGCTATTTGCTTGGATTCATTTATGATATCCAAGGTGTTGATGCGAGGAATGGAAAGTCCCCACTCAAGGATTTTTGAATCTTACTAGGCTAAGGTAAGATATGCAGAAATTTTACCATGGGTTTATAGCCTATGAAAAACTATCAATCGACCCTCAAGAAATATATTCTTGGACCTGATGTTATTTTAAAGTTGTGTGTTTCAACTTAGAAAAATAAAAAAAATGTAAAAAATTTACATGTAAATGATTACAAGAATTAAAATGAATGAAGTAAAGAATATAACAATCTGAAAATCAGAAATACACAAGTCTCAATTGAGAAAAACAATTTTTTATTAATAAAAGCTTTTCCGAGTTACAAAAAGAATGCCTCTTTTCAAACCCATGCGAGGGTGAGGACCAAGATCAGACTTAGAAGTCTAAGATGGAGTTGAACATCATACATAGACAACTGGTGTCTAAAATAAAATGACCAAGATTATATATACTGGATCAACCAAGTCACAAGCCCACCAAATGTTGACTTTGCAAAATAATTTTAAGCAGACCCAAAACTTAATTAAGAAATTCTAATAAAACTACATAGACTGTCAAGAGAAATGAATGACCTTCTGAAGCATGTCAACTATCAATGCTTCCAAGTCCTTTCTTCTTTACCACCTTTAGAAATATCCTACTATCAACAAGAGGATTTAGCCTTTTTAAGAAACTCAGAAAATGGAAGGATGAAATTTAGAAATCTCGATATCAAACAAGAGCAAACCTTATCATAAGTGTTTCTCTCTAATTCCTCATGTCCTATTTTTCCTTTGGCTCTTTCTTTTATTCTCCAAAAGGTAGTTCCTCAAGTAGTTGAACTACTTTTAGTTTACTAAAGTTAAATAAATTTAGTTAATAAATAGGACAATAACTTTATTGATAAGGATAATAAATAAATAAATAATAACTAAATAGGTAGGGTCCCCTCGTATATCTTTGTAAATTTTTCAATCATTCCCTTGTTTCTCCATAATTATCACCATACTTTATGCACATATCATCACAATAATAAACATAAACAACTAGTTGAAATAATCACGCTCCAAAAATAATAAACACTTCTATCTCGCAAAACTTATATAACATGATTTATGTTTTCTCAAAATAATAATAATAGTATCAACTGTCCAAAAGTCATATTTTTTGCGTGAGGTTGTTTGCCTCTGTGCACTGCTCTATGATACTGTTGCCCTATGTTTGACCAAATCTGCACCTGTAGAATTATTTTCTTCACTTTTTGGGATTCCTGGATGCATATCATTAAAGGTAATTAGTCTTACACTATCTTCAAGTTTAAGAGGCAAGGATTTAATAATGTAGGCTGATGTTTTAAAGGAATTAAAACTGATTGAGATGGTAGTCCATTGTTTTTTACTTTGTCCAGGTTCAATAGCCAAGGCTTTATACTTGTTTGGGAGCTAAGGGAATGTACATGTGAAGCCACATAAGAAACCAGATGAGTTGGTAGTATAGGAGGTGGAGGAGGAAGAGGTAAAGACATAGTTGGCCAATGGCCAATACCATAGGGAGGATTGACTGTTGGATCATTCCAACCATCATTGAATGGAGGCTGAACTTGTAAATGAGGATGATCAAGAATATCTACGATGCTTAGGTGAGGCTGAAGATCATTAGTTTGAACATGGGGAATGAATGGTGGCTGAGGGGGTTGAAAAGATGGGTGTCCCGCTAGGTTCAAGTAACCAGTTTGAACCAACTGATTAAACTCTTTGGAGTTTGCATCAAAATGTATAGAAAACCTCATCCTCTTATCCCCCCCTCTTTTCTAAAATGTATTTGGCCCTCTGCCTATGTTACCTCTATTTCCTTTATTTCCAAACTGGTTACTGCCTCTGCAAAGAAGCTTATCTATATCATGCATATAAAAATTAGCACATATATAAGACACAACATATTAGACATCAAATATATTGGGTGCATGCTTATTTTGAGAAGAAATTCAATGTTGGGCGTAGGCCTATTTTTGGGAGAAATATTTGTTTTGGGAAAGACCCATTTTTGGAAAGAGAGACCTAATTTTGGAGAGCATGCAATAGGTGGTAAGAAAGAAACATGCATAAAAAGAAGGAAAAACAATATGCAGGAGGAAAATCAATGTGGCGCGCAGGCAGACAAGCCTAACTGTGATAGAGTTAGGGTTTTTGATAAAGATTGTAACGACTATAATCCTATAAAGTAGTAGAAATAAGGACCTAGGAGGTCTAGGTTAGGGGATGCCAATTAAGTATTAAGAGTTAGATGGTTGGGAAGCTATTGATCTGTAACAAGTTTGGTGGTACAGTCAAACACATTGGTCTTGGAGGTTTAGGTCATAGGCCGAGGAGCCTCGTGTGATCTACTCAGTCTCATAGAGGGTACTTACCCTCATTTTTTATTGTATTACTAAAGATGTAATGCGTACAATGCAAGATTTTGCAGCAAAATAAATAAAAGAGTAGAGAAGCCAGATCTTTGTGGACATAGCCCCAGGAGGGGGTGAACCACAGTAAAACCTTTTGTTCTATGTGATTGTTAATGAATGCTTTACTTTTCTATTGATCATTATCTTAAGAATGAATAGTTAAAGTAGCTCTATCGACATGCATGCATAGGTATAAATATGAATGGATCATAGAAGTAGATGAATGATTAACAAGGATAATGCATAAGGAAGAAAGAATCCAACCACAATCCCCACTCATTCATAGACTGCAAACACCTGAGTATTGCAGTCCCCCATAAAATCTATCTCGGGTGGGACTGCACTGTGCACGATGTGCACAACGTTTCCTTCTGGTTTACCAGGAGGGCCGATAGTTTTGAGGGTTTTGTTGGAAACTTGTTTGAGATCAGAACCTGAGTCAACCCAAGAAGAAGTTAACCAACAAATGGCTCCGTTGCCAGCTAGAGTTGCACAGGATTGAGTGGACAAGATCTGTGTAAGAAACACGCGGAGAATGAAAGTATAGAAGGGAATGTTCAGGCTATGGAATCCAACAAAGGAAAATATTGAAAGATGGATGAAAACAAAGGAACTTGAGTTTGTGTAGAAGGACAACAGAAACCCTAAGTTAACATCGTGCAAATATCTCAACAAATACATGTTTAGTGACTTGCATGAGGTATTTTTCTGTGATTTACCGCATTTGTTGCAGGAGTGGTTATTGAGGTTAAAGGAAAACCACCCTACGAATCAAATCAGACAACTAGAGTGGAATCCTATGGGGATCGTCCAGTTACAATAAATTAATAAAAAATTCACGCACGCAATAGATTTCTGGTTAGATAGTATTGTTGTAAGGTTTATCACCGAATTTGCAGTAGATACCACGAAGTCCTACACCGCAACAAAGAAGGATTTTCTAAAGGGACCCAAAGGTAGGTACATCAGATCGCTATATACTTCAATCAAGATTTTATTGTATGACAATGATGTGATCACCATGGAATCAGACAACTAAACTTCCCTGTGTGCATGGGGGAAGGGGGGAAGCACTGACAAGAGGTTGAGATATGGATAGGGAGATGGATAAGGGAAAGAAGAAGGAGGCCATGGACCCAATCATGATGTAAGAGGATCAGATAAAATAGATAATTTCAAAAGATAGAAAGACGCACAATGGAATACCCTACCAATATAAAATGAATAACAAGAAGAGAGCCATAACCAATAAAGAGAGCTTGGCGAGCGATGAAGAAGAGGTAAAGGATCTCTGGGCTATGGAGAAGATTGAGGAAATCCTATGCGCAACATATGAAAGGAAAACAAGAGGTCTAGGGTCAGGAATATAAGGCAGAAATTCAATCCAGATCACCGTCAGTGTGGAACTTACAACCCCATGTGTGACTAATACACCAGAAAGAACACCAACGTTTAGAAACCATAATTTTAGTGGAAGAAGAACAACATGACAAGGATCCAATCAAGGAAAATCAATTGGGGGAGCAAGTTCAGGAAGTAATAGTCAATTATCTATGCCACATAGAGGCAGTATTTGAACACAATTCAAAATGGAAGGACATGATCCCACAATCAGATTACCAGAATTTCGGGGAGAAGCATCAGAGGACCCTGAAAAGCACTTATTCATTTGTGAGAAGATCTTGGAAGCAAATCATAACACATATGAGGATACAATGCTCACACAGTTAACTATCACACTAAGATACTGCGCGCTAGACTGGTACATGAGCCTGGATGTAAACAATCCACAGGGAATACCAAAGACTATCGCAGATGTGAAAAAATTACTGGTAAATAGATTTCAGAAGCTAAGATTAGAAGACCAGTACATGAATGAAATGAGGCAAAAACCAGGTGAGTCTATTTGAGAGATTGATCAGAGGTTCAAATGTCTAAAAGGTAAGTTGAAATATGCAATTACTGACATGCAACATAGGCACTTATTTGTGTATTCATTGCTACCACACTTGAAGTATCGTTTAAGACAACATAAGTTCCAAACTCAGGTAGGGGCTCTGCAGGAAACCCTGCAATTGGAAGAGAACCAATATCAACATACATATCCCACAATAGAAGAGATGAAGGAGGATTTGAAGAATATAACATTTCAACTTAACCAGAAAAAGGACAAAGAGAAAAGAGAAGTTGTTTGGTGTATGCTATGCAGGACATAAGGACACCATAATAACAAATGTGCATTTTTTGCGTAGTACATAGAAATATGGGTGCCAAACCCCTTGCCAATAGGAGGACCATGGTGCGAGATTTGTAAGATGCATGGGCATAATCCATATCATTGTCCAATGATGCATAAGTATAAGACAATACCAAAAAGTTCATATTGCAATTTTTGTAAATCAATGGGTCATGATGATAAGGATTGTAGAATGATGTAGCTAATGAGAGAAAGAAATTTAGACACTTATAGGGTGCAAGCATAAATGATGACAAGACAAGCTGCACCTTATTTCATCCAGGTACCACCATCATACAATAATACGCAACTGCAGTACAACAATGCGCAACTGCAGTACAATAATGCGCAGCCATAGCATAACCCCACGCAGTATAACCAAGTACCCCAGTATAATGCACCGTGAGGCGCTCGATATGGATACAGATGTGGATGACGAGACAGAGGAAAAATAGTATGCCACAACTGCCAACAACCAGGACATTATGCAAGGGATTTTCCACTTCCATCGGTGATATGTATGTACTCTCGTGCAACAGACCATGGCACAGAAGACTGCCCAACATTCTTGGGAAAGATCCAAGAAAAAAGGAACCAAAACAAACAGAATGTCTAGTGGATTTCTGCAGAAGCCATGGATGATGGGAGAAACATCAATATAGTTACTCAAGGAGGATCCATGATAAAAGATGATACAGAAAAAAAAGATCCAACTCAACACCAATGGGTTAAGAAGAATACTGAGCCACAAAAGCAGTTTGATGCGCGAAACAAAAATGAAACATTTAAGGAGTTCAAACAGGAGCTTCTCAAGAAGAATGTTGCATCTACTTCATTTGCGCAACAAACTCAGAACCCACCAATGTACAAGATGTCATCTTCAATGGACCATACCAGTAAAGGACAACCTTTAGAGAAAGTAAGCACCATAAATAATTTTCTGCAATCCCGTGTTAAGTTATTAAACAATCCATCATCTGTTAAGGTTTTACAAAATCTGTTCGAAAGACACAACACATAGGTAGAAGGGAAGCTAGAGCAAAAAACAATCAATCAACTCCATACAAGAAGAAGGACAAGTACAAAATTCAGATTGAATGCCAACATTGGGGATTTCAACATGGGATATATTATACTGGATTTAGGCTATGAAGTGTCTTTCCTAAAAAAACATGGCAGTGTATGGGAGAACCCACATTAGGCTATTCACTTATCCAGTTGAAACTAGCAAATCAACATAGAGTGTTACCAATTGGAAGGCTTAAAGGTGTGACACCATATTTGTATGGAGTGCGCACTATGGCAGATTTTGAAGTGATATAGATAGTAGATGGCACAACACCTTACCCAACAACACTTGGATTGGATTGGGCATTTGATAACCAGACTATAATCAACTTGAAGACAAGAAAAATGACTTTTGAATTAGGCGAATATAGACTCATTGCACCATTGGATCCTTCAGAAGGAGAAAGTTTTGTAGATGTGACTTGTTTGGATTTGGAAGAACTAAACCAGTTGTACAGAACACAAACGCGAGAAGATGATTATGTCAACCCAACTATAGATGGGGTTCTCAGCTAGAGAAGCATTACATCATGTGCTTCCGACTTAGACACAGGTTTGGAGAATTGGGAACACCGATTACATGAAGTTTCCACAAGGAGGTGCACAAGAATAGACCGTCCAATAAGATGGATTGGTATAGAGATAAGATGACCTCCAAAATTTCATGGGCTAAACGACTTAGAGGAATTATTGACAAAATATGAAGAGGAAGTGTTAGAAAATCAGAGGCTCTTAGCCCTATATATTGCACTCAAGGAAACACTTTCAATATGGTGGGATGCGCACAAAGAAACAATTCAAGATTGGTATAAGTGTAAACAACTATTGTGCATTAGATTTGGCGCAGAACAGGGGAGAAATACAATGCAGAAGTATGATGGGAAAGGAACTCCAGTGGAACACTTGGAGAGGTGTAGAACACAATGGAGGATGACACCACCAGAGGAATGGCCTCATCACTTTATTCATACATTGGAAGGGATCCCAGGGAACTGGTACATAGACTAGGAGATGCGCAGAGGCATTATAGAATGGACATGATTACAATTTTTTTTTGTAGTAACCTTCTCATTCGAACATGAGAACCCCAACATTGATTCAATGCTGACGCTGATAAGGGGAGTGATATTTTTTGATGAACCAGAGGTTGAAATCATAACAAAATATCAACAAAAGAACATATAGACAGTCAAAGAATTGCTCTCATGTTATCATGTCGAAGAGGAAGCACTAGATGAATATGATCCACACAACATTCAAATTACAGAGATTGAAGGAGAGAGAGAGAGGTGGAAGGACCATCTCTGGAGTTAGAGGCATTTGCTGCACCAATCAAAGTTAAGAAAGTCAACATTGGGACAAATGAAAATCCTAAAATGGCAAGTATTGGAGACTATTGGGATGAGAAAACATTAGAAAGAATAACAAAGTTATTGCGCAAATACAACAACCTGTTTCCAACAACATTTACAGAGATTAAAGGCATTGCAGGGGAGCTAGGTGAGATGAAGATACCCCTCAAACCTAAGGCTAGACCTGTTAGATAGATACCTTACAGACTGAATCCAATGTATAAGCAGAAACTGAAAGAAGAAATTGATCGAATGGTGGAAGCTAATATTATAGAAACAGTAGAGGAATATGAATGGATCAGCCCCATGGTTGTCTAGGAAAAAAAGCAAGGGGGGATAAGGATTTGTGTATACTTGCGGAAACTCAATGATGATTTCTTACATGGCCCTTTCCCTACCCCTTTTACAGACGAGGTCTTAGAGAATGTGGGAGGTCAGGAAGCATATTGATTCACAAATGGATTCTCAGGATACCATCATATTAAAATATCTCCAGAGGACATGTATAAGACTACTTTTTCTACAGAATGAGGATTCTACCAATATACAATCATGCCCTTTGGATTGAAGAATGCACTAGTTATATTTTCAAGGGTAGTCATAGATACTTTTAAGGAATTCATACATCAGTTTCTAGAAGTATATCTGGATGATTGGATTGTATATAGTATTTTGAAAGATCATGTAGAAGTGTTAAGACTAATGTTGGAAAGATGCAGACAATGTCATATATCATTAAACATAAATAAATGCATTTTTGGTACACCTTTTGGGATATTGTTGGGATATTTAAAATGTAAACAAGGTTTACTGGTTGACCCTACTAATATTATAGTCATCGTGAATTTACCACCACCAAAGTCAGTGCGCCAGTTAAGAGCAACACTAAGACATACCGGCTATTACAAGAAGTTTATAAAGGGGTATGCGTAGATTACTGCACCAATGGAAAATCTGTTAAATAAGGACACCGGATTTCAGTGGAGTGAGGAATGTCAACAAGGATTGAACACTCTAAAGGAAAAGACATTTTTGAAAGGATTGAACACCTATATTAGTATTTCTAGATTGGGAAAAGACATTTCATGTGGATGTCGATGCATCAACAATAACACTTGGAGCAATTCTGGTGCAAACCAGGAGCAGGGGACTTAGAACATCCTATATCCTTTTCAAGCAGGAAGTTGTCATAATCTGAGCAGAATTACAACACCACAGAAAGAGAATGCCTAACCATAGTATATGCACTTCAGAAATTCGAGCATTATTTATTGGTAAACACTTTATAATGTTCACAGATCATTCTTCCCTCAAATATCTAGTCAACAAGCCAATGTTGGGGGGGAGGATATGTAGATGGATATTATTATTCCAAGAATTCGATTTTGAAGTAATAGTCAAACAAGGGAAGCTGAATGCAGGACCTGATCACCTGTTAAGGGTAACAAATGGAGAAGAACCTACTAACTTGGAAGATAACTTCCATGATGCACAATTATTTTCAATACAGGTAGTTGATGAATACTTCGTTGATATTATTGAATACTTAAGTACATGAGTTGCACCACATGAATTTAGCACTACGTAGAAGAAAAACCTGGTAGTTAGAGTTGTAGACTATCAACTCATTACAGGTCATTTATACAATATGGGCACACATAACATTTTGAGAAGGTGTGTATTGGAACATCAACGACCTAGGGTTTTAATAGAAGCTCATGAAGGTATAGCTGGAGGAAACTATGTAGGAAAAGCTACCATTCATAAGGTATTGCAAGTAGGATTATTTCCAGAACTGTGATGCCTGTCAGAGGGTTGGAAAACCCAACAAAAGGGATGAGATTCCCCCAAGACCACAAGTAACTCTGCAGGTATTTGTAAAATGGGCAATAGATTTTGTTGGACCTATTAATCCACCAACAAAAAGGTCAGGAGCAAGATATATCATTACTGTGACCGAATACTTAACAAGATGGGTAGAAGCAACACCAGTCAAATATTGTAGTGCAAAGACAATAACAAACTTCTTATTTGAGAAAGTAATCACTAGATTTGGATGTCCCAAGATTTGGATGAGTGACCAAGGAACTCATTTTATTAATAATACCATCAGGACTATGATTGAGGAGTTTGAAGTCTATCATTAGAAGAGTACACCATATCATCCTCAGGCAAATGGGACAGTGGCAGATTTTAATAAGTTTTTGTAAAATGCATTGACTAAGATCTGCAATGTTAACATGGATGATTGATACTTGAAAGTATCGATAGTACTATGGGCATACATGACCACATGCAAGAAGTTGACATGACATACACCATTCATATTGGTGTATGGACATGAAACAATGGTGCCATTAGAATGTATGGTACCCAGTCTACGCGTAGAGCAATTACCAACATGACAGAAAGAGGTGCAGTACAAGGGAGGTTAAGTCAATTAATGGAAATAGAAGAGGATAGGATTCTAACAGGTTTTCACCAGGAAGTACATAAAGCAAGGGACAAAGCCTAGCATGACAACCATATTAAAAAGAAGAGATTTAAGGAGGGAGACCTAGTTCTTCTATAGGACAACAATTTTTTGCAACACCCTGATAAGTTTAGAATCCATTGGCTAGGGCCATATGAAGTAAATATTGTCACAGATGGGGGATCTGTGCAACTACAGGATTTGGGAGGAACATAACTAAAAGGAATGGTCAACGGTAGTCGACTGAAACTGTATAGGGACAATCTACCTACTAACTTTTAAAAATTTACAACGCATAAAGAAAGTGATGTATATAGTGTACTATAGTAGATATTAGGAAAGAAAACTGATAAAAAGAAATAGAAATTAGAAAAAGAAGAAAAAGGGAGACAAAATTAGACAAAGAGGGAAAATAAAAAATACTGGGAAATATCGTGCGCAACAGACAGTGGAATCAATGTGACAAAAAGAAAAAATTACCACGCCAACATATGATTGGCATGAAGCAAACACAACGCGCCAGGGGAAAAGTCACAGCAGAAATGTACGACACACTAAGAAGTTACAGTGCACTGGAAAATGGGCCAACGATAGGAAAAGAAAAATTTCGTTAGCGGGGTAAAAAGGTGTGAATTGAGCATTTATGAAACTTAATGAAGCATGATCGAGAAGCTTTAACACATTTATGACCATTAAAGAAGCGTCTCTGAGAAGATTTAGGGAATTTATGACACCCCGTATATAAATAAAATGCGGGCCAAACGATACTTATTGTGAATTTACATACCCGCGAAGCTAAGGAGGATGAAGACAGGGGGTGAATAGGCGAGTTCAGAGATATTAGCAATCGAAGTTCAATCAGAGAAGGAAGAATTACCCAGGATGGCACCTCCAAAGGTTAGCACACCTGACCAAATAACACATAAAACACAAGGCATCCATAGGTCACCGCAGAGGCAGAACACGCTTTTACACAGATAGATGGAATCATCGATGTCGACCCAATTCCTTTGCCACAGACCGAAACAGTGAGCGCAACACTGTTGAAGGAAAAAGGGCAGGCCCTTACGATGGTCGAGATGAACATTGACTCATAGGGCAGTGCATGGGGCCACAAACCATTGGCAACAACAAACCCACAACAACCTCCCAAGACTGAAGTAGCCAACAAAATAAATGGCGTTGATAGTGAAAGGGAAGAATATGACGACCCAAGGTCATAACCCGTGGTAGGGTCCGCACAACACGAGGAAGTGTAACTCGAAGACATCATGGGGAACCAGAGGCTGAGACATCTAGCGTACCGACACAGAGAAAGGGGAAACAACCCATCACGGGTCCCCGTGCAAGCAACCCAACGCCTTGATAGTTTTTCCACGCAGTCCAGATGGGGTGCAAGCCACACCAAGTTTACTAGGCTACGTTGAAAGGTTAGGGTACACAAAAAATGACATGTATGACATCAATAAGTTACCATAATTTGCACATTAAGTGTATATGGAGATCTTGGGCACATGGCCGTTAGGATATCTAGTGCTGCATCCAAAGCAGTGGGTGGAAGGTGAAGGCTTGGTAAATACATGGATTCTTAATTTGTTGGAGATTCCTCACTTCAAAAGGGGGAAAAATGTGAACAACTACCTCAATTTGTTATTGGCAATACTCCATGGAGGATTTTTGTGGCTGGACGAACCAGTCTCCATTGATGTCAAACTAATTTTGTTCATCATAGGACTACCATAAAATGGCAAGAAGCCCACATAGTACATGGATGATAAAACCAAGAAAAAGGAACTCGCAAAAGAAATGAAGAAAACCTATGGGACAGAAAGGTGCTTGCATGACATTATCATAAAGAGGATAAGTGATGTAGCCACTAGGATGGAAACAAAATTGATGGCATGCAAACTACTTCAAAAATGTCGTAAGGAGGAGGTCTCCATAGTGCGCAAATGATACCATGCTCAACTGGGCCCCATACATATTGAATATGTTCCTAGACGACTGCAAGGATGCGTGAGACTTGGGAACCAAGTTCCACTACTCTTGGCTCATCATACTGATAACACTAATTGGATGGAAAGAGCCTACCTACTCATATTTATGTGATAGAGAAGGATGATGTTGCGCAATACGGTACACATCGTCGGGAAGCACTTCTGATTCAAAGCGGAGAAGTGGTAATGCCGACACTTTTTCTTAGTACCTCAGCGATATGAAAGAGAATATAGCCAATACCTGGAGAATAACTCTCGAGGTGGTCGCGTAGTACCAGGGGATAGCCAACTTTAAGGCTACGCAACACAATATGAGGATCCAGGCGTGCAGGGATCCAGACAAAGAATGTATACAACTTTGATTCTGCATCAATGTAGAGGAAGTTGAATGGGAAATAAAAGATTGACATGATGACTGGAAGATCCTAGTCATCACCAAGAACATGCCCAAAGGGAAAGAATTTGAAGTAGGGTCATCTAAGACATCTACAGGGGGAAGCGTCGCGACCAAGAAACCAACACAACAGATGAAGCATGGCCCAAAGACAACACAATGGAAGAAGGGAAGTGCCCCAAAGAAGGACGGGAAGATAGGAAAGAAGGATAATGTCCCCGTGTAGGAGGAACGAGGAAAGGGGGACACAAGGGCACATGGAACCCTGACGACAACAACTTCGCAAGAGGAAGGTCCACCCAAACGACCGATCATACATATAGGTGGGTCGCGCAAGAAGGCCAAGGCCCACAAAGACATCCCATAATACACAATCACTGAGGATGATGTTGATTTAGTCAGATAAAGGGTTCAAAACCGTGCAATGGAAGAGTATGAGGAGGCCGAGAATGAAAGAGAAAGGATAATGAAGGAATTGGATGACATTAAGCAGGTCCTGGAACAGATACAAGCAACACAACTACAAGAGAGGGGAGCAGAACTGATCACCTGATCGACATAATCAAGGGAAAAAACGACACAGAATTAGGATGACACAATCCAACTCGTAGCACAAGCAAGTCCTAGCTTCCAGATAACAATAGATATCCTATAGTTCAAGGAGGCCATAGCGCAGACACCACTTAAATACCTGACGCAGGTAGAGTTGGTCTTGGCTAAAATACCAACAAAGGTATTGTAAAAGCTACAAGTCAGTGTCACACAGGAAGTGAAATCACAAGCCAGAGAAGATATGATAGAATTGCAAGTTACCAGAGATGGCAAGGATGCACTAGAAATTGTGGTAGAGAAGGTCCAGCTGGAGACACAGGAGGAAAAGCAACACGTAGATAAATTGGAGCAGAATTTGAATGAAGTTTTCACAAAGATTCCAGACAGCGTGTAGGAAGTCGTGAGAAACTCTTAAGAACATGTTCAAATCATCACACAGACGATCAAAGGGTATAGGAAGGAGATCAAAGAACTCAAGGAAAAATTAACACCAACAACTCCTCCCAAAGTTACAGCTGAAAGGGAACAACATGCAACCCTGCAAATAGAAATGATGGAAAGAGAAGCAAAAAAGGTCACAATTTTTTTTGATAGGACTGCACAACTATGCACGAAGTTAGTGGAAGACAACAAGGTCCAACAACTAGACCAATAAGAGGAGAAAATAAACATTGCAATGAAGGAGCTGAAGCAACGAAAAAATTCCATGATAATTACAGAACGATTGAAAGGCTCGCAGGAAATGAAGACCCTGCAGACAAAATTGAAGATTATGCAGAACAACAAGCAGGCAAGGCAAGCCCAATTAGAACCCCTCTAGGAGAAAGCATCCCAAATAATTGCTGAAATGGAGGAGGAGAAGACAAGGATGGCACAGGATCATGCTGAGCGCGTAGAGTCTCTGAAGGAACACATCAAAATTTAGAGGGTAGAGGAGCTCATAGAGAAAGTTGCACAAGAGAAATCCAAATGGGAAGAATTAGAAGAGAAGTTGCACAACTTGGAAAAGGATGTACAAGGAGCGTGCACCACCTGAGTGGCTCGAGATGAGCCACATGTCAGTGTTGGGGGCCTGTTGGGTGCAATACTATTTTGGGAAGAAAGTCTATGTTGGGTGCAGGCCTATTTTTGGGAGAAACATATGTTTTGGGAAAGACCTATTTTTGGAAAGAAAGACCTAATTTTGGAGTGCGCGCAACAGGTGGCAAGAAAGAAGCATGCAAAAAAAGAAGGAAAAGCAACATGCAGGAGGAAAAACAATGTGGCGCACATGCACACAAGCCTAATTGTGATAGGGTTAAAGTTTTTGACAAATATTGTAACGGCTATAAGCCTATAAAGTAGTATAAATAAGGACCTAGGAGGTCTAGGTTAGGGGATGTCAGTTAGGTATTGAAAGTTAGATGGTTGGGAAGCTATTAATTTGTAACAATTTTGGTGGTAGAGTCAAACAAGTTAGTCTTGGATGGTCAGGTCACAGGCTGAGGAGTCTGGTGTGATCTACTCAGCCTCACAGAGGATACTTACCCTCATTTTTTATTGTATTATTGAAGATGTAATGCGCACAACGCAAGATTTTGCAGCATAATAAATAAAAGAGCAGAGAAGCCAGATCTTTGTGGATGTAGCCCCAAGAGGGGGTGAACCACAGTAAAATATTGTGTTCTATGCGATTGTTAATGAATGCTTTACTTTTCTATTGATCATTAGCTTAAGAATGAATGGTTAAAGTAGCTCTATCAACATGCATGGATATGTATAAAGATGAATGAATCATAGAAGTAGATGAATAATTAACAAGGATAATGCATAAGGAAGAAAGAAGCCAACTACAATCCTCACTCATTCCTAGACTGCAAACACTTGATTATTTCATTCAACCATAAAAGCTATCTCAGGTGAGACTGCGTTGTGCACCCTGCGCACATCGTTTCCTTCTGGTTTACCAGGAGGGCCAATAGTTTTGAGGGTTTTTTTGGAAATATGTTTGAGATAAAAACCTGGGTCAGCCCAAGAAGAAGTTAACCTACAAAATACCACTTGTCAACATGACTAAGTTTGGATATGAAATGACATAACCATGCAACATAAAAAGGGAGTTGAACAATAAAATTGAATCAAGTGAAAATCAAAGAACTTCCGCACACACACCAAATTTATCTTTCAAATTCTGCAATGTGTCATGAGAAATTTCATTATGTATAGGTAATTTCTCTTTATAAATGTGAACCTGGAAGTATATGGAGAATTGGGGTTTGTATGAGTGGGAGTAATTTGTGAAAAGTGAATTATGACAGGAATTACATACATACTGTTCAAATTCAAAAACCTTAATCAATGCCTGTGCATTTCCTTAATTCAGCCTTTGAACTATTGTTACCAAAATAAACAAACTTTGAATAATCTTCCATCTATGTTCATCGTTACTATTCATTCTTTTTTTCCAAACTGGAATTTATCCTTTAAATTACATAGACAAGGAGTAAAATTTAAAAAGGGTTTTTATTAATAGGATCTGGGAGCATGAATTACGTAAAATGTTATGTATGAGAGGACAAGTGAAAGTCTATATAATTTAAAATAAAACTTAAAACAATATTTATGCCATCTATAACACATACCACTGAGTTATGTCATTATCAAAAGTCTGTGGTATATTTTATATACCTTCTTAATGACACATGTAAGCCAAAGATGTTCAAAACTAGACCAAACAAAATCGATACACATCGATGATCAATATTGTTCATAAATCCTTTTAAAATTTATATCCTTTTATTCCCAAATGATTCTTTTAGAGAGTCAAAATGATAATGTTCGATGCAAACAAAACTTTATAACCACGAGCTTTAATGACCATATTCTTTTCAATCACATTTGTTGTGAATCTTTACTTAAGATGGAACTTAATGAATCCAAAATTCTTTTGGTTTAGAGGATGACAAGTATGTATAAAGTAATTCGAATGATGAAACAAAATATTTTCAAGTAGAGTCTAGAGCTAGTTGACCTTGAAAAAAACATAGGTACAAAACCTTCTATTTCTTATACAAAATAATCAATACTTTTACAACCCAAACACAACATGAAACAATTATAGATATGAGTGAAAACAAGACAAATTATCTCAACCCATTCAAGAATTTAAACAACATCTCTAATCATAGCCAAACTCGACATGAGGGTCGAGCCATGTACCCACTTTAGATAACTCATAGACAATCTGTTCATCCCATGTCCACATATTTTACTTAGCATACCAAGGCTTATGGAGACGAGACTCAAAATGATATCAAATGACAATAATATCAATCATTGAACATTAATAGACTTGGGTTCGAGTCCATTTCAGGACATAACTTGTGATACAAAAAACCCATAACCAAACTCTTGACATTCGAGAAAATGAAACACAGAGCAAGTTATAACGGTGAATGTGATTTCTCATAACCTGAGTCAAACCCAAAAATTTATACATATAAGATTCCTTATGCCCATATAAAAAAAAAATGCACATAATTTATTCCTCAAATAGAACTGGGTAAGTTTCGTTCTTCTAAGACTTAGAACATAAAGTATAACCAACAAAAGTAAGTAAATTTTTGAGCTAGGTTTTACTTATATGTTTATCAACAACAAAACCCAAGATTCTATTCATTTTTTCATCATCGAATCAGTCAGGACAAAATGGAAAATGGTATTATGGACATGCAAAACCAATGACTTCAACCAATTCTCCCATTAAAATACATTTTCTTTCATTTTTCTTCAAGAAGTGATAGAGTAAGGGAAAGGAAGACATTTTCATGTACACAAAACACAAACAAGAGCCAAACTTAACCAATATAAAGACAAATACAAGAAAAGAGATGTAAAACCAACTTTGAACTCATATCTTGTTTCAATGTGATTTTATACTAGTGTCTAGAGCCCAAAACAGTTACAACAACCGCCAAGAATGAGGGTTTCTTAGTAAGCTCTCTCCCCACAACAAAAAAATGAAATGAAAACTTGAAAAACCCACAAGATAACAGGGTGACTGGCTTGGGACTGTGGAGTAAATGCCCACATCCCATCAAATTCAATGCATGGCCATCTCCACTACTCACCACAAAAAAATCATGAAACACATATGCCAAATCAACTACAATCCACCTATGTCCAATGCCATGTAATAAATCAAACCGATCACAAGCTCAAACTTCATGCCAAGTGAGCATCAACTTCATATGCCAACTCTTCAATCATAAAGATCCTCTTCTTGTCACGTCTTATAACTAACCAAATCCTTATGTGAAGATTACCATCGCTGTCAAACACTGCATTGGGTTGTGTGACCATCATATCACATGGCTCAATCGAAGTTTAAACCATGCAACAAACTTCAACCATGTGCAATATACAATATTACCATTGAACCAAGATTATGGCATATAATCTCACATGCAAACTATAGGTATCACACCTACCATGGAAACCTTACACTTATAACTTGTTTTATTTGTCACATGAGTTTATTTCCATATAGGGCTTTTAAAATATTTGAACCATAAAACCTATGATAAGTATTCCATGACAATAATGGAAAGATTGCTTTTTTATGCACGAGAAAACATATGCAACATAACACTTGCATTGCATGTGTATAATATCTCTAAAATCCCTTTGCATTTGTGACAAAACATAGCTTGGAATTCTTTGATTATCAAGTGAAAATGAAGGGAAATCAAAACAAACTTATATCGACACGCTTAGGCTCTCCATAGCAGTAGAAATTTAAATGATCTCATCTCTTAAACATAAATGTATAATGTACTGAGAAAATGATTGAAGATAAGTGCTTTTGAGTTTTATTATAAGAGAGAACCCCACCTATTAGCTATTTAGTAGTCATAATAATAGGCTTCACAATAATTTGCGAGCTTTTAATATAGGTGACGAAAATTTGAGTCAACACAAGGAATCCTAGAATTTCTCACAAACAAACCAATGTCTCTTGGGGTCTTCATCCCCTTCATAGATTGGGATGTGATTGTGACTCATTTTGTCTAGATTTTGAGAGGTTGACTTAGGAGAATTTGTAGTCGGTTGTGTTGATTTAATGATTGGAGAAGTCAACGATGTTTTTTCTTGCACTGTCGGTCAAGATGTCGGTAATCAACGACATGATTACCTTCTCGGCCAACTCTTTGGAAGCAATTATGTTTCTCAGGTAGGAGGTACTCAACTTAGTGATGAATGAGGCACTCCAACAAGAATGATAAACACTCAACCAAACAAAATCTCATAGCACTCGACCCTCCCTTGACAATAAATGGTCGTAAGATGTGTTGGGGGCTAAAATAACTCCAACCAACAAGTTAAAATACAACCAAGAGGGAGACATACAGTTTGTGGGTGATTGGAAATCGGCCAACAAGAAAAAAATCGTTCTATGGGAGGATTTAGTTGCTCAACAATGGAGAAAAATGCCTAGGGACGAAGTAAAATTCCCATAGAGATATAAATTCACCCAGGCAGAAGTAAATTGGCCTAGGGAGATATAAATTCACCCATGCAGAAGAAAATTCACCCAGGGAGATAAAAATTTGTCCAAGGAAATATAATTACAGTACAACAAGTGTAGAATTCACCCATAAATAAAATAAAACACCCAACAACTAAAAATTCGACCCAAAGGAAGGTAAATTATGTTGTGGGATTTAACAGAGCAAACATTCAAGCACCAACCATTAACAACGTCATACAACCATTAAAACATCAATAACACTCACCATTAACACACATATTTTACATTGGAAAACAAACATTTAATGGGAATTTCAATAAGCTCAAGAGATAAATATAGAGGGGTGAGTTATACACATATGTGTATTATTACTCACAGATAAAAAACAAATTGTATATGTCCATGACTTAGAGGCACCTTCACTCATCGTGGATAGGCTCCTTAACTCCTTTGTCCATCGATCTTGAAGAAGGTTGCACTCTTTGAACTGTCATTTCTGCTACAGTCTTCCCCATTTCTCCTTTTCCCCCCCTTATTCATTACTACCTTCATTTTTAATGGGCTTCCTTTGGAATTACAACCATCACATTGATTCATTTCCCCTTCCCATTTTTCCAAAAAGACAAAATAAAATTAAAAAACAATTACAAGCTTATTATTAACAAAATATTTTATGCAAGGATCCAATTCGGATCAAGAATGAATTATACAAGTGTAGATTACAAAGTATGGAAATAAACCATTCAATTAGGGATTAATCCCAAGTCTCATACATTGTCATCAAGTTCTCTGGCGGTCTTCACAATCACATAAGAAGGAAAGCTATGATATTCAAGCCCAAGACCATATATGAGGTTTGCATGCATGTCTGGCACATTGAATTTGATAAGAAGGAGGGATAGTCAAGTGCTTTGAAGTAGTTAGACTAGTATGGAGCTTCTAATGAGGGTGAGAAGAAAAAGGGGAATGGGAAAAATTAGAATCCCATTTCTAATGCATGCAAGGACCTTAAAAACCAACGTGGCCGTTCCAACATTAATGGTCATAATAAATATTTTTTTTTGGAAACTACAACTAATGATGAATCCCAAGAACCATAAATAAGAGTAGTCCAAGAAGAAGATTATTTTCATGGAAGCAAAAAAGGAGATTGAAGGAAGTTGAAATGTGGATGAAAATATTGTCTCCACAAAAATGAAAAAGGAGGTGAACTCAAGTAGCCTCCACCACAAAGATGAGAAGGATACGATGAAGCTGTTAGCACACATTATTGATTGGGGGGGTGTTTTCCCTAGGAATTGGCATTCTAGCGAAGAAAAAATGAAAGAAGAGGGCTAAAAAAACCCATCAAATGTTTTTATCCTAAGTCGGGCGATGATATGACATTTTGGCGCCCATGCAGTCCCAGTCATCTCGTCAGCTCCCTATCATCAGTGTCCACGTCTGCCTGCCAAGTCCTCTCTGCAAGCGTCCAACTAATCTCTAGATGGTGAAGTTCAGAGTGTGGCACGTCCTGATCCTGATCCAGACAGTTCATGAAAGTGGGGCGATATTTGAGACCTCGTCTCACCCCATAAATGGAAAACATGCATAGAACAACTGTAAAGGCAGACTGTCAATTATGGACAGATTTTCCTATAAAGCACATAACTATGCCTGGCTTGCATTTGACATGAGGAGGCCTGCACAATCTGACAGAGTAGGCACTGACTAAAAATGTTAATGCGGTGGTCCGATCACACTCCTGGTGGTTGCATCAATTCTGAGTATATATATGTAGTTTTGATATTTTGTTAAGGTCGATGGTTGAGCAATGCTCCCGTATTGTAAACTTTTGATGAACTTTATGGTTCTTTGGTTATGTATTTTGATTTGAGACTTCTTGTTTAATGAAATTCAACTTCTTTTTCATCCTATTTGCCTCTGATACTGAAGTGTCCATGATTGAAGGATTCACATGGATTGTTTTTACTGTATTGTAATGTATGTTTGGTTACAATGTTGTTATTTGCGTTCTTTAGTTTCCTGAAGTTTTGAATCCAAGAGGATCTAGTATTTGAAGCTTTTCCTCCTTAGGCTGCTAGAAGACCCGATGTCTACGACATACCTCTACACTCTCCTCACCAAAGTCTTCCCTCTATTCACCCTTACTCCAACTTACCGACTAAAGTCAATTAAGACCTCACCTGCATGTGCATACCAATCCGGTTTTTTGAGTTAAAACGATATCATCTTGACTCTGTGCCCATTTGACCTCTTTAAAACCAACCTATGACATAAACTCCGATGGGCACTAGGTTTACCTCCAATGCAATCTGGAGGTGACTTCTAGTAGTAACATTTCTAGCACCACTATCGGGGAACGAATTGAAGACATTTCCTTGGGTAAGAATGACAATAAGCTACTGATTCTGAAGGTGCATTAGACATCAGTACCATTAAAGATTGCAGCCTACACCTGGCGACTCCACTGTTTCAGTTCTGGATCCTAGAGGTAGATACACAAGGTCCACTTCACTGCTACCTCTAGCACTGTCTGAAGCTAACCCAGAGGAAATTATCAGAAAGGGAAAGACCGCTCAAAAAGGTACCTCCACAGCTGTACCAAGTTTTTCTGATAATTTGCATAATCCCTCTTTACAAAATCCAGTAACTGTTTCTGATTCTCCTATTATGCAAACTACTGGAGTTTCAAGAAATTGAAATTTTGGGAGTTTTCCTGCCAATTTCTCCCCTCCTATTCTTGGTTTGGAAGGAGAGAGCTTTGACACCCCTTTCTTCCCTGAAGTTGTGAAGTGGAAGGAGAAAGATTTGACCTTAGAATACTTTCCTACTCCTCCTCCTATTACAGTTGTTGTAGTTACAGAAGGGGAAACCTCTATTACCTCTAGCCCCTCATATTTATCTCCTAACACTCAACCTTTTCCTTTTTCTCCCAGAAGCACAACCCCAGTCTCGCCTGTCCGAAATCTATCTCCTCCTGTTTCTCCTCCTATTCACACTCCAATGGCAGGAGAAAATCCCCCCCAGAACTAGGATGGAAGTTATAATAGCTGCTAGGTATGCCCCTCTTGTTTTGCCTCAGCCTCTGAATGCCCTCCCAATGGATGGCTACCTTAAGCAGTTGCCTATTTTCACGAGTGAGGGAGACATAACTATAGAGGCACACCTTGAAGCCTTTAATGGTTTTACAGATTGTCATGTCATTATGGATGCAGATGTATGGCTGAGGATTTTTGTTCATAGCCTTGAGGGCAAGGATAGGAAGTGGTTTAGGGCCTTGCCTCCTGGATCTATCGATGGGATTGAAGCCCTAGATGAAGCCTTCTTAAATAATTGGGGAGATAGAAAGGATTTCCTTTACTATATTACAGAGTTTGAATCACTAAAGAAAAAGGAAGGGGAATCTGTTTCTGACTTCTCAAAGAGATTTAATAAAATGTATAGTAAAATTCACACTGAGGTTAAGCCTACATAAACCTCTGCAAATATTACTTATTCTAGTTCTTTTGACCCTGATTTCTGCCTCCTATTAAGAAAAAGGAGAGCTACCTCCTTGGCTCATATGAAATATGCAACCATTGAAGTAGAATCCAATATTATGGAAGTTGATGAGCTTAGGAGTAAGGCTGACAGGGACAGAAGAAGGGGAAGATCTGAAACTTCAACGTCTTCCTCTGCTTCCCACCCTTAAGATGATGAGATTATCAAATTAGTAAAATATCTTTCTGCAGATATGGAGAAGATAAAACTTGAAGCAAGACAGACCTATAGAAATTCACAAAATGCTGATAACAAAGGTAATTTTAGGAGACTTAATAATGCTCCTCAGATTCTTCCAAGAGAGAAGAGAAACAAGGATAGAGATGACCAGAACATGTAGACCCCTCTCCAAAATAATCTTGTTACTGATGATGAAGGGGAGGAAGAAGACCTTGACCTAGAAATCCACTGTCTCGGAGACACCTCCTCTTTTCCTCATTTGACTCAATCTGCATACGAGGAGTATCTCATGGACAACCAACTTAATGAGTTCAGCAAGGGAGACAAGGCCAACAACCCAAACAGATATAATCTGAGCTCCAAACAGAAATAAGGGAAATCTGACATCCCTGATCATCCTACCAAAGCAGAAAAACTCGCTAAAGATATTGCAGACCGAAACAAGGAGAAGAAGGCACATACCCCCCCACCAGTGGTCAAAGGTCCTGTTCCAGAAGTGAGAGAAATTCTAAAGGCCCCCTCCTCTTTCAAATTTGAGCATGAAATAAAAAAGATTAGAAATCCTTGTACCCATTTAAGAGCTGGTTAAGCACGAAGACTTCAAAAGGTGCCTCTCCAAAATGTTGCAGCTCAGACGTTCGTCTCATTCCATAGAATCAGTAAACCTCCAAGATGATAAGCCTGCAGTCATCCTAGGTCCTTTGGTAGAAGATAGAGACAATTCATCCCCTCCCTTCTATACTTCACTGAACATACATGACAAGGTGTTGCACAACTATTTGATGGATTTAGGGGCATCTCACAATCTTATGCCTAAGATTGTCATGGAAGAGCTCGGTCTGGAGATTACAAAATATTATCATGATCTGTATTCATTTGACTCCAGGAAGGTGAAGTGCCTTGGGGTTATCAAATACTTGGCCGTATCTCTATTCCAGCTGCTAATGAAAACCGTGATCATGGACATCGTGGTAGCTGACGTTCCCCCTAAGTTCATGATGCTTTTGTCTAGATCTTGGATAAAAAGACTAGGGGGAACTTTGAATATGGACCTCACCTATGCTACCATTCCGGTGTTTGGGGGGGAGCATAGAAGCCTTTACAGGGAAGCTCAGGTGGCCTACATTCTTAGTGATGAAGCAAACCCCACAAACCATCCTATCTTTTCTCTTGACACAAATTTAGGATCTAGTTTGCTGCAACTCACCGACGCTCCTAAACCTCCCCTAGAAACAAAAAAGCGACCCATTAACTTTTGCAAAAATTCCCCTCCTATCACCTCTGTGTGGAAAATGTTCTTCGATGGAGCCTCTTCTAAGGAAGGTGCTGGTGCTGGAGTGGTTTTTGTTTCACCTGCTCAAGAAACTATAGCTCTGTCCTACAAGTTAGAATTCAAATCTACCAATAATGTGGCATAGTATGGAGCTCTCATCTTAGGTTTGAGGTCTGCAAAATATATGGGGATTGAAGAGATTTCAGTATTTGGGGATGCTGAGTTAATTGTCAATCAGATCAGAAATATTTATCAAGCTAAGCACCCTAGACTAAGAAGTTATAGAAATGAAGTGTGGGACCTTATTGACAATTTTTTCCTAGATTTCAACATTTCATTTATTCCAAGAGAAGAAAACATCATGGTTGATTCTCTGGCTGTTTCAATGAGCAATTTTAGAGTCCCTTTGCCACCAAAACTCAGGTATGATGTAGAAGTAAAATACAGACCCTGTTGATTAAGGTTGGTTGTCATTGATGTCAACTATTGAAGAAAGCCCCGTAGCACAAAGGTTTAGGTAATGGACCCAATATTGTTTGATGTAAATATGACTCATTATTGTTTTGTCATGGTTGATAAGAAGTAAATATGGATGAACTCCAAAGTGGTCCCCTTATGGTGAAAGCCCTCATGGGAAGATTCTTTGTGGAGTAAGAGAACCCATGCTTAATTGTGGAATATTGAGATGAAGGAAAGTGAATTTGTCAGGGAAAATATCCTATATGGATAGTGCTTGTCATGTCATTTCCGGTGGTATGTGGAACGTCACATAATTCCTCACGGTTAGAGAGTTATGGCCATGAGAAGTTGGAGATCCCAGGTTTGGGTAATGGACCCAAGTTTGTTTGATGGGTAA